>OZ001654.1:1715000-2315000 GCA_963924145.1 Pyrausta purpuralis
TTAACTGTTTTTCATAACGTTATTAAAGGTGAGCTTTGTTTTAAACAAAACAAGCTTTCAATTACAAGAATCGCTATATAGCTACTGTAGTGAATGTAGATTCAGTTTATATGGCAAATCTAAACAACCTAAGCTTCCAGACATACTAATTAAAATACAAAAAACGTCTCGCTATAATGAATTAAAGTGCGCGCGCGGCGGCAAGCGCTAAATCAACTAAAAGGACTCTACCATAATCTACTTACACATTCGAAGCTACCTGATTCTTTCACTCGCGCCAACTTTCAATGGTTGCTGGGAGAGACGGATAGAATTGAAATTAAGAAGTTAAACTGCCAGAGTCGGGTCTTAAACCGGTCGCATTGTCGCCAGTCGTTAATTGGACAATGTGATTTGTAAGGGGTCAAACACTTATTGCTGTGTTTCCCAAATGTTGGTGTTGTATCCGCTCACGGATTTATGTTGCTCGCTGCACGGAGTAGATACTTGTATTTTATGGGACACGATTCGACATTGTTCTTCTTCCGGTCGCGCATGGTTTATGTTATACATGAAGAATGTTGAGTAAAACCTTCATAAAAATGTGATTAGCTGCTGGTCAAATAATTAAAAATTTCAAAATCTTGTACGTTGCTTCTATCTTGCTATCCCGCAGGTAAATTACTACTGACGTACAATACAGTACGTCTCCATCCTTACAAAACAGTACATCTTGTATGGATGGAGATTGAGAATTACTTAAGGGTTATTAGTTAGTCAAGTTTCGTTATGAGTTCAGTGACATGCTAACAGTAGAATAATATGGTAATATTTGAGTATGTTGATCTATTAAGGCTTCCAAACACGTGTTCACGGATTTCTCGGAAGCAAGGAATCATAGCGAAATGATTCTTTTTTAGTTCAATCAAGTATATTTCAATATACAATGTAAGTTTCATCAAAATCGATCCAGTAGTTTTTGGTACCTAAAAATCATAAATTAAAAAATTAAACCGCCTCAAAAACTGATTGCAAAGCTTGTTTAGTTATTAAGCTACAAAAAGGCAATTTATTAATTAAAGACAGTAATTGTAAGTCATTATTTTAGTTACTTTGATGCAAACAGTAGCGTGGAATATCGCAGGACTCGGATTCCGTCTATTTTTGCCGATTAACGTCTATTAAAGAGCAGTTTTAAAAAAAAAAAAAACACGCAGCTTACGGGAATACCTACGCATAAAAATGGTTTGAAAGCCTTTTCGGGGAACAAAATCCCCAAGTCTAAGTTATGAGAAGCACTAAATAAACTTGGTTCGATAGATAGAGAATTACAATTTTCGTATCACTGGTAGTTCAATATTGATATCTACTGTGGTTTAAATTTAACTTATTTCTTTAAAATCTATAATGTTTCTTACATATCCGCCAAGACCCTAAGTTATTAGATTACTGTTATGTGCGCCACAGATATGTTGACATTGTTAAATTTTAATTAACAGGCGAGACGCAACAAAGTTTAATAGCTCTGTTTATTGTTTATCCGTTTGACTATGTTAATAGCATGTAGTCCGATTTTAGAATTAATACAAAAGTTAAGCTGCATTTACACTTCTTAGGGCCGATTTTTAACCGACTTCAAAAAAGGAGGAGGTTATCTATTCGACCGTATGTTTTTTTTTTGTATCTATGTTACCTCATATCTCACTCGTTTGTCGACCGATTCGTAAAATTTTTTCGCTTACTTAGAAGTTGGTCCCATTTTTTCAAATTTGAGATCTGATGATGGGATCTTGGTGTAATCGAGGGAAACCCTCAAATTTTAAAGGCACGTATAGTGTTTCTTTACTATAATCTTAATGTTGAAGTGTAGCTACGTCTGATAGTTAACATTTTGTGGGGCTGAGCTGATGGTGGAACTCCTTAACGCTTAGGAGTTCAGTAATTATAGTGAAAAAACTTATAATAGGTAGTTTGTAGCTTCTTATAAATCAGAGTCATAAGGTGCAGCTCCCCCCCCCCTTCTCCTGTAATCTCTTAAAATAAGGAAATAAAATTAACTTTAAAAAAGTAAAAACCGACTTCAAAACCATAATGCACTAAAAAGAGTTAAATAATCTCCTGGCTATTGAAAAGAAACCCATTTTAGGCAAACAATTTTTTTTTGCAGTCGGTGCCATCACTTTGACCATCAAGCATCAACTAAGTAACTAACTACATTTTGGTTTTAAAGTCGGTTTTTACTTTTTTAAAGTTAATTTTTCAAAAGTCAGATAAGAGATAATCAGACTGATAAATTATAAGGCCACAGATTTAAAAAAATGCCAGTATGATTGCTGTTAATTAGGTGACCTTTTTTAATTGGCCATATTGTATTTTGTTCGACGAATATTTCTTATCTGACTATTGAAAAATCAGCTCTTAGTAACAAATAATAAAATAAGTATAAATAAACTAGTATAAAAATATAATTTAATTTGAGCTCATTAAAGACAGGCCGTTCCCATCCTTTGTAACCTATCCGCCATTGTATCAAACTATCGGATAGCGCACCTCAGCCCCACTTCCTCCTCATTAAGGCGGAACGGCATCGCACTTAGCAAATAAAACATTGCCTTTGCCCGCTAGATGTCGTGACGGGCCACATTAGAAGACAACGGTAGGTGCGGCCGCGGGCCTATTGACCGCAGTTTACGCGTAAACACTACCCTGTATTAGTGTGCAACTGCCACAAACTGTTACCACTGCATCGAGTTTCGCGGCATACACTACTAGTTTGGTTCAGGAGGGGAGGATCACAACCCGAGGTTAAGCAGCGATGGATGCAATATATAGAGAAAGGACAACCAATGAACTTTCCTAACGCAGCCACAAGCTAACCTCTAGATGAGTGCGTACAAATCACGTTTCGCGCGAATCAATACTTAAGTTCAGGCGATCGCCCCCCTGCAATAAACAGAGGGGGTTAGTTGGGGGGTTGAGGGGGTGCTATCGACCGCTGCGCCCACCTGACCGTCACTAATCAGGGCTCATCCGCGGACACCTAGAGTAATTGTACGCACTTTATTGCGGGGTGCAGGGCAGGGGAGATTTGTTTGCCCACTAGTTTTGCTATAAATATGCGGGCGAGATACCTTTCTACGCAGGTAGTCAGCTCTAGTTAGAGAGACACATGTTTTGTAAATTACTTTCAGGTTTAAGGATTGGATCAGGAGCATTTCAATGTGATCTTACACTAGTCATGTCAA
This sequence comes from Pyrausta purpuralis, assembly GCA_963924145.1. NCBI lineage: Eukaryota > Metazoa > Arthropoda > Insecta > Lepidoptera > Crambidae > Pyrausta > Pyrausta purpuralis. Next base: position 1,718,225 of record OZ001654.1, read on the forward strand.
CAAAAATCACTAGAAAAACTTGGTATTTGGGCTGTAGGCACTAAATTCTGCAATACAATTTCTTTGGAAAAGTTTTATTATAATACTAGGTGCAAGGCTTTTGAGCTAGGCTTTGATGAGTCAGTCAACTCAACTTCTTCTTTTAATATTTATATTAGATCCTTCTCATAAGTACCTAACCAGTTCTAAGGTTTATTCACACCTGCGCTAATATTAAGAGTGCTTAAAATAAAACAGCATTAAAACTTGTTTAGTCAATTTCCACTGGAGTGATTCCGGTCGCGATTTAGTGACGGAAGCGGCGCGGACGGCGCACGCGACTCGTGTGCTCATGACGCTGGTGGTGCCTGCTTGACGACCACACGTGAGGATACCAGTACCATCCTGATATTTTATCGCTAAATGCTTAATCCCTGAAATCATACGTTGGACTTTAAATTTACCTACCGTCATTTAACTAATAGTTAGGCGACCTTCGTGGTCGAGTGGCTAGCACGTTGGTTTCAAGCGTCGCCATCTCGTGAGATTCCGGTTTCGATTCCCGGTCGGGTCAATGTAGAAAACGATCTTTTCTATATTGTCCCGGGTCTGGGTGTTGTGGTACCACCGTTGTGTCTGATTTCCATAACACAAGTGCATTGGCTTAGTTTGGGATTAGAGCAATGTATGTGATTGGTGTCCAATATTTATTTATTTATTTATACGTCAATTAAGTAGTCCATTCATAGACAGGCAAACAATCTGCTTGGTCCTTCAAGTGTCTCAGCGCAACGACGATAGTTCGCCGTTTTAGACGACTATTTTTTTTTGCCATACCTATACCATTTCCTCGTGTTGGACGCTCATACAAATCCAGCCTATCGTACATTTTTTAACTAAGCCGTATGCATTTCAATACATTTCAAATGAGTTTTCGTTATTTTTTGTGAGTTTCAACTCTAAATCACTTTTTACGGTTTTGGATCCAATGAACAATGTGTAACAATCTAAAAAAACTTTTAAATTATAAATAATCTATCATTTTCATCATGAAAGTGGCTCTACGTATTCTATAGCAACACTGTAATTGTTAACTGCGTACTACCGAACTACGCCGCTACTAAAACTCTTTCTAAGTCGGCAGCATTCGTTAGAGCAATAAACAAAGTTCCGAAGGTAAATTGAGTTTGATTCGCGGTACACCCGGCACGAGGCGACTGCAGCGCCCTCGCGGTAATTACTGGGCCCTACTCTTGAAACAATGAAACAGCATTTATTTTACTCATAACGAACACGTTTGACTCTCTTTTCTACATGCGTACCTCACTATCCTCACCGTCTTTTTCTTCTGCCACGGTTTATCTATCAATTGTGTAGGCTTCCTTGAACAAAAAAAGAAGTCTTCCTTGTACCCTTCCATAATCTCTTTACATAATCTTTGAGTTTCGCTATTATTCCGATCACATTTGCTTGGAGCTACTGTAATTAATTATATTTTTAAAGCATTTTGGTAAGGTTTTGCAGAATTTCTCGTGACCCAAGTTCCAGTGGAGACCCTTCGACCAAAGACGCAGCGTAGGACGTCCACCGGCAAGATGATCAAACTGGATGCAGATCGCTAGTGATCGGTTGCTGTGGAATGCCGTGGGGGAGGCCTATGTTCAGCAGTGGACGTCCTTTGGCTGATAATAATGATGATGAACACTTCCTTCGCGCCGCCAGCAATTTCTCTGTATAGACCTATGGTTGACTGGTAGAGAATGCTTTTAGTATTTAGTCCGCCATATGTACCTTTTGTTTGTGCATTAAGTGTTTTAAATAAATAAATGACGAACCCAAGTTCCAGTTCCTTGAGATGCTACTATACACTTGCCCTTGGACTGGGCAACAATGATTTGATTGTCACTCGAGCTACTGATGGGGGGCATGGTTCGACAATTCAGCCATGTCTCACATAATAGGACCCCCAGAATTGGTGGCGTGCGCTCCACGGCTGGCTGCTAGGGAATGGGTAATTGTGTACTGTTGTTATTGGAGAACACGAGTGTCGGAACGAGGAAATCACGTCTTTGGAATGACGGCTTGAATCCGGCGGAAAGTCAGGGGCAAGTTGATAATGATAGGAGAGCAGTTCCCTTTACTAAATATAAATACAAAAGTATAGCGAGCGACTAAAATATAAACAATACGATTTGTATGTTAGATAGACCCTAAATAAGGCAAAATAAGTTGTAGGATTCTTAGGAAGTCTTCAGCATAGGCTCATTTTGCAATCATCATCATCATTATCAGCCAAAGGACGTCCACTGCTGAACAAAGGCCTCCCCCACGGCTTTCCACAGCGGCCGATTACTAGTGGTCTGCATCCAGTTTAATCCTGCGATCTTTATATGGTCGTCTGTCCATCTTGTCGGTGGACATTTTGCAATACAAAAGTAAAAAGGGCATCATTTTAATTTTAGCCATTCTTTACTGATTAAAGATTACACATCTACAGTTGAAAAATATACACCCTATTGAGTACCAAACATTGCACCAACTTTAAAGCAGTCTAATTTAGCGTCGTTAGTGGCTAAAGAGCATTAATTCATGTGATTCGTCGCGTGTCGCGCGCACACGCACCGCCGTCCACGCTTAGGGCTCCCTTACACGACGCCGCCACCGCCACCGCCACCGCAAAAGCGATCATGTGCATGTAAGTACGTGTATACGCGCGGAATGAATCTTATCGTATCTCACCGATACCATTTAATGAAGTCAATCTCAAAAGGTCAAAATTTAAAAAAAAAAGTACATAGGCTATGGCTAGCACTTATACACGTCCCAACATTGACACTAACACAGCTTGAGCTAGTGCTGAGAAAAAGCTACTGACACCCACGAAAGTGCTCATCTTTTAACATTTACAAACAGGATGGGATGTACCGAAATCTTTCTAATGCTATTATTTCTATTTCTGGAAACTTAAAATAAGAATCATTTATTGTCTTTTTGACCCATTCTGACCGTAGCAGTCAACCGCAACTGGCACCAGCTATCTGCTAGGCATGTCGATTTGAAATCGATTAATCGAAAAATCCATTATTTAGAGTAATATAATCGATTTTTCAGATCGATTTTGGACCCTACATCGATTCAATGAATCGATTCATAAACCTCCCGAATCGGACCGATCCATTCAAAGAACTAGCGATAATATTCCTCAATTGGCTGCGGTATTTAGTTTTTTAATTTTTTGCTGTTTTCGGACGCAAAAGCAACTGGTTGTACTTGGTCAATAATTTGAAAGCATCATGCTCATCAGGCTTTTTTCTGTTGCGGGAAATATTGCTACTGACCAAAGGCGTCGTTTAGATCCTGAGCGATTACATAAGCTATTTTTTTTAAAGTCACTCGACTTTAAATACTGGGAAATATAATTTCTTGTTAAATTTGTATTTAAGATTAATACAATTTTATAAACTTAAAATTTTATTAATATATTAACCAACTTACGAGAACTTAGGCAAGACTAGAAATTTAAACTGCCACATTAGTTTAGTGGTCGCAAGCACTACTGCTGAGCAAAAGATCCTGGGTTCGATTCCCACCTCTTCTACCTATTCTTTCGAAGGAATATAGGCGTGATAGTATGTTTATCAATTTAATAATACTTCTATCCAGTTACATGTATTTGCAGTAAATGGTTATTAATAATGTCCTGTATCTTTAATAGGCAATTAGTCATGTTTGAAATTGGCCCGATTAATCGAAAATCGATCTTTTAATGCTCGATTTAAACAAGAATCGATTCTAGTATGTCCGATTTGAATCGAATCGGAGATCGATATTTTTTAAAATGAATCGACATGCCTACTATCTGCGCGGAAGATGTTAAGTGCTCAAATGTGAGCGCACTGCGTAGTTCATGGGGCACTCCGTTCCTTCAATCTAATACTATGGTGAGACGAAGACGAAGGTATTTCCGTATGAGGCCAAGCCAGAAACCCTTAAATTAATAAACTACCCTTGCGTCGCGGTAGCGGTGGCGGTAGCGGTATCGTGTACGGGAACACGTACGCACTACACTTCCGCAGCTAAATTGCTATCGGAATTAGCAGCGAAGTAATTTTGTAACTGCACACTGGTAGGTAATTGGCTTGCCTGTGATCGAAATAGTTTGGGTACAAGGTAAACACACGAACGTTATTTTATCACGAATTTTAACTCACAGGCATTAATTTGGAGTTATGTCGTAAAATGTTGTGTACTACGAGTAATTAATCTAAATTATGCATAAATCATATATTTAACTATAATCTATATTAACTATACCGTGCCATCTTTATTGATTATTTCCTATATCTGTTCAATATATCTTCTTCTACATACTTTTGTTAATGAAAACATGCAGCATATATTTTATATCAGGTGGTTTGCTCTTTGAAGCATATTTATTTAGGATTCCGTAGCAGAATGGCAAATAACTGAACCCTTATAGTTTCGACAAGTCTGTCTGTCTGTAATTATATTTGAGAGGGGGGCACATAACTTTTTTCCATGTTTTCAATGTCATTTTAGGATACGTATCCTAAAATGACATTTTGGTTTCTTATTTAATCTTTAAAGAGGAATTGTTCCCCCCCCCCCCCCTCTCTAACTGAACGAACCAAGTGTCAATTTTGTAAAAAAAATCACGCTGTAGTGCTAGTCGAACTAGTAGTTTTTGAGATATAGCACATTTGCAACAATAGGAAATATAACAAATCCTTGTAGTGGTATTTTGGCGAACTACGATTAAGCTAAGTCAATCTATCATGCATTTTTTTTTCAATAAGGAAAAACATAATTTTAAACGTCGTGGATTGTTTCATTTTTTTATTTAAAATATGCAACAGTAGTGCCGGTACGAATAAGCTACGGATTTTATACCTCGGTATTAATCCTTATCCAAAAAAGGTACGTATTGCGTTAAATATTTTACGGGAAATCCGAAATGTACGCGGGCAATGCTGCGGGGGACCGCTAGTATAAAATAAATTGTTATCGGTTATCGTATTAAAGAAACCATGTCCGTATTTATGAGGATAATTAGGTATATTACGGTACTAATTCTGTTGGTAATTTTGCAGATAGCCTTTTAAGTACTAGTTTCTATCGGTATTGATAACGAATAATATTTCCCAAATTATATAGAAATAGAATAATTGTAAATTCCCACTGAATAAAACATGTCGCTAGGGCCCGCTTGCGTAAAGGCCCACGTGATCAATTGAAAAATCAGTGAGGCGCAGGCGCAGGCGCAGGCGCAGGCGCAGGAACGCAGAACCGTATCTAGTTTTTTTTTTTTAAAGTACTTACAGCATATACATGCGTCGCCCCAACAGCCGTTACTTCAAAGTAATAATTTAATTCAATAAACTATTTTACTAACCATAACATATAAAAATTTTGATTAAGTGATAGGCAAAACAATCAAGAATAACTATGTATTTTTTAATGCCAGCTAAAAGTGTTTTATGGTGTTCCAGCTATTACGTAAGACGCCCTCAAATCTACCCCCAGTCTATCGCTGTTTTGCCGGCCCGCCTGACCGCGGCGTAAACAAACCAATTTGTCGCAATAATCGTAAATAAATCCTCTTTCGTAATTCCCGCTTAATTTTCCTGTTTCGCGCCGTCCCAAGACTGCATAAAACAACCACAAGTTATAGCCTCACCCCCTATTTTTTCTGGCGAAAATATAAGCAACAAACAAACCAAAGGGAGAAAGAATTCCAAGTTTACATAGTTTTTCATTTCTCATAGCAAACTTTAATGATAACAAATTCCTACTAAGCGTTATGTTTATGAATTTTTAGCTTGGAAACATATTCATGTCAGCGTTATATTGTTTAAGCCGCTGTAACGGTTTTAAATCCGAGAGATTGTATTCTGACGATTTATTGTGAATAAGCTCGACATAATTAAGCATTTATGTTTTTTTGATACTTACATGTCAACCTAACCACGTAACACCTTCACCTACCCTGACCCACTACGTACTTTGCCCAGTGATTCGTCATTTCAGTTTATTGAAGTTTGGTACTGTGCGAGCTAGCATCGTACATTGCGACAACCACGGCGTCAGCGACTTACATCGCAGCGGCTGACCGATGGACCCAGCAGCACCGTCGGCACTTACACCGGCGGCACACAGTCATATACATTTCTATGTTAACACACGATACAATTGTTATAAATGCAAATTATTCAGTACAAATAAATTAGATATCAACCTAGATATCAATCGTCCGTGTTGGTTCTCATTTCCCTCCGCTGCGGCCAAGACACCTTTAGCCGTCACTATCATCAGTCTGGTGAGCCTGCCAGACTGGCAGCGGGTCCACGCGACCTACTCACCTTCCTAACGCTGCTTCCCTGGGCAACCTGGGAGCAGCTCCCCTACCACAACATCCTTTTCATATCTACGTATCTATTGTTAGGTTGGGCTAGGGCTCTAGGGACTTAGTATCTTAGGGAAAGGGGATATCCCTTAACACGATTATCCCTTACACCACTAGGGAGTTAGTTACCACCTTAACCTTTTATATACTGAACAGACGGGACTTCTTCCCGCCTGAACAGGTACAGTTTACAATAAATCGTCAGATTACAATTAAACGATACTAAAACCGTTAGATTGTAATCACGCGGTTACTACAACATAACGGTGATATATATACGGTTATATTTATAAATATTATTTTTGATGTAAACACAAGTGCTTTAGAATACTTTAGATATGTTATTCGTAACTATGTGTATGTGCTATCTGGTAACTAGACTTGGCACCCTAAAGGTGCCTAAGATTGCTTTTGAACAGTCATACTATGTAAAAAACCCTTAATCCAATTGTTTCTAAAAGTGACACATACATTTCTGTTTCAGCCCTTCATTTTCGTGGATTGCTGAATTGTCTCTTAATGCGTCATATAGATAAGTAAATATAAATTTTGTTATGACTCACGTGCTTATGGTAATCTATACTAATATTATAAAGCTGAAGAGTTTGTTTGTTTGTTTGTTTGTTTGTTTGTTTGTTTGTTTGTTTGTTTGTTTGAACGCGCTAATCTCAGAAACTACTGGCCCGATTTGAAAAATTCTTTTTATGTTAGATAGTCCATTTATCGAGGAAGGCTTTAAGCTGTATAACATAAAGATACGACTCACAAGACCACAGCAGCAATGAAAAATGTTGCGAAAACGGGAGAAAGATATTCCTTTTGAGAGCTTCCGCTGCGTACGCTGCGGAAACCGCTAAAGTTACACAAAAAACATGTATGACAAGATTGTTCAGCATTAAGAGTTCTATAATAAAGTCTGTGACAGCATAAGTCTATCTTTTATGGTTGACTTACTACAACCTTTTTTATGTTAATAAATTTGTAAAAAAATAATGCATCATTTTTAGAGGTGTAATATACACACAGTTATTTATTCTTATCAAAATAAATACATTCGTCATCACGAGCATTTCATTTAGAACAAAGTTGCCCTTTATATCATTTGATTCCAATAAATATCTTAGGAGCTATCACAGTTTTAACATAACTCCGCACCAAAATAATGTTCGCAGCTCAAGTACAACGTGCGCTTGCGCTAATTATATTATAAAGCTGAAGAGTTTGTTGGTTTGAACGCGCTCATCTCAGGAACTGCTAAACCAATTTGAAAAAATATTTCTGTGTTAGATAGCTTATTTATTGAAAAAGGCTTTAGGATATAAAACATCACGCTGCGACGGGAGGGGAGGGAGCAAACTCAAAACGCGCGGACGAAGTCGCGGGGGACCGCTAGTATTTTTTAAATGTTACAGGATTTCATATTATATCTTAAATGTCAATGAGATCAAAAGCATGCTTAATAATAATAACCCACCTAGCATCCCTTTATGAAAATATTTTTAGCGCCAGGCATTTTCTTTTTTCAGACTATCTTTAACCCGATGAAAGGAATAAGTAGTGTTAATCAGCCAAAACTCTACTCAGTAAAAAATAATGATATCTATTGTAGGTATACTATGGTTGGCGTACCTCGTCTTTACCACCAAAGACAGTTATTGTTTTTATTGTATGTACTACAAATAAGTGTTTTGTCGAGCACTTTCGTGTCTTTGTCTCCACCAGAAACAGACAAAAACAGTAATGACAATATAGCGTTGACTGCAAATCAAGTACGGCTGACCGAGCCTCCCCGGCAGGATACTACATAACTTGCAAGCAAGCGATCTCTATACGATTGATAGCAATCCGTGTGCGGCATGACCGGAGTCGGCTCTCTATCGGCCGAACACAGAGACGTCATTGACCGTAACGATCATTTATAATTTTCAACTTGGTTATGCGAAAAAAACATGAGTCTAAATGCTTTTTGGAATTATTAATAAGGTTAATGAATGTCATAAGCTATTGGAAAATGGCAAAGGCTTTCTCAGCTGAGTCCGAGCAGAATACTTTCTTCAGTGCTGCCAAATGCCTACTACAAATCTTCATTATTAATTGCAATGAAAAGCATTTGAGTTAGGTAAAAGCTACCTCGGTCCTCGAACCCGGGACGGTGCGAAGGCGCGAAACAAACCGAAACGAAGGGCGGGCGGAGGGCGGGCGGTGACACCGAGATGTGACGGCCCTTTGTATTGATGTTGCGAAAATAATATAGAAGTGTATAAATAGTAAGCTGTATCAAAGTGAAAATGTTGATTGAAATAGTTGCGAAGGTTCGTTTTTATTATCTTTCTCGATAAGTTAGGTACTCAGTCATCAAATGGTTTTTGTATTTAAATATGATGTTCGAAACGTTGTCGTTTTATTGCATATTAGTAAGTTGTATGAAAACTAATATGAAACTGTTAATTTAAAGCAATAAATGCTACCAAACCCCACCCCTTTTCACGCTTTTATTGCAGAGCCCCATAAAAAGTACTAAATTCAAAATTTCAAAGCTGAAATTAGTCGGGAGTTTCCCGCCGCAGTTAGATATAGCTTTACGCACATCCGGTGCGTGAGCCTCAAATAGCCGGGGTGGGGGCAGACAGACAGGTGGAAGGGGAGGGGGGACAGGTGATAGCATTGAAAATAATGGCAATTCGCAGCGTTCGTATAATTGGATTGATCGCTTCTGTTTGCCGTGGGCATAAATACGCGGTTTTGGTTTGGCTAGTCCGTTGTGGTTGTGGCAGCTACATTATTAGCTGGTGGATCGTATCATGTCATCGTCAAACCACTAACCGTGGACTGCTATACTACAGATTTGGGTTCATGATCACTCGATTCATAAATACATAATTAATGTATTATACTGATTTTAATTAAATAGACCAAAATAACAGTGTCGCATTTTTTATTTTTTTTATGTTGCAAGCGTAGTGCTATAGTGTTGTAACAATTCGATTGTGGGCGATTAATTGATTTTGTGGTATGATTTTTCAATAATGTGATTTTACTTTTTTTTATTAACAAAAAATGCAAGACGTTGAATACAGCTTTATGCAAAAGAAATACATAAATAAAAAGTTCCAATGAGTAAAAAAAATTCGTCCTTTCAATAACAATAGTCCTTTCACTTATAATATTATTGTATGACTTAAGCCTATTTTGACTTTTTAGGGTTCCGTAGCCGAATGACAAAAAACGGAACCCTTATAGTTTCGTCAAGTCTGTCTGTCTGTCTGTCCGTCCGTATGTCACAGCCATATTATTCTGTAACCATAAGCATCACACTGTTGAAATTTGGTAGAAAGATGTATCCTGTTAACCGCTTTACGAACCTCATATAAAAAATAAAAAATAATGACATGGGCATGGGACATGGGCCTCCCATGCATGAAACTAAAACCGTTTTTTTTTTTGTCAAACATAGGTTTATACGACCTATCCATAGACACCCCATAGGCATAGGCGTGTGGGGTGTCTATGGATAGGTCTTTCTTTTCTTTACATAGAGGATTCTAAAACCATTTTCTTTTAAAGTCTAACGTTTCATAGCTAGACGCTTCTAAAGTGATACAATGCCCCCCCCCCCCCCTATCTAACTTCTAAACTAAGTGAGTGTTAATTTTGAAAAAAATATGTAATGTAGATCATAACAAATACTTTAAACAAAAATGGGTTCGGACGGAATTGAACGAGTAGTTTTTGAGATATAGCACATTTACAACAACCACAAAATTAACTTTGTTCTTCATACAAACACTATGAAAAACAAGTTATGTTTGCTGTCAACAAAATATTGTGGTATTTTACTAAGTGGAAGTAAGTGGATTCCCTTATTCAGTTAACGTTGGCAAGGAACCCTCAGTGCGCGAGTCCGACTCGCACTTGGTCGTTTTTTTACTACTTTCTATAAATACATTATGAGAATTTATGATGGTGTTTGTGGGATATTATTTTTGTAGATTTTTTGTCATGACACTGTTTTATTTATTTAATGTCAATAATACAATATTTATATTAATATTATGAAGCTGAAGAGTTTGTTTGTTATCAGGAACTACTGGACCGATTTTAAATATGTTTTTTGTGTTAGATAGTTTATTTATTGAGGAAGGCTTAAGGCTATAAAACATCACGCTGCGACGGGAGGGGAGGAAGCAAAATTAAAACGCGCGGACTAAGTCGCAGTGGACCGCTAGCACAGAAAATATAATAGTACTCCGCTAGTACCGAATAATATAAGCTACACAATTGTTAATTTTCAATCATAAAAGTCATAAAGTCATAAAAGTCATTTATTTATGCAAATAGGCCCATTGAGGACACTTTTACACGTCCCAATATAAACTCTACCACAGCTTCGGGACAATTTTGGGCTTGTGCTGAGAAGAAGCTACGTAACAAACTCAGTCACTATTGTCAATGCCTCTTTTCAAAAGGTTTACAATGTTTGTAGTATTCATGCAAGTCCATACATTATTATCTTTCAAATAATCATCTACTTTATAATACCCTTTCGTCATTAGGGTTTCTTGATGACAGTTTTAAATTTATTGATCGGTAAGTTTACAATGTGTTCTGGTAGTTTATTGAAAAATTTAATACATTACCCTATGAAAGAGTTACCATCCTTTCGAAGCCTTAATTGTGGAATAGCGAGCTTATTTTTATTCCTAGTATTATAATTGTGTATATCACTTTTTTTCGTGAATGAATGCGGACATACATTAAATTTTCATAAATATACTGAGAGGCTACAGTTAATATTCTAATTTCTTTAAACACCTCTCGTAGGGAATCTTGAGGTTTTAGATTATAAATAGCTCGCACGGCTTTTTTTTGTAATACAAAAATTGATTCTACATATATCAGCAGCCGAGCCCCACAGTAAAATACCGTAGGACATCAAGCTATGGAAATAACTAAAATAAACTAACCTAGCTGTTTCTATATCAGTCAAACGTCTAATCTTTTTTACAGCAAAAGCAGCTAAGCTTAGTTTTCCTGACAAAGCCTCTATTTGAGGACCCCATTGTAGTTTGGAGTCTAAAGTGATTACCAAGAATGTTGTGGAGTCGATAATTCGTGCACTTGAACTTTATACATTTAGTTTTACTTCCATTAAGAAGGAGATTGTTAATTGTAAACCAATGTAACACTTGTGAAAGAGTATTATTTACATCGTCAAAATTTTCTTCACCTCTTGGGATTTTAAATATAAGTGGAGTATCATCTGCAAACAGTACTATATCACAAAGATTTCCTACGAAATACGGGAGGTCATTTATACATATCAAAAATAAAAGTGGTCCCAATATAGATCCCTGGGGCACCCCCATTGTTAGAGGCTCCAGAAGGCTCAATTCCGTTTACATATACTTTTTGCATTCTATCTGATAGATAAGAATTAATTAAGTTTAATGATACCCCATAATAACGTATTTTTTGAGCAATGTTTCATGGTCTACACAATCAAACGCTTTGGATAGATCACAGAAAATTCCTAAAGCATCATGCCTATTCTATATATCATAGGCATCAAAAACATGTGTTAAAAGAGCAACTCCTGCATCCGTAGTGCTTCTACCTTTAGTAAAACCGAATTGTTTATTATGTAGTAACTTATTTGATGAAAAGTGAGCTATTGGTTAAATATAATCTTTTCATATACTTTACTCAAGACTGGCAAAATCGATATTGGCCTGAAGTTTGAGGGATCGCTTTCTTCACCCGATTTGAAAAGCTTTTAAAAAATATATTTTACTAAAAAAATATTTTAACTAATCTTCATTAAACTAGGAAAGGGGCCATCAACAATACACTTATTAAAAATTATTGCTAGTTGAGGAGCTATTGTATCAATAATTGATATCAATAATTGATTTTATAATATGTCCCCACAGACCCTCAGTTTTTTTTCATATTCAACTCAAGAAATGTTTTTATTATTACTTCAGGTCCTACATGCCTGAAGTAAAGTATCGATTACTAGTGCATTCGTGTACTACCCATTACTTAATAAAACAACAGTATCATCTAAATATAAAAACAAAAAAAAATACATTATCTGTCAATAGCCGCATAATAGAAGCAGTGACAGCGCTGCCCTGAGTGGTCTGAGGGTCGTAATGAATCTGTAACGGGGGGGCTCTAGGAGGGTTCAAGTAAATTATATTTACTTACCTAAAACAATGCACAAGCTAAACAAGGAGAGTTTTTAAAATTAAACATGGACTTAGTTTTTGGGTTACAAGCGTCTTTCCACTTGTACTAAAAGTAAAAGTAAAGTTAGCCTGTAACGTCCCACGGATGGGCAAAGTCCTTACCTCAACTATAAGGTAGTTCGAGCCATACTCCATCACATGGGCTCAGTGTGGTTTGGTGGAGGGGTGTTTGCAAGGCAAGTGACCAACCCTGCTGTCAGATGTTATCAAGCCGCCCATCAGGCCTCTGACTAGGCTTAACGACTAATATCAACCGATATTAGCCGGGCTAACGGCTTTACGTGCCTTCCGAAGCACGGAGATGCTAGTGATATACGTCACTTATATGGTCACCCATCCAAACACGACCGCGCTGTAGGTTGCTTCGGTATCACTACCGAAGCGCTGCTACCATTACGCTACGAGCACCTCCACCACTCAACCTCTGCCACTTGTATCCGACAAGAATTTCTATCTGAAAATTGACGACCTCCGTGGTTTAGTGGCTAAGCACGCTAATTTCAAGGCGTCGCCGCTCCGAGGTCCCGGGTTCAATTCCCGGTCGGGTCAATGTAAAAATCAAAATTGTCTATATTGTTTCGGATCTGGGTGTTGTGGTACACCACCGTTGTGTCTGATTTCCTTAACAAAAGTGCATTAGCTACTTACTTTGGGATCAGAGCAATGTATGTGATTGATGTCCAATACTTTTAATGGACATTCGTGTACGAAAGAGACCAAAAATGATAAATTACTATGCGGTAAAGTAGATCCTTAAACCAATAAAAGAGCAGACCGAACAAACAGACGAACCGATAAGAAGCTCGTGATTCATCACAATGCAATGAATTAAATTGGCAAGTATTGTAAAATACAAGTTATGAATTCACCAGCAGTGTGAGCAGGATTTTAAATTAAATTAACATTTTTAATGCAGAGTCTTACATAGGTAGTGTTTTCAGGCTTTATTGCTTTTTTGAAACCAACATCATGGCACCTGAGTGACAACCCCTTTCAAATGGAAACTCGATATCGCATCTAGAAGTAATGGATGTCTTTGTTCCATCGCAGAACGTAGATAGATAGAGTGGGTACTTGCAAAAAGCAACATTGTTCATCCCTTTGCGTCAATCGCATCACAATAGATGGCATGACAGCCAGCCGCGGGCGGGGGCCGGGGTCGGACCGCTGAATCAGAGCGCCCCACTCTGCTACTCGTAATGTTATGACTCATTTATGGAGGCTAGTTGCGGCTCTCATTTGCTTTACGCGAATTTCAGTGGCTGTAAGTACTTCATTGTGGTTGTCGTGGTTTACTGCCGAAGTACTCATATATGCGTTCAAATACTGCAGTTATATCTCAAAACTGTACAGTCTAATTCCATTTCATGTGCAGGATTGACCAGCCTAATTAGTTTCATGTAGGTTATGTAATTGTTACTTTTGGAACGTCTGATTTTTTGTAACCCACGTCTTCAAAAGCGAATCTACTTGGTCGGAATAAAAAAAACTCATCGTTCTCTCTCCATAATGAAGTGGCCCGAGAAAAGCATTTGTCACGTCCACCGGTCGCCTGACGGATGACGCGTTTACGTACGGGAGGACGTCCTCCCCGTGTTATTGCGTTCTTTCAAGACTTCACGCATTTTGCTCAACTTTGTATTGCTGAAACTAAGCTGTATTTGTTATGTTGAGTTCTGTATTTGTTAGGTTGATCTGATCATTTTGTCAAAGCCTTTTGCAGGTAATTTAAATTCTCCACTTTTGTGACTACTATTTAACAAAGATATATGATGTATCTTTTCCAAGATGTGATTTATCAATTCCTTTCTAAAGTTTTGGAAAGTAGAATGCATTTCAGAATAACAATGAGTTCCAATTAAGCATGTATTTGTATTTTCGTGTGAGAATTGAAGTCGGCATTTTATTTGACACGGCAAATAAAATTCACGAAAGCCCTGGAAACTGTGTCAGCGTTTAGTTTTCTCATGAGAATCTCATCGATTAATTTTCAAGAAGCTTTAGTGTAAAGTAGTAGCAAGTTGGCGAGTTTAATAAAGTGGCTGGCGGCGCATTTGTCAACTAGTCACGTAACAGATGAGGAGGCGATGACACTTATTCTTGCGAGGGGTGTTTGCGACATGCGCTGCACACAAGGCTTGCTTACTTTATAATACTTTGACGAACACTAACAACTATAACGATCGATAAAAGTAATACGTACTCTACTCGTAAGTGTATTTAGTTGAAAGGTAGACTTTTAAGTAGATAATAAGTTGCATAAATCAGATAAGTAACAACTTACTTGATTTGAATTTAAGCCAACAGATTATTTTAATTGTATACAGTGTGTTGTTTTGGTCAGCGACAAGCGACTCAGGGTTTTTGTATAAACGATAGTTTTTTTAATAGCAATAACCCACAAAATCATTTTATTATTGCGATACAGCGAGAGAGTCAACTATCAACACCAGTGTCGGAAGTCTCGACATAGTTCCCTGTAAAACCACCAGGTGGCGCTCGAAAAATGCCGTAATAAAATTAGTGTTTTCGTGTATATGATCAAAAAGAATTTTCCTATGAAGCTTAAAAATTACATTTTTTTTAAAGATTTATTGAACATACAAGCTTCATAAGTTAAAATGATATTCAATGAATTAGAAAATCATAAAATTGAAATTGTCTACGCGAAATGTCAAAAATGTTGCATCAGACTACCAGCGCAGGTCGCCTCAACAACAGCCTATCAAGACCAAAACAACAGCCTATATGTATATATAACGGTATGTTCTACATTGTTTTGGTAATCATGTAAAATTGACTGTCAATTCAGATTGAAAAAGTGTCTACATCAAATGCGAGACTGAGGTGTAACCAAGAGTGTGTGGAATTTAATACCAGCTCTTTATAAATCTAACTACCCTAGATCTGAGACATAAAAACAATCGCGCATCGGGCAGCGCAGCGCGCGATTGCGATACAACTATCATTACGGGCGCACTATTGATTCCTAATCCGCACTTCCGGATGTTACGTAACCCCCCGCGGCGGGTGGGCCCCGGCCCCCCGGCCCGGCCCCCCTGACCCCCACAAGATTTACAGCGCCCGCTCCGTTTGACGGATGATGGCCGGTCAAACGCTGCCCAGCTATTGTATTGGATGTGCACTTCGGCTAACGGTTTTGCGGGTATTATTATGTAGGACTGCTCCTGGTGTTTTCGTTTAGTAAACAATGGGTTTTCGGTAACACAGCGGTGATGGATCATTAATAAGCAATGCAATATGTGTTAGACAGGGCAGATTACGGAGTTACGCAAATAGTTTTGTACATTCGTTTGATAAATTACCTATATTCTGCTTGAATGACATTACATTTACAGGAAAGAAAGTTAAACCTCAAAAATGAAAATGTGCCCAACCTAATGATACTCTTCGTACCCGTTATAAGCAAAATGACAAACTTTAACGAAGATTGCCAATCAATGAAGTTTTGTCTAGTAGATATGCTGAAGTTTCAGTTACACAGTTCAAAAATTATGCACCTGTTTAACATGGAAAAGTTATTTCATAAAAAATAACAAGTGGCTACATAACAAGGTGAGTGGGTCAAAAGAGTGTCCAAAAATATTCCTTATCCTTAGCAGGGGTACGGAACCCCGCCGCGGCCGCTCCGGGGCGCGCCAAGCGATTAAAAGACGAATAACTAGAGGCTTAGGCGAGTTTACCGAATTATTCTACTTCGCCAGGCCGGGGGAACCAGTAGAGGGTTCATAAATTGCACCCCCTGTTGAGTGGAAATGCACTTGCTTATGATGAGCGAAAATTTTATAGGAAGGAAATTGATAATTTAGTTTACACTTTAATCGACATTATAGATCTACATTATACACACAACTCGAGCAGTATTTTATAATAAATAGTTGGACCAACTACCAATCTTTTTAAATACCAAATTTTCCTTTTACGCAGACTCCACGTAGCCTCTATGAGGAGTACCTACAAAGTGTGACGCATCCACGAAACGGTGAGTAACAATACTGAGAGCCTTCTAAATGTTATCGAAACATACATTTTTATTTGAGGAAAAGTTATTGCTTGGGCCCACAATATAGAGATTTTAAGTCATACTACACAGCAACACAGCTATATTGGATATTATGCAACGCTAGCGAATATTCGCTACGGTAAAACCTTTCTGCATATGGTAGTTAATGTATTTTTTTTTAATTTCTCTAAGTAAATTACGCTTTTTTTTTAAATATTTATCATTGAATGCAGATTGCCGTTAACTGCAGATATTTCGAAACAGTCCTTACTTTGACACTGATAACATCAAAGTCGAGGCAGACTCAATCATTTAAATATTTACAAACTGTATCCGACGGCAAATCTTAAATTAGCATTTGGGAATCCTCCCTCAGATATGACATTACAATCAGATCTTGCATTTTTGAGCGCTACTCGCTCCCGAGGGATAAGGGGAGGGGAGAGGGGGGAGTCATTTATCTCCGTTCGCGCCCCTCTGTCTTTATCCTCGTTTAGACTCCTGCTTTCGCCGCGGTGCCGATAACACCGAATCTCCGCCGATTCATAAATAGGATTTAGTTACGTTTGCGGTAAATCTAACATACTTGGCTGATGCAAACGCCAGTACTGTTCCGGCGATTCATCATAAGACAGGATGTGTTAATACCTGTGGAACGAAACATAAGTTAACCCAAAAATTAAGTAAAGGCCGAACTCGAACGACATGTTACCACCCACTCACGGAGAAAATGATAATTTAAGTTTATATGATCTGAATATCAAATAGAATCTTCTCAGATTACCAAAAATAGAGCTACGAAAGGAAATGATAGTCGTGTTACATTACTTATCTTAAACGACTCTACAAGGGACATAAATAGTAGATAGAGCAAAAAGGCGCAAACTTCATTCATTGTTATTTTTAGCGGTCCGGATCTATGGACAATATGTGTCTATCGTCCGTGAATAAATTATGGAAAAGATATCAAACTTTAAATGTCAATAGCCTCAGTTAGGTAAACACGACAATTAAGTAAGATTTCTTCGAAAATAGTGTGGATATAAGGAAATGTCGTGATTGGATGCGTAACGTGTGACAAGTGTGGCTTATCAGTCAGCTGTGACGTGACGTGTGATGCGCGGCGTCGAGCTCGTCGCGATCGCGATAGCGCCGCCGCGAGGGAAGCGGGCTCCTGAAAAAAGCACTACGTCACGCGTCCTGTGTCCGAACTACAGATTTTCCTGGCAGGGGTGTCGGCCAATCCCTGATGCGTGGGTGGAAAAGCTCTTGAAGAATTGATCGTATAACAAGTGCCAAAAAAGCCAGTAGTTTATGATAAGTGCTGTAATATTTTTTGCTACGGCTGCAATTTAACGAGATATGTGAAGTTTTTCCTTATTCACCAAACCTTTCCGAATGTTACAATATCGTACAATCCCTCCATTATAATAAGCCTTAAAATATACGCATAAGGTTTCATGTGTTTCTGAAATAGCATCGTCATCCTCAGGATTAAGGATTTGCAGCCCTGCATCCATCCGGTGTCCGGCTCGGGCACGCGTCCGGCGCGCGACCGGCGGCCGGCGCTGTCCGGCGGCGTGGGCGGCCGCTGTGGGCGTGCAGCGCTGCACCGCCCCGCCCCGCGCGCCCCACGCTGTTTATTCTCGGTCGGACTGGCGGGGCGCCAGTCGCCCGCGTGACGCGAACCCGTACGCACGCGTGCGTCAGGTAGTACCTCGAACGGACCGAGCGGTGCATCCAATACCGGACATTGCAAAAATTCACTCTTACACAAATTTTCGTGTTAATACCGACGGGTCGGTGAAAATCGGACGCGGAAGCGAGCAAGGCGGCGGTGTGGCAGAAAATGCATTTCCCGACGGGTGCAAGGCGCAGGCGGTGCGGGCCGGGGGGAGGGTGCATGCGATGATGGACATCGTATTGATTTCTATCTGGCCGCTCCTCCCTTATTGTGGCGGTGCAGGGCGGCATCGATCGTTGCACCCTCTAAATTAACCGAACGCAATCGATGCAGTGGACGTGACCGTGTGTGTGCTAACTGAACTGTGCTTGCGTCACGTGGTAGTAAGTACGTGAGATATTACAATTTAACAATTATGCACATCTGACTCGCGGATTTTATAATGGACAGCTAATTATTTCATTGCGTTTGAATAATCATTACTAGCGATGGTAATAAATCAAAGCCAACTTAAATTAGTTTGTTTGATCTAAGTGGAGTTTAATTTAGAATAATGGATTTTCCATAAATAAATATAATATTTGTGTTGTAACTTCTATTAACATTAGTGCAATGTTTTATTAAAGTGATTATTGTACTAATCAGTTTTTTTAACTAATAAGTTTTACTCAGATTCGTATCTATCATATTATTAGTTTATTTATCTGAATAAAATGAAAACATAATTATTTAAGGTATAATGAATTATTAGTTTAAAACAACATTATTGTATTTGCTATTATTGTTAAATTTATACATTATAATTTTGTAACAATGTAGAGTTAACATTGACTTATTTTAAAAACAACATTTTAAAAAGTGAAAAACATCGCCGCCTTGAACGTTTCCGCAATCCGAAAAGTGCACCGCATTTTCTTTCCCGTGATCCCGGGTTGGACACCGCTCGATCCATTCGCAAATCGGACTAAAATTTTAAAACAAAACAGCATCAAATTATAACACCGTTTTGTCCAACAGATAACAAAACACTAAACTCAAACGTAATTTAAAAAAGGAACCACGCGTGTCGAAGAAGAGACAATTTGTAATTTGAAAAAAGAAGCACGCACGTCTGAGTCCAGAGCAAAGAGGATCGCGGTTGAAGAGTGAAAACAGAAAAAAAGGGGGTAACAAGGAGGTTGCGTTTGGTAGTCAGCCGGCAAGCAAAGTGGCGGCGACAGTGGGCGCGCGCGTGGAATGCGCGGGCGTCGACGCGGTGAGCGCGCGCGCACGCCCCGACACGGTGCCGCCCTCGGAGCACCCGGCCATGGCGACCGACACTGGTAAGTGATAATTTTCGCACTATTTTCCGCCTATTTTTATAGAGGATATTCCAAAAGTATTCGATTCTGCTGAAAAACGAAGCTGGGAATATTTATGCACATAGTCACTTATCAATTTGCATACTTACTAAGTAGTGTTTATCTATCATACGTCGATAGTTTTAGTATGTAGGTAGAAAATACCTAAACCGATTGGCCGTGTCATAACAGGAAATTATTCGTACTTGTAATATCCATGTTTTATATTATTATTTAAAAAAAAAACAATAAATAAAAACAAAGAAGTTAACGTAACATTAAAGTAACTTTTAGTTAGATTAGACAGCAGATCATGTTAGATCCATGTGTCTTTTTTAACTTAATCGCTAAGTAGCGTTTACATACTAATAAAAATACCGAGTAACAACTCAACGGAACATCCTCATGCAACATCCGCAAAATTTTCGGACCCACACCTAGAGAATACAATCCCGGGATCCCGAATCTCGGGATCCCGGGATCCCGACCGTTTTCTGGCCCCGAAAATCCCGGGACTGCACTTGGCTAATCTCGGGATTTTCGGGATTGCCACAAACAAGTTTAGTTTATATGCCGTAGTCCGTTGCGCCTTGACGATAACCTTGCCTAGGTTATTTAATAGCATTTAATACATAACGACAAAAAACACTTTTAGATACGCCGTCATACGATACGTACTATTCACTACACACACAGGTACAGTCTTAATATGTTTGTTGTAAACTTAGAAGGGACTTCCCCACTCTGAGTACTTCAATACAATACTCTTAAGGTAATTCCCCAATGAATGAACTAACAGGGGAATCACCCGATCATCTCATAATATCATAATATTTTTGCGGGTATTTCCCGTCGGGGTTTCCCTGTACGAAAGTATTAAATATGCTACTTTTAAGGTGATTCCCCAAGTCCCCAACGAACCAACAGGGAAATCACCCGATCATCTCATATCATAGTATTGTTGCGGGTATTTTCCCGTCGGGGATTCCCTGTATGAAAGTATAAATATGCTAATCAGATTTTATTTTTTTCATTTATTATTCTGTCAGTGACGGGTTACGAGGAAGTCAAACATTGGATGCTTTGATATTTCTGCGATTATATTTTCGAAATACTAAATAGTATATTTATGTTGTCTTTTTAATTTCTTGCAAAAGTATAATTTTTTTGTTTTGTCTTTTTTATTTTCTTATTATTATTGTGATTTGTGTTGACTGTTGTGCAAAGACATTATAAAGTTTTTTAATTACTCAAGTTTTTTTTTAATTTGAGCCCAATTAGAAACCACATAGTCTAATCCCGGGATAGGCCCGGGATCCCGGGATTACGGTTCAAAAATCCCGTAATCCCGGGATTGAAAAACATGCTCGGGATTGTATTCTCTACCCACACCGCAACCCGGAGCGAAGAACACGAATAAAAAACCACCCTCGATTACAATATTTACGTAAAACAGGCCGAATTGTTTACCAACAGAATGTATACGTACAGCGCGTGTCGTCCACCCGTCACACACGTACATGAGTTCGTTGATATTCACCCCAACCCCCGATCCTGCGGGATCACCCGTCCTGGGGCCGCCGGGCGGACACCCGCCGCTCTTGTTTAATGATGTTTCTGCCGTTTACTCAAGATTAAGGAGTACGATTTTTATATTTTTCTCAGATTCCTTTTCCTTAGAAATGTTTACCTCCAAAAGTTACACGTGCAGAAATACTTGAGCAATAAGTCATCCATGTAGATATTTTTCTGTGTAAACAAAATATTAGAAACATATTTCTATTTGAATTGATGTTAAAAAACGCGATGTATTTTAGCCATTTGTCATAAATATTAAAACAGCAAATTCGAATTGCAGACATTAATCCAATATTAATGCCCAAGGCGTGACTAACACAGGTATCTGATGAAAGTTTATGTAAGAATCTATTATGAGCTGCACATTTTCATTTGTTCTGTATAATAAATGACATCATTAAAGGAGCAAAATCATATTAAAACGATTTATAACGTGGAGATAATAAATCACGGACCGTGCGAGTTATAAAGTGCCTTAGTCACTGCCGTGGCACACGCTCCATTGAGGGGGACATAATTGGGGGTGGACACTGTAGCGAGTGATATTACAACAAATGCAAAGCACGTATCTTCTTTGCGTCCTGATTGAGAACCATTTACAACAATTACACAAATCCTAACATAGTATGAAGTCAAATATAGGTAAACTCAAAAGTTACAAAATAATCAGTCGCACAGTTTAAATGCGAATAAAATATCGTGGAAATTACGTGCGGAAAGTCCGCCTACACTCATAAAGGAAAGAAGGAAGAAATTGTGAAAACAAATGGCATTTGCTGCCAAATGGTTATTACTCGAATTTATTTAAATATCTATAACTTACGGATAATTAAAATTACAAAATCTACTCGGATTCCGGCTACATAGTTTGCGAGTTTACCCGCCCCGAGTCTTTCGGAGTGCAAATAAATCGAAGCCGTTCGTCTTTAAATGAATTTCCTGAGATTAATTAGGTTTCCAAATCTTAGCGACCGAACCGCGACAATCCGCGCCGAGTTTCCAACTCCGGCTTAATTTAAAAGTTGTTCGACTTCGGGAATCTGCGTTGGGCCGATTCACCCATTCTTCCCGCAGTCGGTAGACGCGGTCAACTGTAGCACACTGGCTTAATGTTCTAAGCTAAAACCTACCGATAGATACCTTTTAAAATAATTGCTATATAACTCTCATTTTGCAAGAGCCTCGCCAATCAAAGGAGGTATGACAGACTTGTCATGCTTTGTGGAAATAGTTTACTCGGACCTCGGAAATGTGGCAATGATCCGCTGAATAGGACGCATAAAAAATAATCAAGCAAATATAAAAGTTTCAGTTATACCCATTTCAGTGAGCCGCTAATAACGCGCCAATAGTTACTGAGAGCATGATAATTCATGTTTTGTAACGACGAGTATCTATCCTTACGATAGATACGAAATGTTTTGGCAGCTGTCGCGTTGCTGCTGTGGAATATACCCGCTAATTCAATTTATATATTTTTAGAAAATACACTAAATTGTTGCTTATTAATACATTTATCAATATCTTGCTATTACCCCGACAATCCAAAAGACTAAACCTTTTATGATAATAAAATTAAACATCTGTAAAAAAATATTGACTGTCATGTAAGCGATTTGAGTATTTAATTAAGTTTATCTGATTCCGGTTCCCGATCTCCCAGCGTCGCATCTCGAGCGTTATTAATTAGCTAGTGATCGTACATGTTAATTAATACAATTTATATAAATTACAGCACTAATCGAGTTCGCGAGAATCGGAACCCTCCCGCCGCGATGTAGGCGTCTGGAATTAGGACACTGATCATTCTTACTCGTAAAGATTTCTACGTGTCCTCGTACTGAAGATATAAATATTTACTTAAGACAAATTATGTCAATAGGGGGTTAGGTAATATAGAGTCAAACAAATCCCTTACCTAATTATATTTTCTAAAGTAAGCAACAAAATAATGGCAATGAATCATTTGTGTATTTTTTCATATTGAATCCTACCGTTCCGCAATAATCTGATGAACTTACAAATGAAGAAATCAATTAATTTGTAAGTAATATCACAGATAAATTTATCCATGTTATCGAGAACATAGATGCAATATACTGGAGAATACCAAGCGTTTCCTTGTGACAACCGGCGCTAATCGAATGGTATAGCGCAATATTATCTAAAAATTATAAAGTGAACGCAATGTTGTCATCCGGATCCCATTTATTTGCTCCAGATATAATTGTACACCAACAAATCATTCAGCGAAGCACAAAAATTTTCTATCATATTTTTAAGTATTTTGATGATAAATTAACTAGATTCAACACATCGTCATAAATTTTCGGTAAGCTTACTTTATTTCATACCTACTTGCACAGTGATTATGAATGAAAATGTGACGTGTCGCTCTCAAATAGAAGCTCGCTCGACATATTTCATGAAATATGAAAAACAGAATACTGAACAGGTTACGTAACAGAAAGTACGTGGTGACTTTCATATCTCTCTTCCCGGGAGTTATTGACACATGCAAAGCGGCCCCAGTAAGTGGCATTAATAATGTATAGCGATCTTTCAATTCGCACAAGACGCGATTTTAATTTTAAAATAAGGCGACCGTTGTTTCTGTTTTTTTTGGTAACGCACAAGTTATAACAATATTGTCGGTACAAATTCAGTTTATTTTATATTTTTGTACGATCATCACCATCGCCCATCGAGTTTAATGGAGTTTTAAACAAACGTTTTCCTTTTCATTGTTTGTTAGATATTACACGAAAGCGCCAATTTTATACCTATATAATAAATTTCGAATTCTTATAACTCTGTAGGTGTAGGATATTCGGTGAAATTTCGTTTTAATGTATTATATTTTGTTATTAAAACAAAAACCACAATTCTCAAAAATACAGTTTTAGGAGTTTCTTAAATACTTATCGTACAGCCAACATTGGTTTTACATATTATTAAACAGAATCATATACTCGTAAGTTGTGAGTGAGACTGATGTCGTCAATCTTTCTATGCAACCAATTTCAATTATCATGTGTGTGTGTGTTTTTATCAAGCATTATTAACCAGTCATGCAAAATGAAATTATTATCAGTAATTCCAGTTTTTAAGACAGTTGATTTGTTTTAGAACTCTCATCGTGTGTTTTTTGTTTAATATTTAACTTTTATTTCAGATTAGAATAATCAATCAATAACACTATTGTGGGCCGGCGCTTTTCTTTATAACACGTTTTTCATCACAATGTTTTACGTCGCAAAAGAAATTGATATTTTATTCATTTTGATTCATATTCGTAAATTCATGTCCCGTATGAATCATCAATATATTTTGGAGGGCTACGACCTCAGTAAATGAGCTAGTTTCAGAAATATGGAAACAAACAAGATTATTTTGTTTCATATTAGGTACTTATCTAGTGCGAAGAATCATCTAGGCAAGGAGATAAAAACGACGAATTGCCGTCTACTTTATTAATAAACGAATAAACTTCTGCATACAGGGAACCTACTAATTAATGCTGAAAAATATGTTGCCTTTTTTAACAGAATGCTTTTCTATTTGCTTTAGAAATTGCTCCTTTTATCATACGATATTTTTATGGACGAGTTTGCTTGTTTGTTTTTTTAACAGACTTCAAAAAGGAGGAGGTTATGAATTCTACTAAACTGAAACTGAAATGCATTTAGTACATCGAGTTATTTGATAAAATATAATACCTTCCTACACCACGAAGCACGAAGCAATTTTTTTTTCTAATTTATAACCGTGAAAAGTGAGAAACAGTTTTATTTATTGCTAAGTTTATGTTTTCAACCGCAATAAAAGCTCCTAATTAAAAGTTATGTTTCACATGAATCGTTGATAACGAGAAGCACTGTTAGACTTAGGTATTAGAAAATATTTGTATGCCGTTTGCAAGAAATACTACCTTACCTTATAATAACCCTTTTTGACTAATTATTAAATAGTGCTCATTATTTGAGTAGCACTTGGGATAAAGTTCGCGATCCGATTGAGAGAATTCGGCTAAAACACAATTATATATATTTCAAGCTTCGCTCTACGGTTTTTCGTTAGTTTCGTAATTCCGGATGCAATCACGAGGAATTGGTGAGGCCTAAACTTTAACTAAATTTTTATTTGATTATAATTACGGAAACATACAGTTATTATTGGAGAAATAAAAAATAACACTTATAGATAACACTTAAATCAATTAAGTAAAAATAATTGATCTCTTTTATGCGTCGACTATCCAGAGAAGGTACGGATTTCATATGCTTAAAAGAGATCACGACATCTGAACTGTAGGAGTTTTATAAATAAGACAATCCGTTTAATAAGTTTAATATACTTTTTATAATGAGAGCTCCAAACATCGGACGCATATTCAAGAATAGATCGAGCAAGGCAGTTGAATAAAAGTATACGTAGAGCAACATTGGAAGTCCTTCCCGGTCCTTAAAACAAACCCCAGCATACAATATGCTTTAGAAGATAGAGACATTTCATGGTCAAGGAGAATACCCAAGTTTCTGATCTCATAAACCCGGTTAATGATTTTGTTACCGATACAATAGTTAAAAACAATTGGTTTACGTATACGAGTAAAAGTTATATCATTACACTTTTTGATATTTATATTGAGAAAATTATCGTGACAGTATTGAATGAAAACTTTTTGAGTTATTAAGGTAGATCGGATCGTTTACTTCTTCAGGGGGATATTGACCTCCTGGAGACGGCTTTCTAAAGAGTATTCAGGATATTAGTCTAAATTAGTATCTCTATGTACCTAGGTTACCTTTTGAATCTGGGTTTTTATATTAGAACGGTGGTCGATGAGGGTTACAGCAAATAATAACATTCTAATCTGATGCCAGTCGCCAGCCCATCTGCGCGTGTTTTTGCGGACGAAGCCCGCAAATTTATTTATATCATGCGCCGAATAAGGAGTCATAATAACACTACTTCCGCGACCGAAGCCTCGCTCTTTCGTTTATTCCATTATTAAGTTCAATGATAGCAATATTTCGGGTTTTTTTGTACGAAACCTACTTATCTAATACAAACCATTAATATATTATAATAACCATTCAAGCAAACATACAGACCATCGGTAAAATACTTCCAAATGAAATTGATGACACACTATTTTATGTCGCAATCCATTATATTCCAGTCGAAATACAGAAGTTCAGGTCATTAAAGCATTATAATTCCCATTATATTAGTCGCTTCTTAAAACATCCAATTATAATGACATAATTTAAACATACTCGTAAAATGTTAATCGTTTCTTGCGCACAGAGTTAACATCATTTGGCCAAATAAGTCACAACGAATGCCTTAAATCCTTGACATTTTGGCACTTGTCAGCTCATCCTACCGCATTAAATAAGCAAGTTTTGCTGTTGTTATTACAAATAACAACGTATTTTTTAAAAAATAGGACGAGCAATTATAAGCTTTAGGAACTCAAATTAATTGGAATTAGCCACTTCACTATTAATTTGCAGTTTTGTTACAACTGCATCCTGTCTGAATTTGCAATATAAACCATTCGGACCACATCTTGATAATATCTCTAACAGGCCTTCACAATTAAAGTCCGTCTTAAAACCAAATCAACTAAGCATCTCATTCAAAGATTTCATCAGGTAAAATGACCTAATAAGTATAATAGTTAGACGGAAGTCAAGGCGAGTGATCAATCAAATATGACCTTCTGCACCGACTAAATTTTGCACTCGGAATTATTTGATCTCATGTGATCAAATTAGTTGAGTGTAATTATTCAAATGCATTATGTTAGCTCTTGATATATGAGTAAGCATTAAGAATTAAAGATGAGTAGGTAGGTGTGCAACTGTTCTGTAACAAGCTAGCTTCCTAGTTGATATTTGGGACAGATTTCCTAACTTAGCGATTGATGAAGATTATACTTTAGATGTATTTTTTCCATCTTGGATTATTGTTATAAAATTCATAGCCTCTAATTTATCTTCCAGATTAGTTTACAGATGATTTCGGACCAGTATCAATTCCGTATTTCTTCCTAGAAAGAAGGCTTGCATGTTTTCACTTTTTCTGTGAATTATCTAAGACGACTTATTCGTCATCATCATTATCGTCAGAAAATATCATTGTTGTTGACAGTGGATTATTGCAATTTAATCATTTTTATCTTTTGTTTATTTTTCGTACGAATTTAATTATCTGGCCCAAGATTTAACATGCGTGTGTCTGTTTCATATGCGCAGGCGGCGCCGCGGCCGGCGGGGAGCAGCAGTACTCGCTGCGCTGGAACGACTTCCACTCGGCGATGGTGTCGTCCTTCCGACGGCTGCGCGACGAGGAGGACTTCGTTGATGTCACCCTCGCCTGCGCGGGCGCAACCTTTACTGCGCACAAGGTAAGTCTTTACAATTTGAAATATTGAAAACCTAGAGAACACAGTAGCTTCAAACAATTCGGCTATACTTATGATGCTTCTTCTTTATCATTGGACGTACAAAGACCAAGGGCTCTATTTTTGAATCACTCGTCTCAATATGGCGTGTGATTAATGTTCGATTTACGAATGGAAATCCGTTGAAATCCACCCAGCAGTGATGCGAAAAACTATAACTTAATTTTGTAACATTTAGCGTGATTATCGTTAACTTTTTATTGTTTTTCGAACAATATTGACGCGAGTGATTCGAAAATAGATCGCCAAGTCTCGTTTTTCGGTTCAGAATCAATCGGGTTATCGGGTTTTTTAACCGACTTCAAAAAAGGAGGAGGTTATCAATTCGACTGTATGTTTTTTTTTATCATCATTATTTTTTTTTTGTATGTATGTTACCTCATATCTCAGTCGTTTGTCTACCGAATCGAAAAATTTTTTCACCTACTTAGAGGGTATACCTTCTAGTTGGTCCCATTTTTTCCATTTTGGGATCTGATGATGGGATCTTGGTGTATTTGAGGGAAACCCTCAAATTTTAAAGGCACGTATAGTGTTTCTTTACTAGAATCTTAATGTTGACGTGTTGTTACGTCTGATAGTCAACATTTTGTGGGGCTGAGCTGATGGTGGAACTCCTTAACGCCTAGGAGTTCAGTAATTATAATGACACAACTTATGATAGGTAATTTGTAGCTTCGTAAAAAATAGAATCATAAGGTGCAACCCCCCCCCCCCCCCCCCTCTTATGTAATCACTAAAAATAAAGAAATAAAATAAACTTTAAAAAAAGTAAAAACCGACTTCAAAACCAAAATGCACTAAAAAGTCTTAAATAAACTCTTCACCATTGAAAGGAAAGGAATCCGTTTTAAGCAAACAATTTCTTTTTGGAGTCGGTGCCATCACTTTGACCATCAAGCATCAACTATCACAGCACCGACTCCAAAAAGAAATTGTTTGCTTAAAACGGATTCCTTTCCTTTCAATGGTGAAGAGTTTATTTAAGACTTTTTAGTGCATTTTGGTTTTGAAGTCGGTTTTTACTTTTTTTTAAAGTTTATTTTTTACCAATGATGATTGCCTACAATAATAGATCGTATAACCTTAATATTTATTTTTTGTTATAAGGTGGTGTTATCAGCGTGTAGTCCGTACTTCCGCAGACTGCTGAAGGCGAATCCTTGTCAACACCCAATTGTTATCTTACGGGACGTACACGACAAAGACATGGAAAGCTTACTAAGGTAACAGTAATTTAATTTTTTATTGAAATCCATTAGATCATGCATCAAGATAGTAATAATTGTATTTGTATCCGTGCAGGTTTATGTATCAAGGGGAAGTCCACATTGGCCAGGAGCAACTTAAAGAGTTTCTACGAGCGGCTCAGCTACTACAAGTCCGAGGTTTAACCGACGTGCCAGCAGCGCCGATCCCTACTTTGGATCAGAAGGCTTCACCGGTAAGCAATGTGACATCACATCTATATTTTTTTAAAGCATACTTCTCCAATGTCCTACATGTAACTTTAGGTCCATTTGAATAACAAAAATTTCGTCTGCTACAAAACAGTCAGCGTCATCATGGACAGAAACAGGCAGCGGTGGTTCGCGGGAGGGCCGGGAGCCACAGCCGCGTGAGGGCCGAAGATCCAGAAGGCCCGAAGAAGGTTCCACCAGCACACCTCCACCGAAACGCGCGAGGTCATCCGACTTGTATCAGGCACAAATGAAAACTAGGTACAATCACCAAATCGATAAACAGTGAAAGAAAAAACAACGCGTTTACGAGTTTTGTTTACCAATGATGTTATATCTACAGGACAGAACAACTATTGGCAGCGACAGGGAGTCCAGAACGCTTGGGGACGAACGGCCACGAACTTGCTCTATTTGGACAGGCGCTAGACAATGTGCAAGCCGCACATTTATCAGGAATCTCGAATAACTTGGTAAGTGTGTTATCAAGGATGTACAATTAAATCTACGTGATAACATTGACATGCAACACTACCACCATCACAACTTAACCATTATGTTGGAAAGTCAAGTCAAGATTGTGATCATATCCTAACGATGACGTTTCGTTTCTAGTCTGGTGACGGGGAGGAGTCATCGTCAGACGCTGGTGCGAGTGACACAGAAGGGGAGACGCGGGCAAAACAAGAGCCAATAGACTACGACGACCCTGCCACTTTGGCCAACACCAACGGATCACTCCCGCATAATTTTCCAGGACTACTTAACTTGCCAGGTAACAAAGAGAAAAAGTTTTTTATTTATTTTTATAATTTGCAACTTTGATAGCTTTAATTGTTTGGTTCTGAATGTTTTAATAAATGACTTTTTAATTAACTGGTTTAATTTCATCCAACAGGTTTCCCCGGGTTACCAGGACCATCAGGAATGCCAGATAACTATGGTAAGTTACACACTATCTTGCACATCTAACCCCTAAGCTTACACATGACTTGATGATGACAATACCTAGGTACATATAAATTACATAACCACATACATATACGTGTCTGCAATGAAAAAGCAATTATAAATTACCAGAAAAATAAATATTAATCTAGTATTTAATAATCACGGTGCACGAACAAAGAAATGAAGTGCATCATTAATCGTATTGTACATTATTGAGTCATGTAACGCATGTTGTCAATAACACTAACAATTAAATAATGAGAACAGTACCTAAGCGCTTAATTACTCAATTAAACCGTTCGATAAAATAAACATACGTATTGCCTCAAAGAGTACAAGTAGAATGCGCAAACGCAGTTAGGTAAATGTTAGCAACAATGGAAGTTAGAATAGGGGCGTCGCGTGGATAAGTTGTGGCGCTGACGCTAGGGCGTAGGGTCTAGGAGCGAGCACTGAACGAGACCTCGTCTGCCCCAGGAGCGACCTGGCCGGGCGGCGGCGAGCCCAAGCCGAGCGCTAAGCCCGAGGAGCGCTACCCCTACGCCGGCGCGCCGCCCTACGGAAACGGTGAGCCGGCCCTCAAGCCCGCCTGCCCCGAGTGCGGCAAGCTCTACAGCAACAATAGCAACCTCAAGCAGCACCTCCTCAACGTGCACTCTGCGAACGGCCTCGCGCACTCCTGCCCCGTCTGCGGGAAGGGCTTCAAGACACGCCAGTACATGCAGATACACATGAACTCCATACACGGCGTCAAACAGAGGAGGCGCGACCCCGCCCCGTCCGCCGAATACTGCGACCGATACACTCACAATAGCGCTTAAACGATCTTTCTCGGATGACTGTGTCTAACCGCCGCCTCTGTGTTACAGGGGCGGCTCTGGCGGGCGGGGCGGCGATGGGCTACCGGCCGCAGTGTCCGCTGTGCGGCCGCGTGTACTCCTCCACCTCCAACCTGCGCCAGCATATGCTCAATGTGCACTCGCAGACCGACCGCGACCAGTGGTTCCCTTGCCAGCACTGCGGCAAGAAGTGCAAAACCAAGCACTACCTCATCAACCACCAGCTGCAAGCGCACGGCATCCGCCAGCGGCAGAACTCTTAGAGAAGGCGCGACGTCGAGCGCGCCCCGCCTCCCGCGCACCCGCCGCTCGGCGCCTGGTGGTGATCGCCTCGTTCGGCCGCTCCGCCGGATCACCGCGTCTCGTACGATAACAATAGGAATAGTTGTGCCAATGGACCTACGTAAACGAAGACGTAACGGAACTGTATATCGATATATTGTATTTAATATGACGTATTTTTAGAGAGTTTATTGCGGTCGTTAGGAATTAGGGTACCGCCGGGTTTGCCAACCGCTTCGCCGAACGATTTGAGTAATATGGTGGTGTCGGCATTGCAGATGCCGCGGCGCGAGGCGCGTTGGCAAACCCGGGGAGCGATAGCGTCGAGGACAAGGGTGAGGCGCGCGGCGCGTGGGCGGCGTGGGCCGAGGGGGGCGCGGAGGCGGAGGGGCTGCAGTGCCCGCTGTGCTTCGTGGCGCTGGAGTCGCTGGCGCTGGCGCGGCGGCACCTGGAGGCGCACTACCCGCGCGACAGCCCCGTGTGCCCGGTGGCCTCCTGCGCGCGCTTCTTTGCGCACCCCAACTCTGTGCGCAACCACATGCGCATCAAACACCGCCGCCAGTGGGAGCGCATGAAGACGCTCAAATGGAGCTGCGGCTGGGCCAACTGAACCCGCCGAGACGCGCTCGCGCATATTTGGATGTTAAATTGTTGAAAAACGGCTGTGAAACGGAACTATAAGTGGGGCTTATAATTTACCATAAAAATCAGAAATGATCTCCTGGATGCATTTTCATATTTCGGTGTCATGTTCATAAGTATTGTATAAAGCGGTAGGATAAATCGACTGAAAATTATTTTTGTAGTAGAATAGACTGATATTGTTTAAGTAAGGATTTAATAATGTAAGCGCATTATGACATGTGATGATTGGTGCCATTGATAGATTACGAAGTGCAACTAAGAATGTCGATCATTCTCGTGACTTCCTGAGTGTCTAACTTCCATTGTTGCTTCGATTGTTACTCATAATTTGGAGGCTTATTTTTTCATGCTGGCGGGAGATGTCCCGCGTCCTGAAGAACCCTAAAGTTTTAACATTTTTATAAAGATGAGCTTTAATGTGACGAATGTGTTCAGTAGCGGCGGGGCATCTGTCGCACGAGTTTTCTCTTTATATCGGTACTGTGGTTTTCATCGTTAGCGTAGTGCTAGACCCTTCCATTGAGCCGTAGTCGTGACGCTGTTAGCCGTGTTATGCCAGGACCCACCCTTGGAAAGCCATCGTACCGTTTCTTCTTTCGTATCTCTAATTTTGACCATAGGTAGATAAGACAATACGAAATAGAGTAACAAAGTAATGCCTTCGAACGCAATAGTTAAGGATGTGTTTCTTCCAATGATAGAGTATTTATTTTCGAAAGTTGTTCATGACGCCATTTACGCAAGTGCACAATCTAAAACATATCTAGTCAAAGTAGACAAACATACGAAAATAAAAGAGGGATTTATTTAAAGGTTTATGTAAATAGACAATTCCATTCGCATATATTTTCGTATCGATAAACACCAAGCGAGTATATTTTAGTCTATACATTTTGTTGTAAACAACGATATAAAATTTAATATTAGAACCTAATAGACTGGACTCAGTTTTTAAACATTTATATTTATTGGAATAAGTATATAGAAATATATTTAAGTAGGCGATTCTGATGCAATAATAAGTATAGCCTTAAAGACCTAAATCCGGCGCCGGCGCATAGGCGCACTGGGTAGAGATCCGTGGATGGTAGAGTAACGAAATAAATTATATCGATATAGCGACGGACTAAATCAGAAAATATATCATTCAGTCGATAGAATTTAGTGTGAATGTCTGTTTACACAACAAAGGAGCTCAGTTGTATCTTCCAGCGAATGCTGTCCAGATCAAAACATTTTGTACACACAAATATTTGATTCAAATGCAATGCTGAGTACGAGAACGTGACAATGCAGCCATTTCGGTTGGAATATATTTTGATGACAATTGCAATTAATAGTTATCTACTGCAGTGTCTGCGCAAAGCGCTGAGCTGGCAGACACGATTGAGCTCACATAACGCATGTAATTCACAGAAAAGTTGCCTTTAAAATATATGCGATAGGAACCGCAACGTATAGATCTCCAAAATAATAAAGATATTGGTTAATAAACTTAGCGAGTAGATGAAATTGTTCCTGACGCCTGAGAGGCAATCTCGTATATCTTACTATAATGTTAAGCGTACAATATGTAATTATTAGTCTTCAATAACCAAATGTTCAATGTGAGTAAACGATACTAGTTGCGATTGTATTAGTGATACGATATATACGTAATAATTTAATTTTTACCCGAAGAAAAGTGTCTGCTTATATAAATACATAAACAATAAAACTACGAAGTAGAAAAGTTTGTTTTAGTACGACATATACTAATTTACTAACAGTAACTAAGCATGAAACTGATTTTAAAGGTAAGATCACATAAACTCTCCAAAAAAATATTTTTAGGTGCTGATAACCTTGAGCATTCAGTGAAAGTAAAGTCTAAACAAGCATTCGTCTACTCTAGAGGCATTTGATCAAATCAACTTTAGTTAGCAGCAGCAATCGATTAATAAGCTGA
Source organism: Pyrausta purpuralis (assembly GCA_963924145.1). NCBI lineage: Eukaryota > Metazoa > Arthropoda > Insecta > Lepidoptera > Crambidae > Pyrausta > Pyrausta purpuralis. Next base: position 1,752,105 of record OZ001654.1, read on the forward strand.
TATTGACAGTCTATCTATACAAGCGTCTGCTCAGGCGAATCAGCACCTTAGCACGCAATCATCAAAGTATATTGTTCCTCAGGCGGGTGCCGACGGACGCAGGATTTGATGCGCGTGCGCGCGACTGACCCGCGCCCGTGCCCCAAGTGCGGCAAGATCTACCGCTCGGCGCACACGCTACGCACGCATCTCGAGGACAAGCATACTGTCTGCCCTGGATACCGGTAAGTCAATTTTGACAATCCAAGAAAGAAAAGTAAGAGTTGACTTTTGACTGAGACACGGCACCTAAAGCCAAGGCCACGTTTTGGCCAATGAACTAAAAGAAACCCAAGCGGAAATAAAAGTAAAAATACCTAAATATATCAGCTAACGTCTAAGAAACGAATGAACTTCCAAAATCCAGTTCATTATTGTGTTGATTAGATGACTGTTCTGTTACAGAATTTGTCAGAAAGCTTTCAGCACAGAATTTTGTAATGCATAAACCCCATCTATTAAATGCAGGAAATATATCTCGTTCAGATTGAGGGTCCTCACTTAGATTGCGGCGGCCTTGAAAACTATTGTAGGTAGATAAACCATTAAAAAGATTCTCACATCCTTGTTTCTCTTACAGCTGCGTTCTCTGCGGCACGGTGGCGAAGTCGCGAAACTCTCTGCACTCCCACATGTCGCGGCAGCACCGCGGCATCTCTACCAAGGACTTGCCCGTGCTGCAGATGCCCACCCGCTTCGACCCTGAGCTAGCCAGCCAGTGAGTATCACAGTACACATCTGTATACAGGGTCTAACAAAACTAGTGATCGATAGCCAACGGGGGGAATCTATAAATCACTATGATCACGCTCACCAAATTTGGTCCAAAAATACAGGCTAGTTTCTGAGATAATTAACAAAACATCAGCGTGTTTTAGAAGTGATAAAAGACACCATTTACAGCTGTTTTTGCACTACTACACTGACAAATAAGCACACCAACAAAAATAACTGACTACGCAAGCACAAAGATCAACATTCGGTCAGTGCCCATCGAGTATTGCCAGCAGAAAGAAAATTGCACGAATTATACGAAAAACTCATTATGTAGGTAGGTAAATAATTGAAATTTGGCGATTATTTCTGATAAAAAAGATACCTAAGTACTCGTACTTTACTAACGTTGTAAATGTGCAGTATTATTCTGAATTCAAAACAAACAGAAATTGTGTTTCAATCGTACAACTAACAGTGCAATAAAGTTAAAATAAATAAATTGTTTTAGTAAGATAAATATCGTTTGAATTTCAAAATGTATTTCGTAAATTTAAATTAATAGCACCAGTAATTATAATCATTTTATTTTGAAAAGTAGTATGTATTCACGACTTTTGTATTCTCATTTTTTATTCAAATCGTGCAATTTTTTTTATCGCAATAGCAACCCTTTTTCTCCGTTTTTCGCTAACAGAAAGATTCAAAGAGCCGCTAGCGCATACGCACATCTAAAGTAAGCCATAATGCAATGGCATACGGTTCGGCAGATTTATGTCGGCAAGGCGGCTCAAAAACGTCAAAGGCACCGCCGCCGACGCCACCGCCAGGTATTCCGCTTCTGTTATGACTACATGGAGGGTGACAAAGGTTTCATAAAGTTTTTTTGAATAAAAGAGCAATTATTCCAAATTGAATTATTTTCTGTTTACACTAATGTGGAGGTTTGTTTAAACAACTAAGAATTTAAACATTGTTGTTTTATATTCATAAAGATGAAATAAGAAACCAAAAATTTGCGCACGGGCGGGACTTGAACTAGCAACCTTTTGGCAAACCGGGCCAAACGCTCTTACCAATTGAGCTACCGTGCTGTTAGTCCGACCCTGCGAAATTTGTTTCTTATGAAAACGTCAATTGCGTGACGCTTAGCGCCATCTAACCGTCTGTTTATGAAACAGATGGCCCAAGCAGTTATTCTTTACAGAATAAATTCAACTTGGAAATTGATGTCGCTTCGCTATCTAATGCTTTAGAATGTTTTTAACACTCACAGTGTCATATTTTATATTCATAAAGATGAAATAAGAAACCAAAAATTAGCGCACGGGCGGGACTTGAACATTGTTGTTTTTAAAAATGTTGGATTACATCGTTTTATTTACGTTAAAAATTTAAGTACGTGTTTAAGTTTTGTTAGTTATTTACGTTCGATTGAACATAATTATTTAGGTAAAGTAGAGTAAATGGTTACCAACTCAACTTTCTGGATTCTCAAGCAGTTGACAAGTAGATAGTGTCTGAGACATGCTTATTATGTAAGACCCATCATCAACTTCATTATTATTTATTGACATACAAAAATGAAATGGGTTTAATTTCGACTTCCTTACGAGAATACGTTTAAAAGCGCAAACCTTAAAACAAAGTTGCAACTGAATAATAGTCTTTGAAAAAACTCATTTTTGTATTTAAATACTAGACTAGCATTTAGTAGCATGGTCACCCTACACTGCTACTGCTTACGCGCCACGCGTCGCGTCGGCGTAAGTCAATCGCAACAGTTGCTTTGAAAGTCGTCAGTCTCATCTCGAAATTGTAACAGTAAAGTCCTGTTATCGGGATGCATTTCGTTACGTGAACATCGCCTATTTGCGTATGGTAATGTATTACCATGTGATGATGCAGACTACAATTGCGCTGATGCCTCGCGGATGTACGCCGAGATCTACGGTGTCACGCAGCGCCCGCATCAAGCCTGACTGCGATGGGGGTGTGCGAGGCATCCTCAGGCGTACCGAGAGGCACACACACCACGTCGCCGGGTGCAGGCCAGGGGCTGAAGCCGCAGGATTTCGAACGTCGTGCCCATTTTTGCGAGTGAATCCAGCAGCGGCTGAACAGCAAGACGTACCTGGACTTCCTGCAGAACACCTTAGAGGAGCTGCTGGCCGACGTACCTCTACATCTTTGCGGGGATTGTACTTCCGGCAGGACGGAGCGCCGACCCACTTCGATCGCGACATACGTGCATACCTAACGAACCTGATCAGCGCGTTCTCCCGACCTTACTCCACTGGACTGTTTTGTTTGGGGTAGGATTATGGACTTGGTTTACGGTGACGGTAGGCATCACATCTATAGCTTAGAAAAAATACGCCAGCGGATTGTAAATGCCTTAGAAATGGTTAAAAGTGATTAGAGACAAGTGTGCGTGAAAACATTATAAAAAGGGCCTCGTAAGCAGTGTTACGTGTGAATACCCAAGGAGGACACTTTCATATCTTTAAGTACTGTATTTTTTTTGTAAATTAAGTGTTAAATTGTGTAAATACTTTCTATGTTAGTGTGCTTTTTTATTTAATGATTTAATAAAAAAACAATTCAGGTAAAAATTAAGTTACGCTTACATTCTTTAATGCTTTTTAAACAAATCATCCTTAAATAAAGTTAATGTTTAGCTTTAATTTCTCGGTTATATCAATAACACTAACCTGCCAGTCTTAAGCTTGCTTAAGTGTGATTGTAAGTCATAATAAATTATTAAAGTAATCCCGCATTTTCCTTTCATTCCAATCTACCTATGCTACACCTCATTTTGCTAGTGAAAAAATACAAATAAAACTTAGGTTAGGTAAACTTTAATTTTGCTAATTAAAGCCTATTTGTTTCTTACTAAACATTTAATTTCTAACAAAGTTTTTACTTTTGGCTGTTTGTTCATTTAGTTGCCATAGGCTTGACTTTCATAATACGATTGTTTTCTGTTATCATTGGGATTTTAAGTAGGTAGGATCATTTAGATTGACCTAAAGAAAATCATGAAAGGTAAGTATGTAAATCTGTCACTGCACTGATAAACTAAATGAGTAGCCTGGGGTCCTACTCTGAATGCATGATTTTGACTCTAGCCGTCACGCTCGCTCGCTCGCACTATCATGGTATCACAAATGAAAGAGACGGCTCGAGTAAAAACATGTTATTGATAACAAAGTAGGCACCTTATTTTTTGTCACGCTCGCTCGCGCAGACCTGAGAGAAGAGGTGACAGAGATGGCTTGAGTGACAAAGCTCGGCCATACAAAGTAGTTTTTTCTAGCCTTCTTGACCATCCACACACACACAGCTGTTAGATGGCCTTACTTATATCATCTAACAGCTGTGTGTATGTAAATAGCGTAGGTACAATGCTCCTTGAATTAATTTTAACAGTGTGCGTGTAACTGTACAATACCTGTGGGTTGAAGCCTTTGTGTGCGTAAGTAAACGACAGCATGTTTTCTTAATTAATTGAATTATTTTGTTTGAAAACATAACTTTGAAAAATCACTATAAAACATATGTCAATATTTTGTCATCGTATTCAGTACGATGTATAGATACCCCCCGTCGGCTATCGATCACTAGTTTTGTTAGACCCTATATACTACATTCCCCATCAACATTTTTAAAGCCACTAATATTCATGAAATTCCCTGAAACTGGCCCGTATCATATTATGTATATTTGTAACAAATCCGAATATTGGAATACACTCTACAAGGAAGCACTAATAGAGAACCTTTGCCAAACCTTGTATTGGGGTGGTCTGTAATATGCGTGGTCAGATACTTTATCAGAATATCTTATATTCGACCATGATCTGCTGGTCAATACATTCATTTGCAAGACATAAGCCTGATCAAATCTTCATTATGTTTTCTAAGCTTCAACCAATAATACAAGAAACACTTCTTTTCAGACTACTAGCCAAAGCAGGTGTGAAAGTGTCACCCGAGCAGTTAAGGGCTCGCGCTTCACCCACCGGCCCGCGGCGGTCGGACATCAAGCTGGACGCAAAATCCGCCGCATCGGAGACCAGCTCCATCTGCGGGGACAATGACAACGACGACCTCAGCCAGTCACGATACCAGGACAGCCTGCCCGTCTCTCCGCCTCGTAAGTGATTTTTTATTTGGAGAAAACAGTTTACTCGACAGCAAATGCGTATCATATTCTGAATCCTCATTTTTGGTTACCAGTGCAGTGACATTGTAATTTTCAATTCAATAATCCATTTACAGACATAAACAACCTTGCAAACACTACAATCACCAAGGTGCCTGCAGTCCGAGCGGTGACGGCCAAAGCTGTCGAGAACCTACCGCACGGACTCACCGGTCTGAAACATGACGACTACCCGCCTCACTACGGCAACTCCGCCATACTCGACACCTACATGCAATACTTCGGTGAGAATCTATTTGGTTAGTATCTTGAAAAATTCAACCACTTCGCTAGAATAGTTGTTTGCGGACCCCCGAAACATATGCCGAATCAATTCTTTTTTTATTTCTAGGAATGAACGCAGCAAAACTCGCACAAATGACAGCAATAAACATGGACCGGAAAACTTACGACGAGCCGTCTCCTCAAATGGGATCCCTGCCCCCCACCCACACGCACACGCTAGCTCACCAACGTTTCCTGAAGCAGATGCAGCGCCAGTACACGGAGAACATGAGCAAGCCGGACATTATGCGCACGTCAGTGGACGAGCCGCTCGACCTCGGCAAGGAACGGCAGCGGAACGACAGCATGAGCGAGATAGACAACGAAAAGGACACGACTGACAGAGAATTGAGCAAAGATTACAATGACGCCGACAGGAACAGGACGAACAACTCCGAGCAGGATCAAGACCACAGCGGGCAGGACGAGGGCGACTACTCTGAAGACGAGCACAAAAATGCGACGTCATGAAATCCCGATGCTACGGTAGGCGTGTTGGATTAGTAGCGTAGACTACGAGTAACACAGATAGGACAATGTTTTGTTGAAGGTATTTCAAACGGTGCTTGAGTGTTATGTTTTGTGGTCATTAGCTGATTCGTTTTGCGGTTTAATTGTTGACCCGTGGAATGTCGTTGGTGCCATTTCCAATAATGTAATGTAAATTAAACGTTAGGATAAACGGTTTGAGCCCGCGCCAGAAGTCGGTTTGGTTCTCTTTCGAATGTTTCTCTGGAGCATTTTTCGAAGGCATATGTTGATGCTACCGAGCTCGTCGGCGATACTTTTACTGTTGGATTTTACGTTTTTGAAGCAACCTGTAGTCCTGTCAGAATTCGAAGTAAAGATATTCATAATTCAAGTACACTTCTTAAATCTGGTCACATGACAGACCCCATTCGCCACGTAGAAACCCGAGTACACACTAGATTGTATCGTCGACTCGCAACTCGTTCGTGAGATTGTTTTAGTAGTTTAAAACTAGTGCGTAGTGTTTTGTATTGTGTATGTAAGGTCCCTGTCACTTAGTAGGGCCTCTTACATAGTAATTCCATCCATCTACCTCAGCATTTGGGCCAATGCGGCGACGTTATAAAAAAATATCCACACAAATTGTGAAATTCCATCCATCTACCTCACTTCAATAGATTTTATTTAATATTTTATACAATTTATAGATATAAATAACTGTTGTTTTATGCATTTTGCAGATTGCATTTATATATATACTATATAGAGTATATCGTAGGTAAATATATGCAAGTCATTAGATCATTGTTAGTGCTGCCCGTAGACACTGTTAACTTTATTTGTATAGAAGCGCACTCACTAGCGGCGCGTAATCGCGCCAGTAGCGAGATACATACCCCTATATATCAATGAGCACACTAACTAAAATTAAATTAATATCTTTGTATACGAAAGAACATGACAGAGCTTAAAATGTTAATATTGTTAAATGATAAGTGCGTATTGTGAGACGCATTACAAATTATACCACGATAATAATTTTTACGATATAAATGAAGGAAAAATAAATTTTTAGATCAAGTTTTGACATCTACAAAACGTTTTGTTCAACTTCCTTGAGACTGAGTAAAGTATACTCCAAGAGCGCCTGCGCAGCCGCGCACTCGTGTGAAGTTCAAATTGACAGTTGACAAATCTAAATGAAGCATGTTTGACGATGTATATAAATGAGGTGATATGTATAGTACATAATAATATAAACAAATAGAAACAAAAGCAATAATAAAGTATACCTTGATGTTGCCTTCGGATACGTGTACATAGATTGTGGGTAGTGAACGGTTTGTGTTGGTTTACGGACGAATATGAATCTTGTAATAGTAACAAGAAGGTTTATTTTATGGTAATGATGTGGGCTCGTTACTTAAATAACAATTACTGTGATTACAATCTCAAGTTAGCCTTCAATACTTATACATATTTTTTAGAGTACAATGTTATAGTTATTTAGTATATTGTAAGAATTATTTGTAAGTGAAGTCACAAGATTATATTTACTTCCCTAAGCATTAGAATTCACATTATTTAAGCATTTAGACTCTAAATTTTAGAGCAATAGGTGAAGCATTTAACCTTTTATATGAGAGATATCGGACGTCTGTGAATTGTTTGGATCAATTTTACCTTTCTTTGATACTTTGGTTTGTTTTGAAATGTTGTGAAGGAATAACATCGATAAGTCTTCCCTAAGCGTCTGAACAAACAGTAACAACATATTTTCTTAAAAAATATTTCAGGTATTCAATTTAATTTCATAAGGGTTTATTCACATTCAAGTACGTAATAAAAAAACTTATATCTGTTCGTGAAGTTTCATGGAATTCATAGACGTTCATCATAGTGTAAGAGCTACGGGTTGATTAAATAACATTATTTTGTTTAGCGTGTTAGTGAGATTTGTCGAGTTAAGTCTGTTTGGTTTGCGTACTTTTTATAACCTTGTTGACAGTTGACAGTGTTGCCATAGTGATTTTTGACTGTATATAAGTTTTGATTGTTTAGAGACGAGTGCTGCATTAATAATTTAGGTTGTGTAGAATACACATTATTTAGATTGCTCTGTGAGTACAGTACGGTAGGGATTTTAACTCGTTTCTGCTTTGGTGGTGAGGATGACTCTTTTTGAGATAAGAAAGATGGGATGATATCTAGCATTAGGGCAGCATTTACAAATAATGGTTAAATGTGCCCTTAGCGACCTCATACCACCAAATCAATTCGTGTGAAACGCAGATATTACAAATACGAATATAACAAATAGATATTTGCACATTTACATATTAACCAATAGTCAGTTACCAGAATGTGATTAAGAAATAAATACGTGCATATATATTTTTTCAGAACACATCCATTTTCACAGATTAAATAAGTTACAGTGCCAAATATTTACGTTGCATCGAATGTTTTGAAACCGACGCTGTTTCATGACTATGACCCGCTCGATGCGACACAGCACTGTACAGTTGTTAACTCTACAATATATTATTATACCAGTGAAAATATAATAATTAGGACTTTAAGTCAATCTTTATGGTCTTTGTATAATGCTTATTTTTAGTTACCTTAAGAACTTTGGAAGTTCGCATTTAGTTTTTTCTTATTTTTATTGTGCAACTATACCTCATTAGCATGACTTCTCATGTAAAACTCATTTTGTTACTTTCTCTTGATATTGACATTTATACTTCGTTGTGGATCAATCTATAGCGGTAACTTGGTTAGGATATAGAATCTTTTTGTCTCTTTTAGTGACCATCGCCACTGTGTATGGTATTCTGTTGTAAATTAGTATGTCCTTAATTTAATGAATCTATTTATAACTAACCAGCCAGAGCAATGTTATAATTACTTTAATTATTTCGCAACATTCAACAAATACACCACAACGATAGCGCGCGACTCATTCGTAGCGAGCACAAACTACTTATTAACTTAATTTTGATGTACTTGAGTAGCTGTTAGTTGATTTGAACATTTTTTGTCTTAATATTTAACCACCGTTAATGTGTAAGCGCTTTTCGTTCGGTTCTACTGTTTGAAACAAATGGAAGAAGACTAAATTTAATTTCTATACTCACTAAAATAAATTTAGTTTGATTTCATGATCTCGTTGAGTTTGTGTCTGATTTAAAATTCCACTGGGTAGCTCTAATGCGTACGTCTATAACGCCCTTGAATTCTGAGTTGTGAATTCTATCTTCGCCAAAAAGAGGCGTGAGAATAATTTATAGTTTACGAGGGTAGTTTTAAATTGTCGTTAATTTAAATTGCATCGCCTGCTCGTGCACCGCAAGCGACCCAGCCATACGCGAGGCGAGTGTTTAGTTCCATTGTTTTTCGACGGACCCGCCTCCGCCATTTTGTACATTAGTGTACTAGATGTACGCCGCTTCACTTCATTATTATATACAAGAATAATAAAAATAATTGTTTTGAAATTCGGCTGTTTGATTTCTACAGATGCACCTTAGTATTTATTTTTTTAAATATCCAATAACTAAATGTTAGTTAATAACATACTAACTAACCCATCCCATAGCCCAACACCAGATAATAATTAAAACTATATAGTAATTAGGTAAGACCAGGAAGGTACCATAAAAAATCAGTCTAAAACAAAAACAATTTTTATTTAATGGAATTATATTGACAATTTTACTTCTTTATATATTAAAATCGATCATGCTCTTAAAAAATAGAGTAGTGCCTAAAGCTAAAGGAATAAATACAGTTCACATTTATCACATAAATACTAGCTAGAATAAAAATAGATATCTATTACTACCCTTATCGACAGAAACACGTTTTCGTTTTGTGTAGAGGATTTTTATGTTATTTTTAAATCTTATGTGATATTTGTACAAAAAAAAGTCTAATCTATTGCACACCAAAAGCTTTGTGTGTGGTAGTTACTCGGAAGTGGCGCCACCTACTGGTGTTTGGTGTCTTTCTTCTTTGAGAGGAGGAAATGAACGCCTACTAGTGCGTTCACTCTGCAACAACAGTAAACGTCTCCATTTAATGATTGATGATGTTTTAAAATATTTTTTAAGAATATTTAGCTGAAAAAATCGTTAGTGGATTTAAAGACGACGAAAGGGTAACTATTTTTAAGACAGCGCACTTGAATTATTATTTGCATTTCAAAAACTATTAAGAAAAGATAATGACAGTGTCAGTGTCTGGTGTTATCAAAGAAGAATTTGTTGCATAAGTATTATATACTTGCGGTCCCCCGCGACTTCGTCCGCGCTTTTTAAGATCGCTACCTCCCCTCCCGTCGCAGCATGATGTACGGACAACAGCAGTTCGAGGTAAACACTGCGATATCTTACGCTAGCAATACGGGCTAGTTTGCAATAAAAGTGGGTTACCTGACGTGCTGTGGCCATAGTGCGAGTCGGAGCGAGACTTACTTAATCCAACGCATCGAGCGCGTTAACGTGAACTTGTGTAAAATTGACGCAGCGCCATCTAGTGCTTTACGTTTACACTAAAACAATCCCATATAAAATCACGTTTACGTGCTCGATGAGTTTGATCAAGTAAGTCTTGCTTCGACTCGCATTCAGCCTCTGGTGACTATACTATAAGCTGAAGCTTTTCTAGATAAATAAGCTATCCAACACAAAAATATTTTTTCATAAAGGTCCAATAGTTACTGAGATTAGCGGATTCAAATAAACAAACTCTTCAGCTTTATAATATTAATATAGATCATTTCTAATTCTACCACCTCCTCCACTGCTAGACCTCCGACCCACTACAACTACATAGCAGAGCGTACTCACAGAAAGGCCATGTGCTATTTCTTGCTGGCGAGCGCGATGCCGAGGCCGACGAGGCCGCCGAGCGCCAGCACCGCGCCGCCTGCCACCGCCATGCCGATCAGCCCTTCCTTCTCCATGCGCTTGTTTATCTGACGCTGGAAACATAAAAAAATATGCTATTGTTGAAACATGGTAGTAAGACAAAGAGTGGATGTCTTAGAGCAGCTTTACATTAGCTTGAACACAGGGCGACTGACGCGCAAAATCAAAAGACGACGTTATAGTGCTGTTTTCAATGAGTGTCTAAGCGCCACAGCACTGTCTAAACAATTCTGCAATATCAGATTGCTTAGTGCAGTCACTAGTAAATGCACATTAAATTATGAATTGATGATAAACTCAATGAATACAAATAATACAACAGCTGACATATATCTTTGCTACTTCAACATGGGAACTTTATGATAAGATAAAATAGCCATTTATTTAAGAAACATCATTGTCTAAGAATGAATCACACTATTTTTCTGCCAATTTGCTGTTGATCTTTTCCAATGCTTTGAATGAAAACATAAATGATTGCTCAATATTCAGATTATGCCAAACACAAATGATTTTCCTGTCGTGAGATGCATACTATTTCAATAAATTTTGAAATATTATTTATGCCAGCTGAAATCAAAACAGCTTTTTATTATTATGTTTGCTTTGACACAAAGATTTTACAATGTAACTGATATAATAAAAATTGTAAACAAAATAATTTTACTTTGGACCTCTGATAACAATCTTAAATCTAGGCATTAAAGTTCAAATTATGGTATCCTGTCAAAAAAAGGGATATTACCTCCAGTGCCAAGACCTGCTGGTTAGCTGGCTCAATCTCCAGGAAGGCTTTGACATAGTGCAGGGCTTTGTTGTACTCCTTGATTCTTGCATTGCCGATGGCAAGGTAAAACAGGTAGTCTCTTTTGCCATCTGGATGTGAGTTGAACAGCTCCTTCAGTAGCAGAATACCCTGGAATATGTACAAGTCATTGTTTACATATAAAAGATAAATATTATACTTATGGAAGGAGTATTGGAAGCATTTTGTCAATTCATAAGATACTTGGCATCATGTCAATGTTGTGAAGTCATATTTTAAATTTGTACATTCCTCATACCCTTAAGGTTGGAAAAAGGACTTTCAATTCCTATGCCAGTTGTTGTGTTAGTTTTTTATGAATTTAAACTCAGTAACACATTTTACAGATTGAATAGTGGTTAAATATTATTTTTGTGGTGACATTATTATTATAAAACAAGTACTAATTTTTATGCCAATTAGGGATGGTTCATTAAGGCACATTGCTTATCAGTTGTTAATTTAATTTATCATTGAATAATGACAACACAGAGCTACACACCTACCAGCAAGTATAAACATGGTCATGTTATGCTGTCACAAGGCATTGACCATCTTATAAATAAGTACCCTTCAAAAACACAGTATGGCATTTTGTTTATGAGGTTGCTAAATAGTACTTATTTTTCCCTATGTTCAATAATAGCAATAATATTTGGCTTAGCTGGTAGCATGGAAGATAATAAGACTTGACTATTTCCTCATACTACACTTGTCTGTAAATGGTGTAAATAAGACGTGGTTTTCGCAATAATACCAAATTATTGAGTCAGACCTTCCTGATGTCTGTGGGGTACTTGCTGCGCACCAGGCACCACGCGTACTCGAATTGCGCCTTATGCGTCACTTTCCCCTGGTGCAGCTGCTCATGGAACACCTTCTCGAACTTCTGCAAGACAATAGAGGGTCGAGAAATCAAAACAATGATCGCAAACAAAGTAAAAGGTGACTCATGTACACAATACTATAGTTGCTTACTTGCAAATCTTCCGAAGACACCACCTCATCCAGAACGTCCTCCATGGTAGACAAGTATACGTATTAATAATCGGTGAAAAAGCTAGATCAATTTGAATTGCACGAAAAATGCATTATTTGACTAAACGTGTGAAAGAAAATGTAATCAAAATCTTTTGATTTGACAGATGAAAGACAAACGTGACAATGACAATTGACACACAGCAGACAGATGACAGACATACCTACCCATATAAGTGTATTCACATTTCACACCGCCCTGCGGCAATGGCCGGCGGCCATGCCGCTCATGCCACAGCAACTGCGGTGGATCCCGCGGCGGAATTTTCAATAGTATTTGACAGATAATTGATATATGCCGCTGGCAATGCCACCAGGCAGTGTGGATACTCCATCATTATTAGTCCGTGCCGATGACACTCGTTGACGTAAAACTGTTTCCATGTCGCAGGCAGGCAAAACGTTTAATTCCTGCGCAGTTTAGATATGGCGTCGTTTGTTTATAAACACTCGCGGTTTCACAAAATGGGTAAGGCAAAATGTATGGCCGAATCATTAAACTTCAGTTTTCGTCCCCGATATTTGTATTATACAAAATTATGTAGTATCGCTTGCACTTATTACCACATAGCACAATATAAGAGGTAGAAAAAAATAAATTGCAACAAAATATAACAATTTCCGTGTCCGGTCAAAAGAAATTTAAAAAATTATGAACACTTCCGTTCCGTCATATCTTCTTCGACATAGTTTTCGAAAAACTTTAAAAATTGTACGCTTTCTCTGCCCAATTTAGATACAACCAGATGTAACTTGCAGTCGTCTCCTTGTTTTTGCGGTAACATTATTGATTCGAACTGAGCAAACCATAGCCGGGGCATCTCCGTCCAAAATTTGGGAATCCTGGCGCTCACACTTATTCCAGAAACTTTTGCTTGCAATGATGCCGCAGCTTATACGCAGCGGTTACGTGTGTGGCTGGGCGCACAGCTGACTGTGCGCGCTAACTCCCTGCTGCTGTTGGGGTTGAGACTGCTGGTACTGGTAAGCACCCTGTTGTACGTTAACGTCTGGTATCACAGGCAGTTTCACTTAGTCACACGTTCACTCCACGGAAAGAAAGAAAGAAAAACTTATTTGCATTAAACATGACATACAAAGATGTTAAGTTTTTCACAAAGAATTTCATATTCAGCCAATAAATTATGACATGCAAATTAAATTCATTGGTAACATTCATTTAACAATGAATTAATTGTGAGTTATAAATAATTATTAATAAAATCAATATAAAGGTGAAATAAAAATGTCAGTGGGATGTCAATTAATTACAAATGTCAACTCAATTCTACAAAATGTCAATGTCGGTGTTCGAAAAATTCCTACATCCACTATATCCACTATAAATCTATAAAAATTTAAAGTCTTGAAAACTATTTTTACTGTCTTTGATTAAACTCGGGGTCACCAATGTAGATGTGACGTGTAACTGTGTATGTGTGTACGTGTAGGCAGAATTGAGTATGTATGGAAACGAGTAACTTACACAATTATCAATTTCATACTGATTTATCATTACACAAAGTACATGACTCATAATTGCATTGGTGCCTAAACTAGGTCATATTAGATCAATGACTCGTGACGCTACACGTCCTATTTGCCCACCAAACTGTGCTTTCTCATGGTCACCTTAAATCGTCATCAACTAACCATTCGTTGGCATTCGGCATTTTACAAACTCGCGGGCGTTTTTAAACGGCACTGATTTTAAGAGGCAGTTGTTAATAGCAGTTTTGTTATGTTAAAAATGAAATTAATTTTTAAACTGACGACGCCATATGTAAACGGCGGAATTATACGTTTTGCCTGCGACATCCATATCAGGCGCAACGTGCACGCATATCCACAACACAAAACAACACAACAATCACCTTTGCCTTTGTGTGCTCTACTACTGTTCGCTAGCAGTGGATGCATCCATCATTCGCGCTATTCTTTCATCGATTTAATTTCTGAACTTCATCTTTTCTGACAGTTTTATTGTCAATGTCAAAAACTACCGTCAGCACGCATTACATGATCAGTGACGCACTTCAACATTCGTTCGACACTTTCATTGAATGAATTTTAAATTTCTTTGTAAATTGAAGAAAAAAATTCGAAACTACTGGAGTGGAAAAATAAGTCTTTAAACATTAAGTTGGTGCTTCTATATTATATAAATAGTGCAAAGGACAATGCAAAGTGTAATAAATACGGTAAAGGGGACTGCTCTGGGGGTGGCTGGGTATTTGACTCCTGTGCTCAAGGTATGTTCAGCTTTCCTTGTTTCCGTTCATCGTTATCTTTGTTTACAATTCTTACAATGTCAGCTCTTCGCACGGATGCTATTTATAATATGCATGTTATCACATAATAACATTTACTTTTCCGATCTTTAAATGCTCCAATAGTAACTGATATGTATAAAAGTAAATCTTGTTCTTGCCCCTCAGTACCTTGGACCTAAAATTCCATTGTTTTTCTGCAACAAAAGAAAATGAGAAAGTTTTGTAGGCTAAAAAAACGATTTTTGCCTTTTTTTATTTTATTTATTTTTTAATTTCATTTGATTTTATTTATTTTTTCCCTATAGGAGTCTAAATTCCAAGAAACGGGTGTGTTGACACCCGAAGAGTTTGTAGCAGCAGGTGACCATTTGGTGCACCACTGCCCCACTTGGCAATGGGCCAAGGGTGAGGAAGCCAAAATCCGACCATACCTGCCTGTAGATAAACAATTTCTCATTACAAGAAATGTGCCCTGCTACAGACGTTGCAAACAGGTTTGCTATTTTAGTGTTTCCAATGATTAATCCATAATTTCTTTAGTGCACAAATTTTTAATTCTGCAAACACTAAATATAACTGATTTTCTGACAATAATTGATTGTAGTACCTATTAAAATTTATACTTCATTTATTTTTCAGATAGAGTATTGTGAGGACAAAGAAAAGGTGATTGAAGATGAAAACGATGCAGAAGGAGGATGGGTGGACACACATCATTATGACAGTGCTGGAGTACCTACAATAGAAGAAAAGGTGATTTGTTTATTATTACCCCCTTATTCATATTAACTAAAACAGTATAATAAACATATTTTAGCTAATACAAATCAAATGATAATAGCGCCAAGAAAGAATGGGACAAAACTGTGGAATAGTTAAAATATACTTTTTAGATTGTTTGCATTATTATGAATACAAGGGTTAATATATTGTGCTTAAAAGTGGATAGCCTAAAGTCCATTTATCTTTGCTAGCCCTAAAATGGAATAATTACCATTTGATTTAAAAAATCTCAGAGAATTATTCTTGCATATTCTTTTAAATTTAATCATTACATTAAAAAGGAATGTCAAAATTGTTTACAAAATTTGACTAGCAAAAAAACTGACTATAGGTTTCAGCCTAGATAAATATTTTTTCTTAGAGCACTACCTTATGTTGCTTAAGCTGTCTTGCGGCTTATGCACACATATATATGTGTTTTGTTAAAATAAATTGATTTTTGTGTGCATAATGTATATGTGTTTTGTTAGAATAAATTGATTTTTGAAGTGCAATAAAAAAAATGGAGGGGGCCATTTAATTGACAATTGCAGTGGCCATTTTCACCTGCACCAGGGTGCATAACTTGTTCCAAGCATACACTAATATGTGTATAACATAGAGGCATTTGGTTCCAAGGGTTAAAATACATTTTTGGGGTTCCATAGCCGAATGGCTAAAAATGTCTGTCTGTCTGTCCGTACGTCCGTCCGTCCTTCCGTCCCTCCGTCCCTCCGTCCGTCCGTCGGTCCGTCGGTCGGTCCGTCGGTCCGTCCGTCCGTCTGTCTGTCTGTTCGTCTGTCCGTATGTCACAGCCTCTTTAATCTGTAACTATAAGCATCACATTGTTGAAATTTGGTAGGAATATGTATCCTGTTAACCGCTATTGATTCTTATACAAAAAAATAAAAAAATATGATATTTAAGGGGGGGCTCCCCTAATACATGAAACTAAAACCAAAAATATTTTTCTAGGTCTTTTAAAATGACATAGAGGTTTCTAAAACCGTTTCATAGCTAGACGCTTCCAAAGTGGTAAAATGGGCGTCCCCCCGCCCCCCATCTAACTTCTAAACTAAGCAAGTGTAAATTTTGAAAAATATACGTAATGTAGATCACAACAAATACTTTCAACGAAAAATGGATCGAAAATTCGGACGGGATCGAACGAGAAGTTTTTGAGATATAGCACATTTTCAACAACCACTATCATAACTTTGTTCTTCATACAAACACTATGAAAAACAAAGTTCCATTTGCTGTCAACAAAATATTGTGGTATTTTCTAAGTGGAAGTTAGTGGATTCCCTAATTCAGTTAAAGTTAGCACGGAAACCTCAGTGCGCGAGTCCGACTCGCACTTGGCCGGGGTTTTTTTGCTTTACCTTATGTAGAGCACATGAAGTTGTTGGAAGATGTGTGTATAGCTTATACACCCATATATCTCCCAATATGCATTCATCTCGTGATGGACTTGCGCTAAGAAGAAACTAATACATAATCTTTATCATAGCATTTTTGAGTTACGTGAAGGCAAGTTTAAACTTATCTTGACTAACTCATCCAGGTGTGCGAGATGACGCTAGAGGCCGCTGATACGGGCGACGGAGACAGCGACGGAGCAGCCGAAGACGCCGACGAGGACGAAGATGATGATGACGGCGAAGCCGAGGACATGGAACAGTTCCAAGAGTCTGGCCTGCTGGATGAAGTCGACCCCGTAAGTAACTTTGTTGCTGCCTATTGAGTTTTGCACTTAAACGCTCGATTGGCTCATTGTGGCATTAAGGCTATTAAGATATGAAACCAGCAAATTATGAAGCATGCTGTGGTTATGCATGAGTTTTTAAGGATTTTTTTCCAAAAAGGACTGTCGGGAAATATCATCCCAATGTTGAAACATTATTTAAATTGTAATTTCACAACTTTTTGCTATTAAAAAAAAGTTTTATGATTTATCAGCTACAAGTAAGATCTCTCATCTCCCAGCCCCATTTAGAGCTTTACAGGTAAAAAGAAGTTGGTGGAACATTGCAAATCTTATTGTACAAACGACCTATTAGTAAGTTTAGATCTATTTTGAGCCTATATTCATGTTTTTGGTAATGAATCCGGCATACATGAAGTTTTAAATGAAACATGAAATAAATACACGTTTAATTGCAGTCAACAGACCTAGCCACGCGCAAGGAGCCGAAGCCGCGGGGCGCGCGCGCGGACGGCGACGACATCGTGCGCACGCGCACCTACGACCTGCACATCACCTACGACAAGTACTACCAGACGCCGCGCCTCTGGCTCATCGGCTATGACGAGGTGACGACGTTATTATATTTTGCATGTTTGTAATATTTTTCGGTGAACGTTTCGGTTGAATAAAGGATTTGTCACACTGGATATGTTCAGCAGTCAAGTCCATACACAATTGACAAGATGCGGGCTACGTTTTTTATTGACCCGACCGCAGACCGCATCCAGTGTGTCAAAGCCATAAGCCTCTAAACGGTCTTCAGTGTATATTTTGTTGGTAATGACGTGATGACATTTCAATAAAATAACGAGCCAAAATTTGTTTGAAACTAGATTTCTAATGATTTGGTAGGAAAACTTACTTCTAGTTATTAGTGAACAAAGAGATTCTCGGCCAATGTGCTTTCAAGTTGTAAAATTCCTGTAGTAATCTTAGTTATCATGCTATTTATAATTGTTGCAGGACCGGACCCTCTTAAGTGTCGACCAGATGTACGAGGACGTGTCGCAGGACCACGCCAAGAAAACAGTCACCATGGAGTCGCACCCGCACCTCTCCGGGCCCAGCATGGCATCTGTGCATCCCTGCAGGTCAGTACCACAATCTGATCGGACAATGCGATTTTATAAACTGTATTGTTTTTATTAACCCTTTGAACGCCGTTGACGGATATATCCGCAAACGCAAGACGATATTTTGACGCCTTTGACGTATATTTCAGTCCTCAAATTAAATGGATAATTATACATTGAATCATACACAATTTTCTTCAAATAAACATATAGACATTTAGTTTATTTCCTATTTATTAAATGTATTGAGTACAACAGCTGAAATTAATAAGTTTTCAGTTAATACAAAAAGGTTTTTTACATGACTAAAAAATGACATAATTTACTACCCACCACGACGCCAGAGACGGATTTATCCGTCGAATAGTGATGTCCATGCGTTTCTTTTTAACCGACTTCAAAAAAGGAGGAGGTTATCAATTCGAGTGTATGTTTTTTTTTTGTATCTATGTTACCTAAATTATCTCAGTCGTTTGTGGACCGAATCGAAAAAAATTTTCACCTACTTAGAGGGTGTACCTTCTAGTTGGTCCCATTTTTTCCATTTTGGGATTTAATGATGGGATCTTGGTGTAATCGAGGGAAAACCTTAAATTTTAAAGGCACGTATAGTGTTTCTTTACTAGAATCTTAAAGTTGACGTGTTGTTACGTCTGATAGTCAACATCTTGTGGGGCTGAGCTGATGGTAGAACTCCTTAACGCTTAGGAGTTCAGTAATTATAATGACGGAACTTATGATAAGTAATTTTAAGCTTCTTAAAAAATAGAATCATAAGGTGCAACTCCCCCCCCCCCCTTATGTAATCACTAAAAATGAAAAAATAAAATAAACATTTAAAAAAAGTAAAAACCGACTTCAAAACCAAAATGCACAAAAAAGTCTTAAATAAACTCTTCACCATTGAAAGAAAAGGAATCCGTTTTAGGCAAACAATTTCTTTTTGGAGTCGGTGCCATCACTTTGACCATCAAGCATCAACTATCACAGCACCGACTCCAAAAATAAATTGTATAGCCTCTAATAATAGATATAGCCTCTAATAATAGATATAGCCTCTAATAAACTAATTCGTCTTTTTATGCCAACTAAATATTCCAATTCCAAAAAAAGCCTCAAATAAATATTATCAATTATTATAACTTGTCCTTATGATTTATACATTGTCATCTAATTAACTAACTCGGCCACAGAGGATTTTTAACATTTCTTCTCTTTTTTGTTTTATCGATATATATTACTTACTTTAATTTAGTGTGAAGTAAGTACTCCACACTAAATTATTATAAAAATACCCCTCCACACACGCCATTGACGTATTATTCCGTCGCTAGGGCAGGGATTCAACTGCTTGACTGATATGTTCAATACTTGTTTTTGTAAGGTTTTTTAAATAAAAATGCGTTTGTAGTAATGTTTTTTGTTTTGAAATAAAAGTATTTAAGTCTGTTGTGTTATTTACTGTATTTTATTACGTTTTACACTGCATTTTAATTATTTTTGATACAGTTTATCGATAAGAGTTGAACAACACTGGTCCTTTGGTCTATTGCACTATCGAAAATAGGGCCCGGCGTGGGTGGCATATTCCATGTTTTTATGTCTGGCGTTCAAAGGGTTAAAATGTAAGTTTAAACTTGCATACTGACAAATATCTTATGCGAAGGTTAGAGCAGCGCACGCGCACCCTACAGTTACAATTAAATGCCCGTCAGTTCACAGAACATCATTATTACTTACGCGACCTTTTTATGGTATTATGTAATGCTTTATTGTCATCCCGCAAACTCATAACGACAATACACTCATTGTTTTTGCATACCCCTAGACACGCGGAGGTTATGAAGAAGATAATCGAGACAGTGACCGAGAGCGGCGGCGAGATGGGAGTGCACGCGTACCTCATCGTGTTCCTCAAGTTCGTGCAGACCGTCATCCCCACCATCGAGTACGACTTCACGCAGAACTTCGCCATCAACTAGCTATCCCCACCACTCACCATCCCCACCAGTGCGACAGTTTGTGGCGAACGACCCGCGAGTGTAGACGTGTGTTTTAATAACGCGCGCTAACCGTGACTAGCTTGTTGTTGTATACAGAGCAGAAAGGATATACTGCATTAGAAAACTAATCTGGCTGCTGAATGCAGAGTTAACATACTCGTGTTCCTGATGTAATACACTTCGGCATGTTATTCACACCATTAATTTGATCATAATTTACTTTTTTTCACAACACAAAATGCCTCTCACTTATGTTATTTTGTTCACAAGTGTACTTTAGATTGCGGTATTAAATTCAGTTGATAGTTTTGGCTGCACAAAGTGGCAACATCTCACAGATAAAGACTTTTTCTTTATGCACAACACAATTGACTTGATTAAACTTAAATTAGCAATAACTAAAAAACTATGCTATTTAATCTACTTCTTATTATTATTATTTTTTAAATATTGAACACCAATCACATACATTGTTCTGATCCCAAGGTAAGTAGCCAATGCACTTGTGTTATGGAAATCAGTCACAACGGTGGTACCACAACACCCAGACCCGAGATAATATAGAAAAGATCGTTTTCTACATTGACCCGACCGGGAATCGAACCCGGAACCTCACGAGATGGCGACGCTTGAAACCAGCGTGCTAGCCACTCGACCACGGAGGACTTCTTATTTAGTACGATGAGTTTAAGAAGAGCTATAGAAGTATTGTTCAAAGTTATTGTATATCTTCAGGAACACGGTGTAAAATAGGAAAGGGTTAAGTCCATGGCTAAAATAATAGGTAAAGAAATGTTGTTTATCAGCAGTACACTTCATCCATACATTAATTTCAATTACAATTGTATGCGCTCTATGTATTACTCCAAGCCCTAAGACAGCTTTATGTGTAGCTAGCTTTGATATATGGCGGGATAAAATTGCATCAAAGGCAATATCTTAAATCTTAGTGTATATTATTGGAGTAACTAATAAGCCCCAATATTTAATGCATTTATCTCTCTAATGTCCCGCCGTATTTAGGATAGTTTTTTATATAATCTTCATCTAAGTACAAGCTTCTAATATCTCTTGTACTTCTTGTACATAAGGGTGTACAAGAAAAATCGCCAGGTTATTTTACTTTAATTTAAACTTGAATTTTGTAAATGAATATTACCCTTATTTTTAATATATATTACGTGCTATTCGGAGACTTGTGAACATTCTGGAACACTAAATTTTTTACAAACGCAAATTAAAGCTTTGCATAGACGAGTAAATGAAGTACAAATATTTTTATAAACATTATTTTGCCTGTTTTTTGTAAGATGTGCTATAAAATAGATATAATTTTGCTGAGGCACATAAAATATATTGCTGATTACAATATTACGGTTAATTTACTGTAGCCGAGGTTTGTTTGAAGTTGCAATTTATTTATGTAAATATTTCATTATTAGCGAAAATATTCGGAGCTGTATTTTTATTTTATGAAAGGCACAAACATGATATATATATTTTTTGTAACTCATCATTCCTGTTAAAAGATGAAAATGTTCGGTTTTATATAGTATGTTATACTCATTAGCAATACAAAAAAAAAACAGCACGCAAAGCGTTTTTGAAAATATTCATAGATATTTTTATATTATCTTGTTTTATGTGTGCTACGTAATACTCCCATGTATCTTTATTATTAGAATGCAGCACTATTATTATAACATTAATTTTATTATTATAATTTAAAAAAAATGGTAACAATCTTGTGATTTTATTATTAATTAGATATTATTCCACAAGTTTGTTTATTAAAAAATATTTTTTTAAAGTGTGACTTTAGTCACTATTTTGTCATACTTTAAACAAATTTAAATAAATAAATTCACAATTTCTAATTCCTTTATTCATATACATATCACTTTCATTATGTACAAATCATCCTTTTTCTTAATAAAATATAATCAGTACAGGATATAAGAAAGCCCACTAGGTACATTATAAATACATTTCTCATTTTACATAGCAATGTACAAAATAATACACTACAGTTGCAACACAACTGGTACAATAATAATAAAAGATATTTCAAATTTCGCTATTTATCGCCAACAACAGGGGGCAGATTCTCGTGCAATTCTTATACGAATTAAGTTCACCGATAGCATTTTCATAGCCAACGAAAAAATAGTTTTTTGATATCTCAGGGTCACCACTTTTATTTTTGAATTCGTCCGCGTGGCTATTTTACGTGTGGATAAATAACTTAGTAGGTAAAATGGTAGGACTCGCAATTGAATTACCATACGAAATAAGTTCAATTGACGCGAGAATCGCCACCTATGTCATTTGACTAATATTTTTTTTATTGATAAACAGAATTTAACTACTTATTACAATAGTTAGTTAATTGGCTATGAAGTAGTCAAAGTTACATTTGGAGGAATGTAGGCGCTAGTGATTACTACTTTAATACTATTTTTCAATAAAACTGGTTGATCCTTAAAATTCCAAGAGTATACATACAGAACTGGGTAGTTAGCACCGATGGTGTGTTTTTTAACCAATTATTTTTAAAGCTGCCGTGATCAAAGGTACATTATCTGTGACGACACTTGTTTTGGTATTCATCTAAAAATAAATCACAGAATATCAAAAATTAAAATAAAACTTATAACTTTAAAATCTCGAGCAAAAGTTATTGCTTGGTGCATTCTTCAAATGTTGAAGCCACATTGACTTTGCGTACAAATAATAAAATAAACTAATAAGTAGCGTAGCGTAGCTTCAACATCTGAAGAGGGCAACTCACGACAAAGTATATTCACCAAGTACCAAAACCGTGATATTTTGTTTATACGCTTTTACTGCGTTTCTATTTTCTAATCTATTCATTACGATGATTGACAATGAAAGGGGGTTATCCAATTCAAATTGTTTGCTGTCGACTTACTGACACAACAGGCCAAATGTGATAATAGGTGTAGGTTACACAAGAAAATATCAAGAAAGTCAACTAATTAATACTGTAGTGTAGTAGGTAATAATACTTAAAAGTTCGAAATTAAAAAAAAATATCTAAAAAATCGTGTTTCAGGTCTCTGCCCACTACACCGTATTAGTACATTATGATACAAGTGTGCTAAGTTGACCATGATATACAAGGCGATATAGCCGCGTATATTATGGTCACAGGCACACGTGTTTCATACGACGTATTTCAACACACTTGCTAGGAAAAAACAAGACTCTTCATTTAGTAAATTTTTAATTATTAAAACAGTTAGTAAAAATCCAATTTTCAAAATGGTACTGAACAGTTTTGTTTGGCATTACGGTTTGTGTATTGTTGTTAATTATTTCATCATCTGGGGTAAATATCGGCGATGAACAATTATTTTCGATGGTTACGTATGTCCGGCGGAGTTAATAATAGGTATAGGTATAGGTATAATAGGTTTTCTTCATTTTCTTCACTTGAAGTAAACAAGTGTTTTCGTTATTATCAAACTTCACATTTAATCCAATCTTCGTCACAGCCGACACTTATTTACGAAAAATGGCGTTGTTTTTTTTCTTGCCGCGATACCGATGCGCGCGCAAGGCTAAGGTGCGAACTAGATCGGCCAACAGCCAAGATATAAAATGTAATAATTCGTGTAAATGTAATAAAAAAACACAAATTACAGTTTTTTTTAAATGAAATTGAGTTTATGAGCCAAAAATCTGTGGAATAAAAACGTCGTTTTGAGCAAGTGTGTTGAAAAATGCCTTTATAACGGTCATCATAAGCGGTTACAACCCTCACCGGCTGCCCGAATACGTGCAACGGCGCGTATACGTCACCGGCAATGACGCTCCGCGCATCGTATTCGACGGTGTTGATCGAAACAGTCTAGTGGGAACAGTGTCATAGTTTTCAATATAAACATTTTTTTTTATCTGACACGCTCCTAGAACAGTCATGGATGGATACGGTGTGTAGTGGGTCAGACCTTTAGTGTCAAAGTTAAGATTCGAAACAATTGTTTCATACGATTTTATTGTACTTTTGATTTTAGTTTATCATCATTATGAGGCAGTTTCACATCCATTCTTCTTATTTCAATGTTAAGTTCTCGACGGCCAAGCCGAAACTATTTTCGATCACGTGTCATTCACTCAAACCAATATTTAAATTCAACAATCAAATATTTATCGCATTTAAATATTACTTTAAAAATTTATTTTTTTAGTGATACATACGCACATTTGACAGCCGTGCGACAGCCGTTTTTTTTTTACTCTTAAAGGATTTGAGAGTATTGAGATGTTTCATTGATACTGAATCGTGGGGATATGGCTTCAAAAACCCACAGAGTATAAGGCCCTAAATCATAAAATATTTTAATGTTACATCCGGTTCTTAGTCTTTTTATGAATCTTATACAGCTGAATAGAAAAGTCACCTTTTCGGTTAAAAATACTTAGTGAGTAAAAATCGAATTTCACTTCTACTGATGTTTTGAAGTATGTCTGTTATTAATATTCGACCGAAGAATAATATTCTGGTTGAATACGAATCAAATAGAGCCATGCAAGCATGTGCTCCTTAGTTCCATTTGCGTTAGTTTATTTCAACGATTATAAATTGTAATCATACTCAACTATTCGATTTAATATTTTGCGACGCTAAACTAGTTTATGCAAGTCTACGCCGTGAGCCTACGTAAAAAAATGTCACATCCGACAGTTAGCGGCAGTGTTTAAGGAACGTGTTTGGTACTTTGATATATAGCATAGTTCCGAAGATAGTTCCCCAGTTCAAGTAAATGGGATATTAGATCATGACATAGATTTATCAAGTCTGTAATTGTTAGTTTGTCATAAATGAGGCTGACTGAAGCTACGGAGATCTTTAGTATGCGGATGCCATGTGTCATTCCGTAACCATAGATCATTTTGGGTCAAGCCAGATAATACTTAGTAATCTGTAAATGTGTGACTACTTCTTGACTATTCAATTCCCGTCTTAACCCCGTTGTTACGAGGGACAGTGTCTGCGTTCGGTGATGGCGTCGCTAGCTCAGCTCACACACTGATTGGATAAATTCGGCGACGAACTATCGGACGCTGCTGACAGCTGTGACTGGTAAGAATGCTCTGTGCATAGTCGTTCAAGGCGTATAGCTCGACGCGGAGCCAGATTTTCATAGGATGTTGTTTTTACCTTAAGACATACAGGATAACTTTCATAGCGTAGATATAAGAGCTCATCACTTATCTTTGTCGGTATGTAGCTAAAGCGCGTTGGTTATACGCGAATTGACATAGTTTGGTCGTATAAAACTAGTGCGGAATGTCGATCCATTCGGGCATCCACTCGGGGCCGTGGGGCGTGTATGTGGCTACGGATCAGAAGTAGCATTACAAACTATCGATTATTTACCTCGAATCATCTTAAATATCGATACGCCTATCGATAGAAGTAACAATAGGCACAGACGATAGTATTGCTGTGTGTTTACAGTTTACAGTAATGAACCATCTATACGATCTGATACAGCTATCAATACTATCGACGAGCTAATCGATACTGTTGCTATAATATGGCTTTTGATAAACTTTCATATCGATTACTCGCTACCGTGAGGTCAGTTAAAACTCGCTGGACTCATAGGTGGGCTACTTGGTGGGCACGAGCGCGACGAGGCGCGCGAGCGCGAGCGCGAGCAGCTTGTCGAGCGGGTCGAGCGTGCCGCGCTGCAGCCACTTGGGGATCGTGGTGCGCGCGTGGCGGAAGCCCAGCTTCTGCAGGATGTAGTCCACGCCGTACGGCTCGATCGACTTGCCAGCCCAGGAGAGTAGCCTGGAAGAGACAGAAAACTATATATGACGAGTGGATCATCATTTTAATTATAAAAGTTTCAGTTTCGCCGGCACACTAAAGTGTCAGCAAAGTAGGTAATCGTGGCCTCAGATTTCTAACTGCTTGAAAACGAATCGCGTGAAAAAACGCACTGGAAAATTTGGAATGTACAGGTAGATCAGAGCTCGAAATACTATTATTGTAAAGACATCGCTTCACATTATGTTAGTGGTCTGAAAAGTTTCCGACCTAACAATGATATAAAACACTGTCAAGATTTATTTAAATTTTCTACTTAGTCCCTTTGCAACCTTAGACACTTCTCCCAGCGATGCTCTCATTTCTTAAACCTTCTTCAACAGAGCTTTGGAAATGTTCATTCGCCGTGTTTTTGGTCCAAACGATAGCAAACGCGGCAGCCAACGCGCAGGAAGCTCAATCATCCCTAAATATTGATTTATTATGTAACAAAGAAGGTTCTTTGGACATCTCTATCTCTCACAATTAATTCTACGGTCACCTAGTACAGTCGCCGTCAGATATATTGGAGCAGACAAAGTGACCAAATACATCTGAACAGTTTAATATGTCAATAAGTTCCATACACTACAAGTAACCATTAATATAAGAACATTC
This sequence comes from Pyrausta purpuralis, assembly GCA_963924145.1. Taxonomy (NCBI): domain Eukaryota; kingdom Metazoa; phylum Arthropoda; class Insecta; order Lepidoptera; family Crambidae; genus Pyrausta; species Pyrausta purpuralis. The sequence goes on from OZ001654.1 coordinate 1,778,921, forward strand.
ATTACTTCATTAATATCTGAGCAGAAGCAAGTCAATAACTTCTATACACACAACTAACAAATAATATCTGAACACTCATAACGTCAAATCTATCTACGCAGTCGGTCTTAAATATCTGAGCAATCGAGGAAAATTGCAGAAGGAAGTGCTTCCAATTTAACTATACTTACTATTTAAAAATAGGAACTTTTTTCATATTTAATAATATAGTAAGATGACGCTGGCAGTTTGTAACGCTTTGTAGTTTTCAGTATTGTCATTACTGTCATGAAAGTGTCATGCATTAAGTAAATTCAGGCAAGTGAGTGTTCAGATATTATTGGTTACTTGTGTGTATAGAAGGTATTGACTAACATCTGCTCAGATATTAATGAAGTAATGAATGTTCTGATATTAATGGTAACTTGTTGTGTTTGGCACTTATTGACATTTTAAACTGTTTAGAAATATTTGGTCACTTTGTCTGCTCCAATATATCTGACGGCGACTGTACCATTTGGTGAACTTAAGAGATTTTTTTCTTGACTAGTAGCACAGTGTTAAAACGTCTCGAATGTTCATCGTTTCCAGCGGCTTACGACCACGTTTAAATCAGCCAACTCATCTGTAATTTTCGTAGGCGTTTTCTTTACAAAAATTATGATAGCTCAGTTCTAGTTTTTTTCCATTTTCATATTCACTCACGTCGACTCACTTGAACGACTGTCAAAAAAAATTGGCGCCCCTAAAACGACTGAAACTTTTATCAGGTACTGTCAAAAGAAGAGAAAGATTCCCTGAACTTATTTTGACAATCTTCAAGTTGAGGTCGGAAACTTTTCAGACCGCCTGTGTAGCAGTATGTCAGTGGTTAGCCATCAATGTATCGTCGATCACCCAGTCGCTAAGCGATAAAGCTAAGCCCGTGGCGTCTCACCTGACGGTGGGCTCGAGGTGCCACGTGACGCAGTTGTAGTCGCGGTAGTCCTGCGGCGGGCCCGCCTCGCGCGCCGCGCGCCCGCCCGCCTCGCCCCACGCCGCGCGCCCGGCGCCCGGCATCTACGCAAATACGACACAACTTAATAAGCTAAACAAATAGCAATGGCCCATACATTGTTTGCCCCAAAAGTAAAATTCTATGCTACAGACTAAAATTGAATTATATGAATTCGGTTTTTAAACATGTTTTAGAATATACAATAAATGTATCCGTAGATGTAATTCATGTGAGCGCATGCACACTCACACATACACACACCCTCTCTCTCTCTATCTCACAAACACACACAAACACACACACACACACACACACACACACACACACACACACACACACACACACACACACACACACACACACACTCATACACACATTTACAATCACTCGCAGTCAAACATACGCCCACACACACACTAACATGCAGACAAACTCACGCACGCGCAACTGATCGTCTTTGAACTCTCTTAATTGGCCCTCACGTGGCAGGTTCGCCTAGTGTGGAGACCAATGTTAAACACGCACTCAATCACACTCTTTTTTTTTCTAGTTAGATTATTTTAAGATTAGGATAATTTATCTCCTTACATTACTTGTATTATAATCTTCGCTTACTGTTATTTAAGTGTGTAAACTTTATTTTTGAAATAAAATATGCAATATTGTTATTGTTATATAGCAGGCAGGGTATTCGCGTTTAGCGAAATGAACTATGTTTGGAGTCAATCTCTTCCACACTGTTTAGGGACTCAATTCTACTAACTTATTGTGACAAAATCGATATTGAATAGAATAGATTTTTGACGTTTGGCCCATACTATAAATGTCCAGAATTGTTAGTAGAATCGACTTCCAAAACATTTCGAAAAAGCGCCATCTAGGCAAGCAAATAAAAATTATAGTAAACCGTCACTTTGGATGTCGCCTCTTTTTTACTAGAGCTAACCGTCGATCCTATGGCGAAATCCACTATTTTTGTGAGCGGGAGGTGTCACTTTGCTTATAATCGCTATTTTCTACCAAATGCAGCAATTTTCGGGGAATGGAAATTGTATTAAATCTTATTTTTTGTATTTAAAAACTTTTTAATAATTTATTACTTTATTTATTGCAAAATGCTGAAGTCTTGCTGCTTGGTGTATTTTTCAAATTAAACATGAAACTATACCTTATATACAGGGTGAAATTTTAATCAGTGACCAAATTTTGTGTGTGGACTCCACTGATGAATATGAACAACTTTTACTACGGTAGCATTCATATTCATCATTGTATACATGTATACATTCATTGTATACTGTATACTTTTCTTGTAATGTACCAACTTAAAATGTAATGTGACTATGAGCAATTAATAATTTGATTTGATTTGATTTGAACTACTCTGAGGCAGCTGACGCTTGTCTCCTTAGTATTTAAAAATATCATTTAAAAAATTTGGCATAGCGTAATTTAGTACCACTATAAAGAAGTTACTGTGAAAACACCCAATGAGCCTTGTAAAATGTCCAAAAGCTAGCTACCAGCATAATTGCTCAATAGCGATTTGAAACCAAACTGTCAGTGAACATGAACCTTGAGCACTGGCTCACTGTCTTCTAACTATATTGTATCTCACACCTATGTAAGTAGACCTCCCTGCATCATGCTCCTCATTGCTGAAGGTCGTGACACCCCTTTATAGTACAGTCAAGATATAGATCCGTGCTTACATAAAGTCCGGTCATGATGATTTTGTATATGTTGTTAAGAACTAAAATAATCATAAAAATCTGATTTGCAAATTCCAAAATGCTGTGCGGGCAGCGCTGTGTCCAAAAAAAAAATGGAATATTTCCATTCTGAAATACTATGAAATATTTTTTTCAAAAGACTAAATTTTCTACAATTTGCAACGAGAGCGAGGTCTATTTAGCCATAAGTTCTCAAGATCCAGTTCTTGTGCCGGTACCATGTAAATGGTATTTGCGAAGTATTTGACTTGCCTCACCCAGAGATACAAGTGAGCAAAAATCAAATAAACTATACGTACAAGTCGGTCCTTCTCCTTGATGTAGGAGGAGATGAGATCGTGCAGGAACAGGAACGCCTCGGCGTCCACCGACACGAAGATGTGGTCTTCGAACTCCGTGATGAAGCTGCATTCCACCACTGGTTTTTCGTCTGTACAGAGACATAATGGAGAATTATTTTAATGTGGAATTATTTAATGGGCAGTTTTTAAGTTTTGAACAAAAAATTCAGTTCACACAACTATTAAATAACTTGAGAAACCAAACATTACTTGTAAAGATAGTACATCATTAGCAAGTTTAATTTACTGTCATCGACAAAGCCCGTGGATACTGATAGATCAAAATTAGAGCTTACATGGCTTACCTACAATTTATTTTACTAAACTTACGTTGTGGTGAACTTTACATCTTATTAAACTGAATATATTGGGACATTTGTTGTTTAGCTGTTGTCATTTGTAGCTTGTCACGTAGCATGTTAAGTATTCATTATGTAGCTTTGTACGAGCTGGCATCGTACATCGCAAGAACACCGGCGTCAGCGACCGACAGACCCAGCAAGCAGTGATTGCTGTATGCTTGCCAAGCTACCACCGGTGTGAGTGCCGACGGTGCTATGATCAACCTTACATGTTAACGCACGATACCATTGTTATAAATACAACTTATTCAACGGCCGTCGTGCGTTTCGGAGTGAGACCTACTCGATCGAACGCATCGAGCGTGTTAACGTGAATTTATATGGGATTGAAGCAACGCCATCTAGTGGCTGACGGCTAAAACAATCCAATATAAATTCACGTTTACGCGCTCGATGCGTTCGATGGTCGATACTCCGACTCGCACTACGGCTTTAGTACAAATAAATTAGATATCAAGCGTATGTTTTGGTTCTCATTTCCCTCTATTGTGGCTAAGATACCTTTAACCGTCACTATGATCAATCTCGTGATCCTACCAGGCCGGCAGCAGGTCCACGCCACCTACCTACCATCTTTTTTATTTTATTTTTACTTGTTGGAAAACAAACAGCAATATAATACATGTATAATGATTACGGGAGATATAAAACTAATATGCCTATCTAGTTTTCACTTGTAGAACTTATCGCACACATCAATATACAACAATAGACAGAAGACAATAATCGTGCCATTAAATATGTTCGAAGAACAATTCCAATTAAAAAGAGAAAAAAAGAGAAAAAAGGAGAGGTCATACCAAGCTTGATAGGTTAATAATGTGTATTCAAAAAAAAGAAGATTTAATATATTTCTTAAAATGATTTGGTCTCACAGTAAATAAGTCTATATGTTGAGTATAATTTTTGTTAAAGTTAGTAGCCACTCTGACGCTGCTTCTCTGGGCGACCTGGGTACAGCTCTTCTTCCACAACAACGCTCTAGCGGTCACTATATAGCTCGCTCACCTTGCTCGGTGGGCGGGCGCGGGCGCTGCAGATGCTGCGTGCGCAGGTGCAGCTGCAGCGAGGGCAGCGCGAAGATGACCTCGCGCACGTGCGCGTCCCCGCCCGGCTTGCGCTCCCGCTCCCGCTCCCGCTCCCGCTCGCGGTCACTATACAGCTCGCTACACGCTCACCTTGCTCGGTGGGCGGGCGCGGGCGCTGCAGATGCTGCGTGCGCAGGTGCAGCTGCAGCGAGGGCAGCGCGAAGATGACCTCGCGCACGTGCGCGTCCCCGCCCGGCTTGCGCTCCCGCTCCCGCTCCCGCTCCCGCTCGCGGTCACTATACAGCTCGCTACACGCTCACCTTGCTCGGTGGGCGGGCGCGGGCGCTGCAGATGCTGCGTGCGCAGGTGCAGCTGCAGCGAGGGCAGCGCGAAGATGACCTCGCGCACGTGCGCGTCCCCGCCCGGCTTGCGCTCCCGCTCCCGCTCCCGCTCCCGCTCGCGGTCACTATACAGCTCGCTACACGCTCACCTTGCTCGGTGGGCGGGCGCGGGCGCTGCAGATGCTGCGTGCGCAGGTGCAGCTGCAGCGAGGGCAGCGCGAAGATGACCTCGCGCACGTGCGCGTCCCCGCCCGGCTTGCGCTCCCGCTCGCGGTCGCGGTCTCGGTCGCGGTCGCGCTCCGTACTGCTCGTATTGCCTCCTCCACCGCCTGTTTCACGCTCGAGGGAAGGGAATAGCTCGATCGCTGGTTGAACAGAAATAAAAACTAATAACAAACCAAAGCGGGATTTAACAATACTAAAAAAGTTCAAATAGCGTCGGAGACGCTAATAAGAGCGGATACTATCATGTAGTCAAGGTCAGCCAAAAAAAATAATTTTATCGTCATTTGTTCTTTGATCTTTCAGATAAGCCTTTAAAAAGGTTCGCCTTAGACATAGATCTGGCATTAGTCAAGTCAATCAGTCTTTTGCGTCAAATTTATAAAAAAAATTCACGGTTTCATTTTCATGTTCATGTGGGTTAAACAATAATTCAGACTAGACTGATGGATACATGGATGAACCATATTCCAAAAATTCAAAAGTTTCCAATAATCAACTACAGCACGGTTCATGTCATGACGTACACAATATCTATACCGCACTGAGCTCAGTCACACAGACTACACTCACCGTCGATCTCGCTGTTGGCAAACGCGTAGTGGAACCACTCCTTCAAAGTCTTGAACTGCGGCGGGAAGAGCAGCGCGCGCGTCATGCGGCACACCGTCGCCATGGACTGGTGGCCGTTCGCGCTGTTGCCGCCCGCCGAGCTGCCCAGGCTGGCTGTCAGGCTTTGGACTACGTGCACGTCCATTTCGCCTGAGAAGAAACATGGTGTAAACTAAAAAGGGAATTCCTTATATGTGCGATTGAAAGAATTAAAAAACAAAATTTCGCCGTCAAATTAAATTTTACAACAGATATTTGATGAAATTAAAATAAAAAACGCAGTAGATCAGGTACAGTTAAAGTTAAACACACAGAAATAAACGGCGAAATGATCTTAATATGACCATATAAAAATACCTTAAACGTTTTGCGTTAGCAAGTGATACGAATATTTGGCATAATACACACATCAACATGGTCTAGGGATATTTCAATTCATTCTAAATAACTAAAATTCTACTAACTTTCTGTTAGGACACCTACACATTTAAACAAACCTTGTTTAATAGCCTATATTATATGATAAAAAACTTTCAGATAAAGTTAAATTTTAAAAAAAAACTTAAAAGAGTTCCTCCTCCATACTCAGACAAAATTTAAATCTTAAATTTGTTTTGGAACATCAAAACTTAAACAGCACAATATCTTCAGTATCATGACAGCATTCGTTGGTTTAATTCATCTCCTTAGCTAATCCCTATAAGGGAAATTCCTAAAAGCTCTTCTCTGAAGCATATCCCAGGCACGCTCAACTTGTAACGATACGCGCCGTATGTGGACGGGCGTTGTCGTGCATTAGCTGGAAATTTTGTCCCATTTGCCGTCTGTGGGACAAGATTACAGGCTCTAGCATCTCATCTCGGTATTTTAGAGCAGTCACATTTCATATCCAAACGAGGTCCGTTCTACCGCGTAGACGAATTCCCGCCCAAACCATAATCGTGCCACCTTGATGTGCATGAACTTGTTGTGTTCGCTGCAGTCGATTCCAATGTCCAGATTCTCTCCAAACGCGTACTCTTCGCGAATCAGGATCATCAGTGCACAAGCACAAGTGACCATTAAGAATGGGTTCAGTTTTCGTGTAAACGACTACTAATTTCTAATTATGAAGTGTAGACGTTTCTACATGGCTGATTCAACAATCTCCTAAAAGAGAAGCCCGTCGGAGATAAGTAGTAATTAGAACAGCCTTTGCGTTTTGTTACGTCATTGAATTTTTATTTATATAATTGAAGTTAATCACAATGTTTAATAGAAATCACAATAGCACACCTTCCTCGTTGGGCTTCTGCTGCGCCTCGGTGGCGAAGCTGATGCAGGGGTCCTTGAGGCTGAACAGCGCCCACGACTTAGCCTTAAAGCTGTTGCCGTGGAAGCACGCCAACGACACGTTCGTTCCGTGCAGCTCCATGGTACCGCCCAGCACTGTGCCTGTGGAGTAGAGACACAATCAGTTTGTACTGATAAAATCTATGTTTTTAGCGGATTTAGTCATTACTTATAACAAGTCACGATACTCGATGTCGGTGGTGTCACAGTAATCGGGCAGCAAACGCCCGGGCAACGCGCAGGATAACGCGCTGCCAGTGCCGCTGGTGCCGCAGTAACAGTAACTGACCAGTGTCGGGCAGCGGCGCGGGCAGCGTGGAGGGGTGCAGGCCCGCGACCAGCCGCAGCACGCGCTGCCAGTGCCAGTGCCGCTGGTGCCGCAGTAACAGTAACTGACCAGTGTCGGGCAGCGGCGCGGGCAGCGTGGAGGGGTGCAGGCCTGCGACCAGCCGCAGCACGCGCTGCCAGTGCCAGTGCCGCTGGTGCCGCAGTAACAGTAACTGACCAGTGTCGGGCAGCGGCGCGGGCAGCGTGGAGGGGTGCAGGCCCGCGACCAGCCGCAGCACGCGCTGCCAGTGCCAGTGCCGCTGGTGCCGCAGTAACAGTAACTGACCAGTGTCGGGCAGCGGCGCGGGCAGCGTGGAGGGGTGCAGGCCCGCGACCAGCCGCAGCACGCGCTGCCAGTGCCAGTGCCGCTGGTGCCGCAGTAACAGTAACTGACCAGTGTCGGGCAGCGGCGCGGGCAGCGTGGAGGGGTGCAGGCCCGCGACCAGCCGCAGCACGCGCTGCCAGTGCCAGTGCCGCTGGTGCCGCAGTAACAGTAACTGACCAGTGTCGGGCAGCGGCGCGGGCAGCGTGGAGGGGTGCAGGCCCGCGACCAGCCGCAGCACGCGCTGCCAGTGCCAGTGCCGCTGGTGCCGCAGTAACAGTAACTGACCAGTGTCGGGCAGCGGCGCGGGCAGCGTGGAGGGGTGCAGGCCCGCGACCAGCCGCAGCACGCGCTGCCAGTGCCAGTGCCGCTGGTGCCGCAGTAACAGTAACTGACCAGTGTCGGGCAGCGGCGCGGGCAGCGTGGAGGGGTGCAGGCCCGCGACCAGCCGCAGCACGCGCTGCCAGTGCCAGTGCCGCTGGTGCCGCAGTAACAGTAACTGACCAGTGTCGGGCAGCGGCGCGGGCAGCGTGGAGGGGTGCAGGCCCGCGACCAGCCGCAGCACGCGCTGCCAGTGCCAGTGCCGCTGGTGCCGCAGTAACAGTAACTGACCAGTGTCGGGCAGCGGCGCGGGCAGCGTGGAGGGGTGCAGGCCCGCGACCAGCCGCAGCACGCGCTGCCAGTGCCAGTGCCGCTGGTGCCGCAGTAACAGTAACTGACCAGTGTCGGGCAGCGGCGCGGGCAGCGTGGAGGGGTGCAGGCCCGCGACCAGCCGCAGCACGCGCTGCCAGTGCCAGTGCCGCTGGTGCCGCAGTAACAGTAACTGACCAGTGTCGGGCAGCGGCGCGGGCAGCGTGGAGGGGTGCAGGCCCGCGACCAGCCGCAGCACGCGCTGCCAGTGCCAGTGCCGCTGGTGCCGCAGTAACAGTAACTGACCAGTGTCGGGCAGCGGCGCGGGCAGCGTGGAGGGGTGCAGGCCCGCGACCAGCCGCAGCACGCGCTGCCAGTGCCGGTGATGCCGCAGCTCGCCCGCGCCCGCCGTGCCCGCAGCCGTCGCGGCTGGGCCGTTTGACGTCAACGTCGGAGGCGCCGCTGTAACGACATCATACTATTAATACACCACATTCTTCAAATGAAGTTTTACTCGCGAGTGTATTTCGTTTGTTTGAACGCGCTGATCACAGAAGCTACTGAATCTATAACACAATAGTAGATTGTTATACAAGGGGAGAAAGTTCTCGAGTAAAATGACCCATTTTACTCGAGATGTTTTTGGCGCTAGAACGAAGTGACAGCGCTAATATTTCGAGAGTGAAATGGGTGCTTTAAACCGAGTTAAACATACTACTTTTCGTTCCAACTACGAGGAATAGTAGATTGTTATACAAGGGGGAAAGTGACCCATTACACTCGAGATTTTTTCGCGCTCGAACGGAGTGAGAGCGCTAATATTTCGAGAGTGAAAAGGGAGTTTTCCCCGAGTTAAACATACTATTTTTCATTTCGACTCTGAGGAAAAATAAATAAATTTAGCGGTGTGATTGTGGTGTCATGGTGGCCATATTTTGTTGTTTGGCGAGAGATGAAACCTCAAGTTTTTACATCACATATCAGTTTGTTTATTGTTGTTATACATACGAGTAAAACACACGATTAGAAGGACAGTAACGGCACGGAAGACAACAGAGCACATAAAACGCGGACGATATCAAATATTTCTAATCATATTCATGTAATATCGATCGATTTTTTTTTACAGACAATAATAATAGTAGAAAAACGCAACATTAACCATCAAAACTACCATAGGTTATGTTAAATTCCAGGTTCAATTTTGCCTGATGAGATAGCGCTATGAGTGACAGCTAAAGGTGGGAGTGAGTAAGAAGATTAATGAACAACAAAACCGCGGCGAATCGCCTCCGCCTGCTTAATAATCTGTGCAATAATCGACCAAACTAAAAAAAAATTTGCCAAATACAAACAATGTGACAATAAAAAAAAAATTCTGTATAGCGGGCAACCGAATATTACACTTGTAGATTTTAAATTGTTTTAAATGCGACCTATTGTAAATTTTTATAATCTGAAAATTGAAGTTTCAAGTGAAGATAGACGGGTGGAAAATAGCTTTTCCATCACTAGGGTGGAAAGTAATTTAGTTTTAATTGCTACGATGAGACACAGAGTTAAAAATAATTGATTCACATCATAATCATAATGTATGTATTTACAAACAAAAAAGTATTTAAGTATTATATCCATTGTCTGGCACCCATAACACAAGGTTTGAGTAGCTTACTTTGGGGCTAGATGGCGATGTGTGGGAATGTCCAAAGAATTTTTGAAGGATATTCTATTTCTATATTTAAAGGATATTCAAATTATTTAAAAAACTTTCCATATTTTTAAGATTAGCTTAACATTAAAAGCGTGTTTATTATGGTCACTGATTTTCAAAATTTACAATAGGTCGAATTTTAAACAATTTAAAATCTACAAGTATAATATTCGGTTGGCCGCCATACATAGACACTTTTTTTTTCAATTTAAATTGTCACCTTTTTTTTTGTTTTGACAATACATATGCTTTAGAATGATTTTTAACACTCAGTGTCATATTTTATATTCATAAAGATGAAATAAGAAACCAAAAATTTGCGCACAGGCGGGACTTGAACCAGCAACCTTTTGGCAGACCGGGCCAAACGCTCTTACCAATTGAGCTACCATGCTGTCAGTCCGAGCCTGCGAAATTTGTGGTTTCTTAGGAAAAGGTTAGTTAGGTTGCTGGTTCAAGTCCCGCCCGTGCGCAAATTTTTGGTTTCTTATTTCATCTTTATGAACATTTGACAATACATATTCTTAGTTTGGTCGATTATTGCACAGATTATTAAGCAGGCGGAGGCGACTTGCCGCGATTTTGTTGTTCATTAATCTTCTTACTCACTCCCACCTTAAGCTGTCACTCATAGCGCTATCTCATGAGGCAAAATGGAACCTAGAATTTGACATAACCTGTGGTAGTTTTGGTGACAAGGTTAAGGCACAGAAAATGTAATGCGTTCTTCTACTATTATTATTGTCTGTAAGAAAAATCGTTCGATATTGTTAACAATGATTTGATTTTTTTATTTTATTTTATTTGATCAGATGTACAAAACAGGTTACAGACAAAATACAGTTAATAAATAGTTATATTAAAAACTTACGGTCTAGGTTGCAGCCCTTAATAGGTACATACTTTTACAGAATATGCAGATAAAGCAGAGTACAATTATTTCTTAAGATTAAAATACGATGAAACCAAATAGGAAATATTTGATATCGTCCGCCTTTTATGTACTGTGTTGTCTTCCGTGCCGTTACTGTCCTTCAAATCGTGTGATTTATGTATAACGACAGTAAACAAACTGACATGTGATGTAAAAGCTTGAGGTTTCATCACTCGTCAAACAACATAATATCTCATCATCGCATTACAATCACACAACTTATTTTTTTTTTACTCACAGTCAAAATGTAAAATAGTATGTTTAACTCGGGTGAAAGCACCCATTTCACTCTCGAAGTTTGAGCGCTCTTACTCCGTTCGAGCGCCAAAACATCTCGAGTGAAATCTCGGGAGAAAGTGACCCTTCTCCCCTTGTATAATAATCTACTATTGTGATAGCTTTATTAATCGAGGCTACACGATAACTGCGACACTAAGACTTATAGGAACGAAGTAAAATCATATCACGGAGGAAAGCAGTTAAAACATTTGTATAAAATAAACTTGAACTATGTCTAATCGACACGTTGCCATTCATCACTAAAATTGACCATTTTAGTAATGCAATCAAATAAAATTAAACCGATGTTTTTTGTACAAAGTAATTGATTACTGTCTAACGTTATTTTATTGTCATTTAATTTATACTTATATTATAAATTTGAAGATTTTGTTTCTTTGTTCAAACGCGCTAATCTTAGGAACTACTCGCCCGATTTGCAGTTTTTTTTTATGTTGGATATGGTTTTTCAAGCTCAGGGCTTATAGAGAACATATTACACACAACAACATGGTCTAGGATCATTTCAATTAAACCCAAATAACTTAAATGTATATTAACTTTCTGTTAATCCAAGCTGTAGACTAGCCTGCACGATCTCCTGACTTAAATCCTAATGAGCATGCCTGGGATATGCTTCAGAGAAGAGCTCTTAGGAATTTCGCTTAAGATAGGTATTGTGCATGAAAACTAGCTTTCTTGCATCTGAGCAGGACTTGGGACAGTATTCCACAATGGAATATTGACACCCTTGTTTTGAGTACCTATGCAGAAACTCTGCATATGTGTTTTAGGTTGATCCACGGATTATAAATTTTATGTTTGTAACATTTTTTATAAACAATATGTTGGTTTGTTTAGGTTTTGATGTTTCAAAAATAATATTTTGTCTGAGTCTTTCATATTCTTCTATTTTTTTTTTAATTTAACTTTATCTAAAAGTTTATTACCATATTAGATAGGCTATATAACAAGGATTATTTTAATGTGTAGGTAACTCAACAAAAAGTTAATAGTATTTTAGTTATTTAGGTTTAATTGAAATTTCCCTACACTATGTTGTTGTGTGTATTTTTTATGTTTTTGACAGATTATTATGTATTTAACAAGTAGAAAAACTGTACTGAAACAAGAACAAGTAGAACCAAGAACCATCACTTCAATAAATATAGCCTTTTTATCGATAGCGATTATGTTTCTGATGTGGTTTTCATCAATAAATATAGTTATAAATTATTATACCCATACAGATTATTCGGACATACACAATTCTAGACCGATTCATTTTTGTCAATAACTATAGTTCGAGTTCCGTTCCATGCATAATTTTTGATATACATTTTTGAAGGAAAGCATAATTACAAATAATTTACTATGAATCAAAATAAATATTGTTTAATAAGCATGTTTTATATTTTGGCAACAATATCAACATTTTATTCTATTTACTTTGTAAAATAAGATTTTCGTTCTTGGAATGTAGTATGAAACGTAAGAATGTGTCATGTCAAAAAATGTCTTAGTGACCAATCAGCGACCATCATAAATAAATGGATTTCACTACGTAAAGAACTTCTACAGCTTGAGCTTGACCATTAGAGTCTGAGCTGGGCCCGCACGAGGCAGGCCACAGCTGGCTACAGGCCGAGGGCCACGGGCTACAGGACTCACGGTCGCGGCGGCTCCTGGTGTAGTTGGGGTGCAGCGAGCTGAACACGCGCTTGCTGGACTTGAACTGCTGCGTGAAGAACTCCTCCAGCTTGAGCTGCATCTTGAGCAGGTCCGGCGTCGTGCTGCGGCTCATCAGGATCTGCAGCTGGTGCCAGCTGAGTGTGCCATGCGTCAGGATTATTGCTGGCCTGTAGAAATCCAAACTTCGTTACTTTCAACAAAAGTATGATTGACCTGCAAGAACGAATAGCTAGCTAGCGTGAGTTCATCTTCAAAGTCCTGAAAACAAATGAAGGTAACAATAATAATCGTGGATTATAGTAGACTTTCATTTAAATTTGAGAGATGCCGTCGTTACTAATGCAGAGGTCTTTTAACACAATGATGTAGTGATTGCTACGTGGATGTTGCGACGTCGCACTGTTACGCCGTTTACTGCCGCTGACATCTCATTTTTCATCGCATCGCAGCAGTCCTCCCTGCCTCTCATCTCCAACTCTTTTGAAGCTTGCCGTTCAAACTTATAAATATGATGCCAAACAACATAAAACTGTCACAATATGTGTCAAAACTTTATGTTATAGGTATTCAGAATTGGCTACTTGACTGTTGTAACAAATTACGACGAAATGTATTGGAAATGAAACTTTACAGTCTTAGAATAATGGCGTATATCTATTCACGCAACAAAATTTCTGCTAAATGTTTTATTTTTGCAAAATAACTCAGACATTTTTGTATTTAAAACTTCTATAACCAAAACCAATATTTGACCAGACGGATTTGTATAATGACGTAAACTTTACCATAGATAAAGCAAATTCGCTTATCCGAAATATCGTTGTTTTATTCATGAAATTCTCTTCAATCGAATTTTTTTAGGTGCAGTCCATTAGTAGCTGACCGCGTTACCCAGAGTGACCCATCAAGTCAAGTGGTGGATCATGGCGAGCGACGGAATATTAGGGATAGTTACATATCTGAAGTGGCTTTTTATAAAATATGTCGTCTAAAATCTTTTCTTTTGAATTGAAATAATTAAAGTTAATTGTTATTTATTATTTCTATTGGCCGCCAACAGCGACCAAGTGTCTCCATGACAAGATTTCAAATTAATTATGAAACATAATGGTGCATAAACACTACGTTACAACTTAGGTGACGTTAGTCTCGTTACCAAACTTTAATGCGCGTTTTAAAATTATTACAAAAAAAACTTGTTTTATAACAAATAAATGTATTATTTCCAGCAAAATCAAATTGTAGGGGATACATAATCATCTTACGCAGATATCAGATTACATTTACAAAATTTGTCTAGCATCCATTTGTTTTTTAGAAGTGGTAAAGCACCCGTTTTATGACCTGGATTGCGTAGCATGCGCGGGCGTGGGGTGGTCGCGCCAGGCGTCCCTGAGCGCGGCTCGTAGGGCGGACACCCGGGCCAGCAGCACCGGCGTGCCCATGTACTCCAGCCGCAGCTCCAGCGCCGCGAGCCGCACGCCGCACACGTGCCCGGGGCTGCAACCCGGCTCCTCCTCGATATGCACTGGGAATAGATGACTCTGTCAGTATGTCATATTACATAGCCCTGGGAATCGGTAAGTTGGACAGAAAAGAGAGAAGGGCTAATGGCCGTTGGGGTAGTAAAGTTCATGATCCTTCCATAGCAGGCGCAACGTAGGATATCTACTAGCAAGATGAATAGGCAACCAGAGTTGGGTAGTTCCTGCATTAATGCTTCATTTCAAGTTCTTCAGTAATCTAGTTCGTTCACTATGGCTCAGTAGTCCAGTGGTTCTTTGATAGAGAGTAAAGCGTACGGATAATATCGGTTAGTTACTGCAAGGACGAGACACTTACAAGGCTCGGTTCGCATGAGTTTTGCGCCAAATTAATGTTTTACATAGCGCAAGCAGAAATATCGTTTAAAAACTTTGCAAAAAGACTTAAAATTTAGTATTGTTTGATAGATATATGTTTTAGGTGATTTTCATAGTAACGTTTGTTGTAATTACAGACAGCTATTTTATTTTAATAAGTGTTTTTATTGTCATAAGAATATACTTCACTACTTAAAACATGTACTTCATTCATCACTACTACACATTCATTCAGCTCAATTGTTAAATTTAGTTGTGAAAGAGTGAGTGATATTGTGATATTAGAACTATTGAACTAAATGAACTAGAAGATATCTTTGGCTTCCACTGAGCTGAATAACTCAGTTCAGTTCAGTGAACGATTTTGCGCATGTTTATAGACAATCTTACAAAAATCGCAGAATCACACTGGACGCAGACCGCTCGCAACCGGTCGCCGTAGCTACGAAGGATACCTTTATTTAGGAATAGACGTCATCAAGCTTATTTCGATGATGGTTTATTCTCTATTAACTAAAGCTCCAGCCGCTTCTCGCTATCAAGGGCAGGGCACAGACAATCAATCGAGCAGCAGGCCCTGACCGTAGGTGTCGATGGCGGCGAGCGAGATGGCGCCGCCGACGATGCCGCCGCGCGCGTCGAGCGCCGAGCCCGCAGCGCCCCGCCCAGCCGCTCGTCGCTACGCTAGGGCAGAGCACAGACAAGCAGGCTGACCGTAGGTGTCGATGGCGGCGAGCGAGATGGCGCCGCCGACGATGCCGCCGCGCGCGTCGAGCGCCGAGCCCGCAGCGCCGAGCCCAGCCGCTCGTCGCTACGCTAGGGCAGAGCACAGCAAGCAGGCTGACCGTAGGTGTCGATGGCGGCGAGCGAGATGGCGCCGCCGACGATGCCGCCGCGCGCGTCGAGCGCCGAGCCCGCAGCGCCGAGCCCAGCCGCTCGTCGCTACGCTAGGGCAGAGCACAGACAAGCAGGCTGACCGTAGGTGTCGATGGCGGC
Source organism: Pyrausta purpuralis (assembly GCA_963924145.1). NCBI lineage: Eukaryota > Metazoa > Arthropoda > Insecta > Lepidoptera > Crambidae > Pyrausta > Pyrausta purpuralis. The sequence goes on from OZ001654.1 coordinate 1,794,621, forward strand.
GAGCGAGATGGCGCCGCCGACGATGCCGCCGCGCGCGTCGAGCGCCGAGCCCGCAGCGCCGAGCCCAGCCGCTCGTCGCTACGCTAGGGCAGAGCACAGACAAGCAGGCTGACCGTAGGTGTCGATGGCGGCGAGCGAGATGGCGCCGCCGACGATGCCGCCGCGCGCGTCGAGCGCCGAGCCCGCAGCGCCGAGCCCAGCCGCTCGTCGCTACGCTAGGGCAGAGCACAGACAAGCAGGCTGACCGTAGGTGTCGATGGCGGCGAGCGAGATGGCGCCGCCGACGATGCCGCCGCGCGCGTCGAGCGCCGAGCCCGCAGCGCCGAGCCCAGCCGCTCGTCGCTACGCTAGGGCAGAGCACAGCAAGCAGGCTGACCGTAGGTGTCGATGGCGGCGAGCGAGATGGCGCCGCCGACGATGCCGCCGCGCGCGTCGAGCGCCGAGCCCGCAGCGCCGAGCCCAGCCGCTCGTCGCTACGCTAGGGCAGAGCACAGACAAGCAGGCTGACCGTAGGTGTCGATGGCGGCGAGCGAGATGGCGCCGCCGACGATGCCGCCGCGCGCGTCGAGCGCCGAGCCCGCAGCGCCGAGCCCAGCCGCTCGTCGCTACGCTAGGGCAGAGCACAGACAAGCAGGCTGACCGTAGGTGTCGATGGCGGCGAGCGAGATGGCGCCGCCGACGATGCCGCCGCGCGCGTCGAGCGCCGAGCCCGCCAGCGCGACGCCCAGCTGCATGTTGCGCCGCCCCGTGCTGCCGATGCTCAGCCGCCCGGAGCAGCGGAAGTCGCGGCTCTGCCAGCTGCCACGGGAACGACAACGTTACACGCTACAACTCATACGTTGCGTAAGCACAGAAACTAAGCTGCTTGGGGCTGAACAGCATTCGTAAAAATTCACGGTAAATAGTAAATGACGTTGCTCAAAATAAATGTCATTTAAAGAAATAAATTTCTTATTTGCCTTTGGAATAGTGATCATTTTTATAGATCATCTTTTTCAGCTATTAGAAATAGCATGCAGATATTTTACAATATTATTAATTATTAACTACGAATTATAATATTACCATCACAATGTCTTCATAATATTCTTATTTAAGTCACAAGTTTACTAATTTACTAATTAAATAATTTTTAATTCTGGTCAACTCTGAATTATGAAAATGCAACCGTATTCGCAAGTAACATGCATACAAAGAAGGTTCATTATCACTGACAGTCGGCAGAAAAAATACTATAGATTTGCTATTAGAAAACATCGGCCACGTAACATAAACGTCGCGGACAAACTAGTCGTGAAAGAATAAACTTAATTACCGACTTCAAAAAAGGAGGAAGTTATCAATTCCTGTATATTTTTTGTGGTCTTGTTACCTCATATCGCAGTCATTTATTGACTTATTTGAATTTTATTTTGCTTGCCTAGGGGGGGTTATACCTTCTAGTCAGTCCCATTTTTGCCAAGTTTAGATCTGATGATGGAATCTTGGTGCAATCGAGGCACGTACAGAGTTTTGTACTAGAATATTAATGTTAACATGTTGTTACGTCTGATAGTCAACATCATGTGGAGCTGAGCTGATGGTGGAACTCCTCAAAGCTTAGGAGTTCAGTGATTATAATAACAAAACTTATGATAGGTAATTTGTAGTTCATTTTGATTTTGAAGTCGGTTTTTACTTTTTTTAAAGAACATTTTGTTTTTCAGTACTAATCAATTAAAAATTGCTTCAATCAACACTGCGCATTGGAATAGTCAAACGAAAACTCAAAATACATACAAAAGTTTCATATTAATTGCATTAAATCTGTCGCTATTGCCAGTTGATAAGTCATAAAGCGCTGACCTGACGTTCCCCATGACGTTGCCCATGTTCATGTGCACGTTGAGGCGCGTGAAGTTGACCGCGAACAGCACCAGCGTCTCCCACGACGGCGCGCCCGCCGACGCGACCGACTTACTACTATCTGCCAACAACGAAACTACACCTTTACCCTTTATTTTTTACTAGCGGTCCCCCGCGTCATTGCCAGCGCGTTTTGAGTTTGCTTTCTACCCTCCCGTCACAGCGTGATGTTTTATATTGTGCCTATATCGATGAATAAGCTATCCAACACAAAATATTTTTTCAAATCGGTACAGTAGTTCCTGAGCACGTTCAAACAAATAAACAAACTCTTCAGCTATATATTACTCATCATCATCATCATTATCAGCCAAAGGACGTCCACTGCTGAACTTAGGCATCCTCCAAAGCTTTCCACAGCGACCGATCACTAGCGGTCTGCATCCAGTTTCATCCTGCGATTTTTATAAGGTCGTCTGTCCATCTTGTTGGTGGACGTCCTACGCTGCGTCTTTGGTCGAAGGGTCTCCAATCTAGAACTTTCCTGTCCCAACGGCCATCAGTTCTTCGCGCTATGTGCCCTGCCTATTGCCACCTGAGCTTACTGATTCTCAAGACTATGTCCATTACCTTAGTTCTACGTATCTCCTCATTTCTTATATAATTATAAAATTAGTGTAGAAAAAAGGTTGTAGTGAGTAAACCATATAAGATAGACATATGCTGTCGCGAGCTTTATTGTAGAACTGTTAATGCAGAATAATCTCGTCATACGTGAATTTTGTGTAACTTAAACGGTTTACGCAGCGTACGCAGCGGAAGTTCTCAAAAGGAATATTTTTCCCCCGTTTTCGCAACATTTTTCGTTGCGGCGCTGGACTTATGAGTCGTATGTTGATGCTTTATAGCTTGGAGCCATCCTCGATAAATGTACTATCTAAAGTAAAAAGACTTTTTCAATTTCTTCCAGTAGTTTCTGAGATTACCGCGTTTAAACAAACAAACTTTTCAGCTTTGTAAAATTAGTATAGATACAGGAAAAAAAATAGGCAACATCGTTATTTTATTTTTTTCATGTTCCTAAAGACCTATTATCGTTAAAGCAGGTGTTCATCTCATGACTGCTGTGGAATGATTTAACTTAGTGTAATTTCGAGGTCACCTTGTAACTCGCATCGTCTTTTGTTTGAAACAACGCCAGTTATTGTGACATGTACGCGCAAGCGATTTTCGTTTAAAAGTGGTTAGGCGACGGAGACTACGACGAAACACCAAATTTTGTTTAGTTATTTTTACCTTTGGATTTTTGTGATTCTACAGTCTTAGTTTTCTCTCTCTGTGGCAGCACCGGCGACACGGGCACGTTGGCGTTTGTGCTGCGAAAAACAAATATATTAAAAATCAGACACCATTTAGTAACAGTCATAGTCTACAAAACAAAAAGTGTACGATACAAACATTGAATTATTGCGAAATAACATTACTTATCTTATATATGAAACCATTGCGGTCGAATGTTAATTTGTTACCAGTGCAGAAAGTTCCAAAAACATTAAAAAACTTAAGTAGTAAAGGGTTTGAAGGCGTCTGGTATTCTGCTTGGATGTGGACCGGTAACACAATGTGGGTGTTCTATTCTAAGTTTATGTTCAACAGAGAACACCTAGCAGCAGACTTAATAATATAAATTGCACATGCACTTGTAAAAAGCAACTTTGGCTATGTAATAGACAAGGAATCGAACCCCCTGTCGAACGCTATTCGGGCGTCTATACCAATCGGCCAACGTCACATACATATGCGTATAGACATACGCCCGTATAGCGTAAGACACGGGGTTCGATTCCTCGTCTGTCTTTTTTAAAGTGCAATTTATATTATTAAGTTTATATAGTGACAAAACAGTATAAAAACAAAAATGTAATTATCTATAGAGTGAGCTGGCGGTACCTGTGCGGCTGCGGCGGCTGGCGCCGGTCGACGCTGAGGTCGCCGAGGAACATGCGCCGCACGATGGTGCGCCGGTACCACGCGCGCGGGAACGCCAGGATCTCGCTCAGCCGCCGCATGTCGTACTTGAACCACGCCGAGCCCACGTCCACGATCGCTACAACATGTAACAAATTAATTACATTTTAAAACTGTAATGATACACATACTTCTTCTTTTTTTCTTTATTTTAGAGAGCAAAGCTCTTTTGTCGGTGGAGGTTTTTCCATTTATCTCTCTATGACGAGCCAGCTCCTTGACTCCTTGGTACGACTCGACGTCCAATAGAGAGAAATATACTCCAAACAATTGAAAGTCGGAGAGGTAAGATGCTTGGACACTTGGTACGGTACGATAGTCTGAGAAGGGTCACCTATAAGAGCGTATATGACCCAAATGAAGGATACACATACTTATTACGTGATATTGTATGATATTGTATGTCAACACACTTTCATTGAAATAATCTCAGAAGTTATTTTCTGTTTAACCATGCAATTAATGCCATCATTGAACAAAAAATAGAGGCTAGAAGGCATCTAAATAAAAAAACTAAAGAAATCGGCCGTTCATTACTAAGACATGGATTAATCTGCTGTATCACGAGCAGAACAATGTACTACAACAAGAACTGTATCTATTCGCTGTGTGCCGAATCGATAACAGCGCTCGCAGGGACCAAAAACTTTACAACGATAGCAGACTTCTGTCACCATTTTTCTTGTAATTTTAGCTTCATATTTTCTTAATTAGTAAAAATCGACACTATAGATTAACGTTATTGAATATAATTAACGGTTTTTACAAAATTGCAAAGAAATAACTTATATTTGATTAATTTTCGTAATGACAGCCCAGCCATTTGTCATTTCAATGTCCACCAATAGTTTGTGACGCTGCGCTGTTGTCATGTACGGTACCAATAGTCAATCTAATGTATGGTTAAAAAATGTCCAAATACTTATTTTTATTTAAAAACAGCACATAAAACTCACTCGAAAACCGCACCGTAGCCTTTGACTGGTCGTCGGACTGAAAGTCCAACTTCCTCGACCTCGACAGATGGAACTTGACGAACTCCACGTTGATGCTGAGCGAGTCCTTCCTCTCCGAGTCCGCGAGCGGCGACCACTGCGCCTCCTTGAGACTTGACTTCTTCCCACCGTACGGATGAAACACGTAGACAGAGAAGTCGGCGAGGCAGCCTGTGACGGAGAGGCCGCCCATGGCGACAGCTGGCTCGGACATCTCCCTGAAAATAGAGGAACTTTAGTTGTAAGCTCATTTGCATATAAGTTATCATTGCTTTTGATGTTATCCTGACATTTGTACAATCCACGATCTGCAGGCTGGGCAGCTGCAGCAGGCACTCGACGCGCGAGGCGGGCTGCAGCCAGAGCCGAGTGACGTCACGCTAGCGCTGTACTCACTCGTCCTGCGCGCGCTTGGAGCTGAACACGATCTGCAGGCTGGGCAGCTGCAGCAGGCACTCGACGCGCGAGGCGGGCTGCAGCCAGAGCCGAGTGACGTCACGCTAGCGCTGTACTCACTCGTCCTGCGCGCGCTTGGAGCTGAACACGATCTGCAGGCTGGGCAGCTGCAGCAGGCACTCGACGCGCGAGGCGGGCTGCAGCCAGAGCCGAGTGACGTCACGCTAGCGCTGTACTCACTCGTCCTGCGCGCGCTTGGAGCTGAACACGATCTGCAGGCTGGGCAGCTGCAGCAGGCACTCGACGCGCGAGGCGGGCAGGCAGCTGAAGCGGAAGGTGGAGGGCTGCATGTGGAAGTGCACGATCACGTCGACCGGGAACGACGCGTACACGTACTGCCCGTACGACGCGCCCTCCGCCGAGCGCGACCTCTCGCCGTTTTCCGCTTCTGCATAATATGATAATGAGTCGTCACACACATCCATAAGGACCCAATTACAAGACACCCAAAAGCCACACGCTCACCACGCACTCTCCGCGGAGGTTCGGTGGAGAGCCGCGCATCGCTGCGTCTTACTACAGCCTAAAGTTTCACGAATTTATTAATACAAGAAATTAGTAGTTTTGCCTGCATTGTTTTCCGGGAGTTTTGAAATTGAGCTATCTTAAAGATTTGGATGTGCTCTTTTCGAATTTAAACTTTGCCACCTCGTACTCCGCTCGCGCCGCATATTGAAAAAACCGGCCAAGCCTGAATCAGACTCGAACACTAAGGGTTCCGTGCCAACTTTTACTGAATAAGAGATCCAATTACTTCTACTAAAAGAGCCGTGGGAGCTATTTATAATCTTAAACCTCAAGATTCCTTACGAGAGGTGTTTAAAGAAATTAGAATATTAACTCTAGCCAAGATGTTTCCACGAGAATATAACCCGAAAACTTTTAAAAACAGAGTGAACAGGCTTCTTCTGGGTGAGCTCGCTCCATCGTCGACTCTGTCTAAGCCCAATTAGGTGTAGGCTAGAGTCAAGAGCAAACCCATTTCGAATAATAAAAAAAAAGGCTCTCAGTATATTTACGAAAATTTAATGTATGTAAGGAAAAATTTACATTCATTCACGAAAAATAGTGACATACACAAATATAATACTAAGAATAAGGATAAGCTTGCTATTCCACAATTTAGGCTTCGAAAGGTTGGTAATTCTTTCATGGGGAAAGGTATAAAATTTTTCAATAAACTACCAGAACACATTGTAAACTTACCGGTTAATAAATTTAAAACTGTTATTAAAGAAACCCTAATGACGAAAGGGTATTATACAGTAGATGATTATTTAAAAGATAATAATGTATGGACTTGCATGATCACTACAAACATTGTAAACCTTTTGAAAAGAGGCATTGACAATAGTGACTGAGTTTCTTGCGCAGCTTCTTCTCAGTACTAGCCCACAATTGTCCCGAAGCTGTGGTAGGGTTTTTATTGGGACGTGTAAAAGTGCCCCCAGTTTGGCCTATTTGCATAAATAAACGACTTTTATGACTTTTTATGACTTCTACTTAGCCAAAATACCACAATATTTTGTTGGCAGCAAACATAACTTTGTTTATGTTTGCGGTTATTGAAAATGTGCTCAGTCTCAAAAATTACTAGTTCGATCTCGTTCAAACCAAATCTTTGTCAAAATGAGGCTTGGTGTCGAACCTATGTGAGCCGCCAACAAACGTGTGTCTCGCGACCAAACCAATTACGTTTACTGAAGAAGAAATATGGTGTTTAATATCAATAATTGATATTGCACTTACCTGGCGTAGGCGTAGTAGAAAAGGACGCTTTAGTAGGTATGGGTTCCAGAGTCTGCTCCAGGAACTCAAGAATGTGCGGGCTGATGATGGTCTCCTCGGGGATGCTCTGCACCGTGATCCACGAGAACAGCGCCGCCTTCTTCGTGGCGACTTTCCGGGGAATGCCGCTAGTCTGTGGAGATGTTGCTTCTTCTGGGAGGGTCTTGGACTCGTAGTGAACCTGTTGTAATAAATAAGTTCTCGTTGAGGTTCCATAAATAACTAGGTCAGCCGTTCAAAACTGAAAATAATACAATAATCAGTCATGGTTCTGTCCTTCCTTGTATCGGTTTGAATAGTAAGATACATAAAGTAGCAAAGTAATATTGGTGAGGATGATACAGTATCCTTTATTTGGTGGCAAATTATAAATTATTTATGACAATTTTGTTTTTATATGTATAAAACGTATTTGTGATAAAACGAAAGTGTTTTATATAATCGTTGATTTAAAAAATGTAGTATTGGCCAAACTTTAACATCTAGACATCTACAACTAAAATATCCGTTTGCACGCCATAGATAGTTAGATATTTTTCAAATTAAATATTGTTACACTTTCTCTTAGTATTTGACTTTTTTTAGTTTGATCGATTTGTGAACAGGCGGAGGCGACTCGCCGGGATTTTGTTGTTCGTTCTTCTTACTTACTCCCACCATTAGCTGTCACTCATAGCTCTATCTCATGAGGTAAAAAAAGGAATCTGGAATTTGACATAACCTTTAGTAGTTTACGTGATAAGGTTAAGGTTGCGTTCTTTTACTATTATTATTGTCTGTGAGAAAAAATAGATCGATATTTTTAATAAGGGTTTGAAATATTTGATATCGTCCGCGTTTTATGTACTTTGGGTTTTTTCCGTGCCGTTACTATGCTTCTAATCGTGTGTTTTATATATAACAACATTAAAAAACTGTTTTGTTTTGCAAAAACTTAAGGTTTCATCTCTTACCAAATAACATAATACCACATTATCACATCTAAAAACACAATAATTTATTTATTTTTCCTCACAGTCGTAATGAAAAAAAGTATGTTTAACACAGGTGAAAGCACCCCTTTTCATCTCGAATTATTGGCTCTCTCACTCCGTTCGAACGCCAGAAATATCTCGAGTGGAATGGGTGACTTTCTCCCCTTGTACATATAACAATCTACAATTGCCGGACACGTTCCTAGCACGGCCAGGTATGGTACGATGTACTGGGCAGCTTAGCAGCTTTAGTCTGATCGATATGACACGAACCTTGAGATCCAGCCCCGGCATCCTGAACACGGTGAGGTCGAGACTCGGCTGGTGCCTGGGCACGTGGTGCGGCGGCTTGCGGCGGCCGGGGGGCGAGCCGCCCGCCGCGCCGGCCGCCGCGCCCGCGCCCGGCTCCGACAGCCCGCCCGACGCCGAGCGGCCTACGCGCATGCGCGATCCGCTGTGGGAACATAATATTGTATAATAATGTATAATGTCATTTATTTCAATCATCAAAAGGATCATATAACTACAATATTGATATTAAAGATATTATATAATATAATATAAAAATATATTTACTAAATTGTCAGATAATATAAGTTCAAAGATGTAAATATAAATAGATTCAAAAAACTGGTGAAAATATGGTTACTCGAGAAATATTTCTATAGCGTTAACGATTTTCTAAATTATAATTTTAATTTTGAGTTAATATTAAGTTAAAATGAGCGTTTTGAACGAATAATAGATTTAAGTGTGATGTGAATACACCTGAAAAGGTAAAGATTGGCAAAAATACCGTAAGAGCAAATGTAACTGCTAACATTGTTACCCAAATTCTTATTCGCTAATAAATTTCATTTCATATCATTTTATATGAAGATATAAGAGGTGATGAATGCATTGGGTACCGATATTGTTTTTGAAAGAAAGTAATAAGTTTGTACGCAGGGACACGTTAAGTGAAAGACGGGCTGATGCGCACTGACTTTATTTTAACAAATCATAGCTTTATCTAGTAGGCGGCGCAGCCGCGCTTACGCATACACAACACTATCCTCCCCTAATAGATTGCAACTAAATATTTATGCAAAAGAATTTCTTGTAATCTACTCGGGGTACAGGGCGTAACAATCTCTTAGCTTCAACATCACCTTCCTGACGCACCTCTTGGTTTGGCAGTTCGTGAACAGATTCCGGAATTTCCCCACTCTCCCCTACCAGTTCTTCTGTCTCTAAGAACTCCTCGCTAGTTGAGGGTCGAGGAGAAGGCATGTGCTGTGTAGAAGGCTGGTGGTTCACTTCTTCTGTATTGGTTTCTGGAGACTGCTCATGTGGAACATGTTGAGAAGAAGAGCATGTTGAAAAATCGTTCAACTCTATTGCACAATCGTGTGTATGTTGGTTATTATTACAACCTGTACCCGTATAAAGCATAAATTGGTTTTTATGTTTTTTAAAGGTAAGTAACGATAAACAGTCCTTTATCAAATAAGTGACTTTGCCAAGTTTTTTAACAATAGTTCCTTTAACCCACGTATGGGAATTTGTATAGTTTTTTTTATAAATAACTGTGTCACCTTCATTAAAATTTTGATTATTTTTTCCGCCATACGCCTCACACTGCAAACACTGTTTTTTTCTTACGTTACAAGCGAGAGCGTCGGATGACGTCGGGTTCGTTATGGGGTTCATTAAATCCAAGTGAGAACGAAGTTTACGGCCGAAAACAAGTTGAGCAGGCGAAAAACCAGTTGTTGAGTGAACAGAATTTCGGTAGTAGAATAAATATTGTAGCAACTGTGTATCTACGTTTTTACTGTTATTTCCGATGATACTAGATTTTATACCGCGTTTAATAACTTTTACGTAACTTTCCGCCTGTCCATTGCTGGCTGGATGATAAGCGGGTGACGTCACGTGCGAGATCCCGTTAGAGGCACAAAACGCCTTAAACTCGTTAGAAGTAAACGCCGTACCATTATCGCTAACAAGTGTTTGTGGCAGACCAAATCGCGATATAAATTCTATTAATTTACCTATTACCGCACTCGAAGAGGTACACTTCATATGATATGCCTCGACCCATTTAGTGTGTGCGTCTACAATAATTAGGTATGTCATGTTATAAATGGGACCTAGGAAGTCTATGTGTATTCTCAAAAACGGCTGCTTGGGGTACGGCCACACGGCGAGGGGAGCTCGGCCTGGTGAAGGTCTTAGTTGAATGCACACCTCGCAACTGCTTATCATCTTTTCAATAGCATCATCAATGCCCGGGAACCAAAACCTAGAACGCGCCTCAGCTTTGCTTTTTACTACCCCCAAATGTGTACGATGTAATTCCATTAAAATTTTATATTTTAACGCTTCTGGAATTACGACTTTATGTCCTCGCATTATGCAGCCGCTTTCGTACGAAAGTTGCGTTCTACACAAAAAGAAGGGCTTCAATGCTGAGTTAGTAACTTTTCGTGGCCAACCGTTAAATATGAAATATTTAACTTTACGAAGTATTGTGTCTTTGTTAGTATTCTCGCGCACATCGCAAACCCTTATCGGCAAGGTGCCGTCCGTGACGAAGTAAACATACGATGCGCGGTCGTCGATGACGTCATCAGGAGCGCATTCATCGCCCAGCTGTTTGCGTGTGACCGTTTCTGAGTTCTCCGGCAGGCTGGCGCGCGATAAGAAATCAGCGCTATTGTCACTGCTGCGTATGTATTCGATTGTGTAATTATAGCCACTCAAAAACATTGCATAGCGTTGCAGCCTGTTTGCAGACACTTCCGGTATGCCGCGCTGAGGGCCAAAGATTGATAATAGTGGTTTATGGTCTGTCCTTAGGATGAAAGGCACTGACCGGCCGTACAGATATTGATGAAATCGACGTACTCCAAATATTATCGCCGTAGCTTCTTTTTGAATTTGTGAGTATTTTTTTTCCGCCGAATTCAACGTACGAGACGCAAACGAAACAGGCCTTTCTACTCCATCGTCCTCTATCTGTGAAAGTATCGCCCCCAAACCATATGGTGACGCATCGACTGTCAAGATAACAGTCGCTTTAGGATTGAAATGAGCTAAAACCTGTTCTGAAGCAAGGTGATTTTTAATTAATTTTAATGCATCATCTTGTTCCTTGTTCCACTCCCATTTTCGACCTTTTTGCAATAAATCGTAAAGAGGACTTAAAAGACTTGAAGCGTTGGGCACAAAATTGCGATAATAATTAACTAGCCCCAAAAATGATTGTAGTTTATTAACATTACAAGGAACGGGGGCTTCTAAAATCGCCTTCACTTTTTGGGGTGATTTATGTAACCCATTCTTATCTATGGTGTAACCTAAATATTCTACTTGGTCCTTGAAAAATTCGCATTTACTTTTCTGGAGGGTTAAACCAGCCTCTTGTAGTCTTTGAAGTACTGCGTTTAATCTCTCTAAATGCTGGACCCTATCCTTACCAGTAATCATAATATCATCAAGCATGCACACCACGCCGTCCAGCCCTGACAGTAAACAATCCATTGCGCGTTGGAAAATAGCCGGTGCGCTGGCTAAACCAAACACTAGTCTAGTGTACATAAATAGCCCGCGGTGCGTATTGATGCATGTAAACTTTTGTGACTCCTCATCTAGCACAAATTGATTATATGCTTGTGTAAGGTCAAGTTTACTGAACTGATTACCGCCATGCAACTTTACGAATAGTTCTTGAGCGGTAGGTAACGGATATTGTTCTATCACTAGTTGTTTGTTGATTGAAACGGAATAATCTGCACATAACCTAATTGACCCGTTTCGCTTCAGAACGGGTACGATTGGTGAAGCGTAGTTCGCATGTTGAACCGGTTTTAAAACACCTAAGCTTACTAAGCGATCGATCTCCGCATCTAAGTTACTTTTAAGCGCGAATGCAACTGGACGGGCCTTAAAAAATATAGGTTTGGAGTTTTCCTTTATTTGCAGTGATACCGTGTATTTATTAAACTTACCTAAAGAGTCTGAAAATACAGAAGTAAAACGTGACTGTAACTCGTTTAATAATTCATTCGTAGTTACATAGTGAAAAGCACACATTTCTAATTTAAAATGTGAAATAAAATCGCGTCCAACAATCGGCGGGCCGCCGTGACGAACTACGTAAACATCTAACCGGTTTGTTAAGTTATTATACGTAAATGATAATTGAACAACACCTAGACAATTTATTTGGTCGCCTGTATAACTCGCTAAACGCTTGTTAGTTGCTTTTAGTGGAATATTATGAAAATGTTTTTTGTAAATATTTTCTGAAATCGCCGTGACTGCCGACCCGCTATCAATTTGGAACTTCATTTTCACCCCTTGAACACAAATTATTTCCGTCATTGGTTCCCCGTTGACGGTTCTAATGTTAAAAAGGTTTAGCTTACCGTCGTCATCCTCGCTCTCGCTTACCACTGCATTTTCCACGTAGTTAACTTTTTTGCACATACGACGTAAATGGCCTTTTTCGTTGCATTTTTTACACTTATAATTAGAAAATCTGCACTGTGAAGCCGTGTGATTTTTATAACCACAAACCGAACACTGGGTTTTGTTTTCACTAGCACTTTTTGCACGTTGCTGGCTAATCTTGAACATCGGCTGGTCGGTCGGCGCTTGCGCTGCCGCCGCGGCCGCTGCTCCCTGGCGCGCTGTGTGCACGCTCACGGCCAGCTCCATCGCCCTTGCTAATGTCAACGCCGTCAAGTCCTGCGCGAACAGCTTCTCACGCTCCGGTCCCGGTAGCATGCCCATCACAAAACGATCCCTCAAAGCCTCTTCGACGTTGAGAAATGCGCAGTGTGCTGTTAAGCCGCGTAGTCTTGCTGCCCATTGGGCGTAGGTTTCACCCATTTTTTGCGTTGCGGCATAAAAGTTATACCGTTCTCCAAACCCGCATTTTATCGGTGTGAAGTGGTTATCTAATAGCTTGGTTATATCTTCAAATGGCACGTCCTTCAATTCTTTAGGTAAAGCCAAATCCGAGGCCAGTTTATACGATCCATCGCTGAGTGCACTCAATAGTATAGCTCGTCTTTTAGTCCCCGTAGCATCCGTTGTGTCGTCAATGTTGTTTGCTATGAACCATTGATGCAAACGATCCTTGTATGACTTCCAACAATGGGAATTGTGATCAAAAGTTGATAAAATCCCGAAGTGAGCCATTTTTTTCCTTTTGTGGGTAGAACGAAGTCGCCAGTAATAAGTTTGTACGCAGGGACACGTTAAGTGAAAGACGGGCTGATGCGCACTGACTTTATTTTAACAAATCATAGCTTTATCTAGTAGGCGGCGCAGCCGCGCTTACGCATACACAACAGAAAGGAAATGAGTTTATTTATCCATGTTCTTATTTCCAACTCTTACAATAAGCAGCTTTTGTTGGTTTCCTTATTTATATCTTTTGCAACGCAAGCTGCTGCTAACTTACTTTTTATTTTATTTTTATTTAGATATTCAGACATTTGGCCATGATTGCACCTGATGTTAAGTGACAATACAGCCTATGATGGAACATGTCTGCCTAAGAACAGCCTATTCACTCTTTTCTTGAAAACGTCTAAATTGTAGTTGTCAGGGAACACTTCTGCCGGCAGCGAATTCCACTCCCTAGCGGTACGAAGACGAAATGTAGACCGAAATCGTTTGGTGCGACATTGGGGTGGAAGCCACGCCCGCGTCTCGTGTTTCTAAGATGAGTCTTAAACTTAAGTCTAATGGTAAGGCTCTTCATCATCATCATTATAATAAGCCAAAGGACATCCACTGTTGAACATAGACCTCCCAAGGCTATTGGAAATAATATATGACTTATGCCGCAAAAATGGGAATAATCGTATATCCATTTATCGATAATGTATTATGAAACAGGATGCAATATAAGGATAAAAATAGGCGTCAGAAACGAACAGAGTAATTTAACATTAAACGTATAAAACACAAACATAAAACTTACATATATTATACTTATATCGACAGACCGCAGCCGATAGAATTGTTGGTTGACAAAATCTGGAGTCACGATACTCAGCAATGAGTGAACGATTGAGAAGAGAGAATACTTACATATTCATGTGGTCCTCTCTTGAAGGTTCTTTGGTATGAAGAACGCATTTTCCACTGTTAATGTGCACCTTGACGTCCAGCTCAAAGTCAATGTTCGGCTCCGCTGTCTTTGACTTGCTCTGCTTGCCTTCAGAACTTGACCCTTCAGTTGGCGGCATTCTGCAAATAAGGAATCAATTTAAATACAAGCACTGAAATGCGACACCATCTACTATCACCACTACCACCTTCAATGTGATAACATTGAATAAGAGCTATACATTTTTAAAGTTATATGCAGTTTTCAATGTAAAAGGGATTTGATTTAATGGTTGATGTCGTACGTATGCCTATATCTCTCGGCCACCGTCACATTAGCAAACCTAATGAATTTCGCAGGCGCTTACTTTACGGCTTAGGCTCCGTGACATCATCATCAATGTTGCGAGATTGCTCTCACGGTGGCCGAGTGGTGTAGGCATACGCCCGGATAGCGTAAGATACGGGGTTAGATTCCTCGTCTGACACAGTCAAAATTGCTTATTACAAGTGCAATTTATATTATTAAGTAGTAGTATTAGTATTGTAAAATAATTAAACAATTTGATCTATACTTACTTTTTTTATTTTCAATCCGATATTGCAAGTAAGATTATATATCCGATACTGCATGCTAATGTTATGTAAAAGCGGTGTTTCCTAACTCAAGCAAACTTTTCGATTAAAAGGAAATGCCAGTGGTCGGGGTGCGCGGGCAGCGAGCTCTGCCTCTGCACGGGCGGCGGTACTCACGCGTCCGGCTTGCGGCGCAGCTGCACGGCGGCCAGGTCGAGCGGCCAGTGGTCGGGGTGCGCGGGCAGCGAGCTCTGCCTCTGCACGGGCGGCGGTACTCACGCGTCCGGCTTGCGGCGCAGCTGCACGGCGGCCAGGTCGAGCGGCCAGTGGTCGGGGTGCGCGGGCAGCGAGCTCTGCCTCTGCACGGGCGGCGGTACTCACGCGTCCGGCTTGCGGCGCAGCTGCACGGCGGCCAGGTCGAGCGGCCAGTGGTCGGGGTGCGCGGGCAGCGAGCTCTGCCTCTGCACGGGCGGCGGTACTCACGCGTCCGGCTTGCGGCGCAGCTGCACGGCGGCCAGGTCGAGCGGCCAGTGGTCGGGGTGCGCGGGCAGCGAGCTCTGCCTCTGCACGGGCGGCGGTACTCACGCGTCCGGCTTGCGGCGCAGCTGCACGGCGGCCAGGTCGAGCGGCCAGTGGTCGGGGTGCGCGGGCAGCGAGCTCTGCCTCTGCACGGGCGGCGGTACTCACGCGTCCGGCTTGCGGCGCAGCTGCACGGCGGCCAGGTCGAGCGGCCAGTGGTCGGGGTGCGCGGGCAGCGAGCTCTGCCTCTGCACGGGCGGCGGTACTCACGCGTCCGGCTTGCGGCGCAGCTGCACGGCGGCCAGGTCGAGCGGCCAGTGGTCGGGGTGCGCGGGCAGCGAGCTCTGCCTCTGCACGGGCGGCGGTACTCACGCGTCCGGCTTGCGGCGCAGCTGCACGGCGGCCAGGTCGAGCGGCCAGTGGTCGGGGTGCGCGGGCAGCGAGCTCTGCCTCTGCACGGGCGGCGGTACTCACGCGTCCGGCTTGCGGCGCAGCTGCACGGCGGCCAGGTCGAGCGGCCAGTGGTCGGGGTGCGCGGGCAGCGAGCTCTGCCTCTGCACGGGCGGCGGTACTCACGCGTCCGGCTTGCGGCGCAGCTGCACGGCGGCCAGGTCGAGCGGCCAGTGGTCGGGGTGCGCGGGCAGCGAGCTCTGCCTCTGCACGGGCGGCGGTACTCACGCGTCCGGCTTGCGGCGCAGCTGCACGGCGGCCAGGTCGAGCGGCCAGTGGTCGGGGTGCGCGGGCAGCGAGCTCTGCCTCTGCACGGGCGGCGGTACTCACGCGTCCGGCTTGCGGCGCAGCTGCACGGCGGCCAGGTCGAGCGGCCAGTGGTCGGGGTGCGCGGGCAGCGAGCTCTGCCTCTGCACGGGCGGCGGTACTCACGCGTCCGGCTTGCGGCGCAGCTGCACGGCGGCCAGGTCGAGCGGCCAGTGGTCGGGGTGCGCGGGCAGCGAGCTCTGCCTCTGCACGGGCGGCGGTACTCACGCGTCCGGCTTGCGGCGCAGCTGCACGGCGGCCAGGTCGAGCGGCCAGTGGTCGGGGTGCGCGGGCAGCGAGCTCTGCCTCTGCACGGGCGGCGGTACTCACGCGTCCGGCTTGCGGCGCAGCTGCACGGCGGCCAGGTCGAGCGGCCAGTGGTCGGGGTGCGCGGGCAGCGAGCTCTGCCTCTGCACGGGCGGCGGTACTCACGCGTCCGGCTTGCGGCGCAGCTGCACGGCGGCCAGGTCGAGCGGCCAGTGGTCGGGGTGCGCGGGCAGCGAGCTCTGCCTCTGCACGGGCGGCGGCTGGAACGTGACGGAGCGCGCGCCGCCGCCGTGCCCGCGCAGCGACGCCGATCGCGAGGGCCCCGAGCCCGCCACTGAGTTTGATTTTAGCTCTGTAATAGACATGGCAATCATAATTGATAGATTCGGTTAACTTTTTACATAGTCAGAGCGACACAATGCGCCGTCGAGACGTGCGCACTTCCAATGTCAATAGATAGTAGCCGCGTTTCATAGTCACGCAATGATTTACAGATATTGATTAACACTGCACAGCGTTCGTGGTCACGGGTAGACGCTGACGCGTCGTTCGTGAATCACGACGATTTAGCGTTTTCGAAGACGCCGATTAAACGCTCTGTTGCTTATACGATTTCATCGAAGCGGCGCGTCTGATCGACGACAAAAAGGTAGGGTCTCGAACGATAAACAAATTCACATCGATCCGCAGGTGAAGCGCGCGCATTTGAAGAGCGCAGACAACGTCTCGACGACTCTAAAACCAACTTTAACTTTCATATAGTAAATAAGCGACAGTACCGTCCCTGGTGTCGCTCTCCATGGAGCTCCAGCTGCCGCCCTCGATGATGTCCGCGAGGCGGTTGTCGTCGTCGCCCAGCAGCAGCGTCTCGCCAGAGTCGCCCACCGCGCTGCACAGCACCAGGTTCGATTCCATGCCACTGTAGAGGTTAAGTTCATTATTTTCTTCTCCTTGGCAATCGAAAAGGTGTGAATAATGCTGTTTATAACGAAATAGGGAGTTACAGCAAATAGTATAGCATTGGAATTGATACCTACTTTAAATCTGTTTTTCTTTGCTTGTCCAATATTGTAATCAATCTGGATATTCCATTTTAATGAAATAATTTATTCTAAAATAAGATAAACACAAAACTCAAAACCTTCATACACCAGTCGTATTTGAACACTGAGATCTATTCAAATCAAATACATGATTAATTTTATTCAGATATTATTATTATTAAAGGTAAGGAAAAGATTGTTTACATTGTTCGACTAGCAAAGCAAAGAAAAACGGACTATAATTATGTAATGATTGTAACTCTATTTTGTGTACCAAATAAAAAAATAAGATAGACTCAGGCCCCGCGTTGGCGGGCAGACAAGGCATTGCGAGTCGCGTTTAGTGATGTCACATTTTTCAAACAAAAGACATGAAAATTCGTTTTTTATGAAACCACTCATATATAAAATGAAATGACTTTACCCGACACTGACCATTTACGATCACTTTAAAATAAAAATAAAACAATTAATTGATAACTGTACTCACTTGTCTACATGCCTTCTGTCGGGCGAGTCCAGCGGCTCGGCGGGTTCAGCGGGGCCGGGCGAGCTGGGCTCCAGATACGGCCGCGGCCGCCCGCCTAATCCAAGTTTGCCTTTGGTTATGGACGACGCACGGACACTCTGCCGGCGTAGCTTCTGGATCATATCTCTGTAAAAAGTTTGAAAGAGATCTAGTGAAAAAAAACACAACAATTTGCCTCGTAGTTCGTTAAAGAATATGTTGTATTCAAAAAACTCTATAGGTGTCCTAGAAACACCGTGCAATTTACTGAATTCATGGTATACCAGTGTGACCTTAATCGTGGATATGTAAACAGATCGTCGTATGCTTAACATACTAAGGTGCACCAATGGCGGACTAAATGCTTTAAAGCTTACTTGCTTTGTTTTGTAGCGACACATTAATGCATACATTGTATAAAATAACGTACGCGACACATCGAGCGAAGGACTCTCGGTTCCCTGCCTTTTCAGTCTTCTCGCCACTCTTACGAGATGGCTCATCAAGCAAACCCGAATGCCCTTCCACTCCAAGCTCCAATTCCTCCATCACAACAGGACACTCATTTATCACCAGGAACTACGATAAGTGAGATGGCACAGATCTCGGTCGCATCAAGGATTCCAAATATTTGGACAGACCGACAGAGTGTCTGGTTTATTTAGACGGACCCCATAATAGCTCTACAGAAGCTGGGGGATGAGCAACTTTACAACCTAGTTATCACAAAATTAGAAAAGGAAGTCATAGCTCAGGACACAGACATCTTGGTCAGCCAACCGAATGCAGACAAGTACAACACCCTCAAACTTCGCCTTCTTGAAATGTACGATGAATTGGAAAACAGTAAAATACAAAAGTAAAGTTTCATTGATCATGCTATTTGTTAGGTTTTGACGCTTAATCCACTAAACCGATTTTTGAATTTGGTACCGAAACAGTTTAAAACCGTATTAAAGGTGAGCAAATAGATAAAATTACCTTCTGAAGTCTTTGAAGACGAGCGCCTCCAAATCATGTAGCCTCTTCATCTCATACTCTATGGTGGAATGAGAAGCGCCTAATGTCCGCAGGTCGTTGATGATCTTCGCCTGCTCATTCATCTCTTTCTCAATGAGTTTCGAACGCTTTTTGGCGTCGAGACTAGTGTCGAATACAAACGCTGGTAAGTGGTCCGTGTACTTGCGACGGAGAACTATGCTTTCCTGAAAATGAGGTTGCATTGAGTTTAGAACATATACTTGTGATGATTATGACGGAGTCAGAGCGAGTGAGTCGGAGCGAGACTTACTCGATTAAACGCATCTATCGCGTAAGCGTGAATTTATATGGTATTGTTTTAGTGTACCCGTTGGTCACAGACCACAGGCGGCGCTGCTTCAATCCCATATAAATTCAACGTTAACGCGCTCGATGCGTTTGATCGAGTAAGTCTTGCTCTGACTCGCGCTACGGCCAATGGTCAGCGATATCTGCCAGATACTTCATTCGAAATTACGTTGTATATTTGTAAGAGCTTATTGTCGACTTTGAAACAGGCCCACACTGACCGCAACGCCTAAAAAGATGTGAAATTTATACGTACTTGTGAATCTTTGCTGTTATCAGCTTCATCGTCGAAATCGCTTTCATAATCCATTTTCAAGGGGTCTTCCTCCTCGAAACCTTAAAATAAAAGTATATTTATTTATATATATGTCAAATCAAACTTTGTCATATCTTTACATTGTGTCTAGTGTTACCTGTGAGCATAGTGAGTGTGTGTCCGAGCGCCGACAGCTGCTTGCCGACATTGACGTCCAAGTGAATGTCCACTCCTTCCATTTGCCACGAAACGTTTAGGAACCATTTTGCGTTTTCTGCAAAAGATATTCATTAAAAAACAATGTAAACTTGTGGTAAGCTTTTGGAAAATGATAACAGTTCCACTTAACAGAAAAGATGAGATCAAAATCGTCGTTTTTAGGTGTAGGCCGTGAAATAACGTAACAAAGAGACATTCTAAGAGTGTGGTACTTACTGCAAGAAATTCAAATTTGACAGCAGTGCAATGTATATAATATCATGGAAAAAGAAAAAATGACAAAACACTGACCGTTCCGCTTAGCGGCGGCTGTCCTGCTACATACTTCATAGGTGCCCTCGGACACGCAGCACACGTTAATACAAGCTTCGTCCGGGTCAGGTTTCCAGTCGTCGAGCGAGGCCTCGAAGTCGTCGGCGAAGCGCAGGCAGAGCCCGACGAAGCGGCCCTTGGACACGAGCGCGCCCGAGCTGCACGCGCTCACGCTCGTGCTCTCCAGCGTCACGACCACGGCGCCGCGGCCCTCCGCCTCGTAGCCGCGCGCACAGCACCCGCCCCACGACGCCTGAGGAATGCGTTAGTTAAATTATGAATTAGCATGTACACGAGAGTTTGATAAACCTGGGCAGTCAAAAGAATTCGCATTTATCTTATAAAAAAGACAACTACCTTTTACAAAAAAGTTAAATCCGACTTGCAAAACAAAAAAAGTCATTTTAGTGATTATAGGACGGGGTTAAACTTTTGAGTTTATTCTTATGTCAGCTCCAAATTGCATACACTTCTGTCATTAAAATCACTGAAGTCCTAAGCGTTTAGGAGCTGAGCTCCACACAATGTTGACTATCAGACGTAACATGTCAACATTAAGATATTAGTACGAAAACATTAAAATTTGCGGGTTTCCCTCGATTGAACCAAGATGCTATGCAACGATACTACCAACTATAAGCTATAACCTCTAAGTAGGCGAGAACTGCATATCGGTTCAATATTGATTGACCTTTATAAGAACATAGATACTCGTTATACCCCAGTCCTCCACATTTTTCGCAAAATTGTTACGTCATGTCAATTAAATTATTAACACCTTGTCACACAAAATGAGAGACTTGCTCTTGAGTTCGTTTAAAAACATACTGTGCAGCATACCTTCGGAAAACTCCTTTTATTCTATAGAGGAATTAACGAAATTTTATTCTGATGGATACAAAAAGCGCCCATTTCCAAGGTGTGTTTTTTACGTTGTGCAAATGATTTATTATATTAGTATAGACTGACATGAATTATTTAGGTTTAGATATTATTTGCGACAGTTGTTTTTGTATAATGCACGTTAATTGTATTCATATTGACATCGAATTTTTAATGTATTTTTGTATTGCAATAAAGATAAGATTATTTTGTTTTATAAATGAAATTGTTAATTTAAGACGACGTAAGCAAATATTTGCCTACCGAAACATCGGTAAAACACGCTGAACCCATTATTATTTGTTTCGATCAATCTGTACCGTGTTTTAGGCAAATAAACTTCATTCATTCATTTTAAGTCGGTTAAAAACATATGAAAAAGAAGCCGAAAGAAGCTCTTGTAGCCAGCTAAAATTGACATATTCACTATTTTTATCATCATGACAATAGTTACGTATACAAACAAGCTCTTTATAATTCTTATTTAAGAATTATCGAAGCAAAAAACAAAGTGATCTCACCATAGGCGGCTGGTTGAGCGGCAAGCAGATGCCAATATCGTCCACATTGAGTTGCAAGAATAACGTACTCAAGTTTGGTGTCGTTATTTGTGATGTCAGTTGGACCTAAAACAAACATATACCGCCGAAATTTAACATGAATATAAGGTTCTCTTGGCATGTAAAAAAAAAACAGTTAAGGCGGTATTTTGGGTTAATAAAATTCTTTACTAAGCATCTCCGTACCTTTTCAAAGACTTGCTGTGTGGCCGTAAGAACTTCTTTGTTCAAATTCAGTCTTTTCTCATTCCAGTATTCGTATGCGTTCTTGTAGTTGAGCCACACGAGGATGGCCTTATCTATGGCCACGGGCTGGATGTAGATGAGAGGCCGCTTGAGTGTGATCAGGACCACTTCCTTGTCTTCGCCTGCCACCATCTCATCTTGGAAGGCGTTGCGCATCGCTGGAATTTTTTTAAATTTAGAATTATAATCAATGTGAAAAGTACACAAGTACAAGTTAATAACCATATGCTTACCAATTCTGGTGTTGAAGAAAGCGTATTGTTGGAACTCAGGTTCGGCTTCATCGAACATCGCATTACGGATCAGTTGTCCAAGGCTGAGATTGACATCCACCTGAAACAAAAAGGCGTCGTTAAATATTTCTTCGTTATCTGTGGTGCAAAAGATATCATCCATACACAACAGTATTCATCTTAATAATATGCACGTCAAATATAAAAAAGTGACCTTATTTTAGTACTTTCATGGATATCGCGCGGCTAAAAGCCAATCAAAAAAAATAACCAAAGTATAAAAATGTATTAAGGTTTTTGCCCAATACACCATAGCTAACCATTACCGTGGTAAGAACTTGACAGGCAAAAATTTATATTATTGGATTGAATACAATAACACCGACTGTTCCGTCACCAACCAACACCGTCGCGTGCCATGCACGGAACGTGTAAGTACCGGTAAAACACGCTCTCGCTCCATATAACGGTGAGACCGAACGCAATCAATTCGTTAAGTGGGCAAGGTAGGGCGTAACGGTTGCTTTTCGTACCTGACACGTACCTAGCACGATCATGGTACACGGTTCAGTTGAATAAAACCTTTAGCTGCAAAGTTACCTGCGCCCTGGCGAATATTCTGAGTCCGTGCGGTTCCGCGGGCTGTGGCACGTTCTGCACGCGGTTGGACAGTTCGAACTCCACCGCGCCTGTCTCCAGGCGCACTGCGCTGTTGCTGGGCGTTGTCGCCGTCAATTGAATACGCTGAAGAACAAAATATTTTTTTTAAATCACGAGAACATATTAGATAAGCATTCGTCTTTGGAATGCCCTTCCAGCAAATATTCAACAAGCTCCCAGTAAGTTCTCATTTAAGAGACTCAGCCATGCACACTTCCTTCATATATCAGTATCATCTCCATAACATCTATCTACAACGTTCGTCATAAGATATCGTATATATTGGTATATGTATGTATTATTGATGTATTTATGTTATTGCTTGAGATATGTATGTGTAATATTTGGTATTCATTTTCAATATTTATTGCATAAAATCTGAGTACGTATGGATTATTTATGGAGACAATTTTCTTTTTTTTTTAATTAATTTTGTTTTTTTGTCGCACCGCCTACAATAATTTCTGCTTAGCCCAAAGGCATAACTGGTAGAGAACGCCATATGGCGTTAAGTTTACCTTTTGTACAAAATTTTATTATTGTGCAATAAAGTATAAATAAATAAATAAACATAGTTCTAACGAATTTAAACTAATCAAATTATTTTATCTACGAAATACTGGTAAATATAGTGTTGTTACAGGTAAGCAAAGATCCGACCGTGCATGCAATATTGTTTCCAACTATGGGATAGTTTGGCAAAGTACACCTGGCTGCTTTGGACTCGATCGAAAAGCCTCACTTGTTGAGACCTCGCTGCAGGTACTTTACTATCAGTCACTGTGCAGTAAACTGCACGATCTAGTCCCTATGCACATAG
This sequence comes from Pyrausta purpuralis, assembly GCA_963924145.1. Classification (NCBI taxonomy): domain Eukaryota; kingdom Metazoa; phylum Arthropoda; class Insecta; order Lepidoptera; family Crambidae; genus Pyrausta; species Pyrausta purpuralis. The sequence goes on from OZ001654.1 coordinate 1,818,004, forward strand.
TTAACTTTTTACCTGCTCATACAAAGCACTTTGCTGACTCCTTTCTAACGCATGTAGCTAGGGAGTGGAATTCGCTGCTTGCTGAAGTTTTACCTCAGGAATAAGAACTGAGACTCTTAAAGGCAAAAGTGAATAGGTTGCTACTAGGCAGATATAAGCCATCTTAGATTTTATCCACATCTGATATCAGGTGCGATCGAGGTCAAATAAAAAAAGGTTATTTCAATGTCACAAATAAAATAATTGGATTGCATTCTTTACAGCATTAAAAAGTATAGCAGTATAGTCTCATGTAACAAACCTTTATCCTGATAATTAGAGAGAACAATATTCTGCTAAGCGCAGAAGAGGACGCATCTTCCTCGTTCCATAATGGCACCGGTTTCTCTCCTCCGTATACTTTTTGGACCACTTCATTTACTTCCTGTAACAGAACACATTTAAAAAGCTAAGTGAATCAATCCCGTCTGAAGATTCCCAAGACAAAGTTCAGGGCAATCGGTGAACCGTATAGTCGAACCGAACGGGAGGATTTCGATATCATAGTTGGAGTTACCTTCATAAAAACTTTCTGCACGAACACAAGATGGTTCAGCAGATCCGTGGAAAGGGTGTGCTCGAACAGGCCTATGTCGGCGGTGGCGGCGAGGTACCGGCCGGCGCGCAGCACCACGCCCTCGTGCGCGTCGCCCGGCCCCGGCCCCGGCCCCGGCCCGCCCGGCCCCGGCCCCGGCCCCGGCCCCGGCCCCGGCCCCGCGTGCTCGGCCACGCGCGCGCGCACCTGCACGCCGGGCAGCGCCACCGACGCCGCGGCGGGGAGCTTCGCCTCGCTCACCTGCACACGGACAGGAACGTTCAGTGATACGATTTACGGCGGTACAAGTACAGATGGCATTAGCGACCAATTGAGAAACGACGTGATACCAAAATAAGGATTTATTACAGAATTCACGTCCAAATTATAAAATTCATTTCAAAATGACAAACTTTTAACAAAAAAATACTGCAAGCGAGAGTTTCTTGGATGATGTAGTTTTATTACCGTCTTCATAAAAGGACGATATCAATTCGACATGTATATATTTGTTATCGTTGAAATTTAATAATATACACACATCAACATAGTCTGGGGATATTTAAATTAAATCTAAATAACTAAAATCCTATTAACTTTCTATTAAGACACATTAAAATAAACCTTGCTTAATAGCCTATCTAATTGACAATAAACTTTTAGATAAAGTTAAATTAATAAATAAACTTAGAAGAGAAACTCAGACCAAAGTTCAATCTTAACTTTATTTATGAAACATCAAAACCTCAATTTTTTCCAGGCTTCCAAACGTGTCTTTATTAATAACAAACAAGAAAAAAATTAAAACTGGACATGAAACATAAATAATAAACTTAAAATGTACCGATTCAAAAACGAAACCATTTCCTTACGGCAAGGAGGCGAAGGTGCTGGCTCCGTTGCCGCGTTGGATAGCTACGCTAATCCTTTGAGCTAGGAACCAGCCAGCTTTATTATTGGCTGTTACAGAATTGACGTACGAACGTATTTTAGTACGTCTCACTTGCAAGTGATAATGTAAAAACACTTAAATTATATTTGCGCAGTTTGACGTTGAAATAGTTGGGCCGTGTGGTCCCTCTGCTAATTTGCTGTATAGAAAAATTGCGCCAAAATTAAATTTTGTAACATACAATTGTAAAGCTGGCTGCTTCCAAACTAGTATACAAATTTTCTGAAGGGTATGTATATATGTTTGTCTACGGACTTCTTGTAAACAAGAAGTCATAGCGAGATGATTCATATTTACTTCAATATTAAGTATATTTCAACTTAGGGTACAGTGTGAGTTTTATCAAAATCGGTCCTCTAGTTTTTGAGATATGGGTAATAACTTAAAGTTATGTATTTTAAAATCAACCGATATTCATTAAATTACGTCAAACATGTTATGCGGTTTATAATATGCAATACCACCATTAGAAAACAATACGTGCATCACTGATCAAACAATCGCGTTCTCTTAGAAGAAAGGACCTCCTTTCCTCTTTTTTGTGAAAATTTTTAGCTATCAAACTTAAGAATTATGAATCTAACCTGCAATTTGGTGACGAAGCTGAGCGAATGCTGCGGCAGGTCCACGGTGAAATGGGCCTTGGTGCCAGTCACGCCCGAGCTGTGCACGTGCTCCATTTTGTACTGCGCTTGTAGGGACGGCAGAAGAGCTGCCGTTATGCTGAGACTCTAAAAAGAAAAGATAAAGTGTATCAATTCTTTTTCAATACGTTATTGGTCTACGTTGTTAACCTACTAACCTGAGTACGTACATGACGTATTTTTTTTATATTTGTAAATATTTCGACCTACAAATTACTCAGACATCGCTTGTCCCGTGTCTCGGTTCGCAAGTTAAGTTGTTGGCCTTGTCCTCATTGAACTGCCATCCAGATAAATTTTCTGAGTGGTCGGCAAATCTGTATTGATATGGGACACCTCACCCGAAGTCGGGTATGCATAATGTTTTACGCGTTTGACTATAGTTAGCGCGTTCGCAAATGAGTTGTGAGACCACAATGTCAGTAAAGATAGGAAAACGAAGCGCTATACTTCCTGTGTAAGCTAATGCAAGATAAACACGACACTGATAAGACTCAGTCGACAACACACCGCCCATAAATTCTGTTGCCCGGTCCACACTGTCGCCGAGGCAACACGAGGCGAAGCGAGCGCGAGAGTGTGGACGGTTTGCTCGTGGCGCCTCGTCAGGCCTTGCCTCGCCTCGACCGCTCTGTTTTGTGTCGGTTTTCGGGCGTGAGTCAAAGAATGCGAGGGGGCGAGTCGAGGGCATCAACCACACTCTCGCCTTCGCTCACCTCGTCTTTAAGTACTACAGAGTAAACGAGCACGTTTTTTAAGGTTGTTGTGTTCAAATCAATTTAGGGTGGACGTTTATATTATGATCTACAGATATGTATTTATTTTACTTTTTTTACCATCTCGCTTTAAAAGTTAGAAGGTGGAACGACGAATTTCAGTAACGTTTATCTTGTAGCAGGTGTAGCAGGCAACTGAGTGAACACGAGGCTACACGAGTGCGAGCCGGCCACTCTGCCGCTCGCACTCGTGTAGCCTCACTTGCCAAGACTCGTGTCGAGAACGGAGACGATGCGCCTCGCGAGAGTGTGGAGCCGGCATATGAAAACCAGCCGTATAAATAGGGAAGGAGAGTATCATGATGTACCTGCAGCACGATAGAAAACTGCAGGTGCAGCGGGTGCAGCAGCGGGTCGGCCGTGCGCGGCGGCGGCGGGCGCGGCGGCGGCACGCGCGGCGCGGCCTCCTCACGGGCGGGCGCGGGAGCGGGAGCGGGCGCGGGCGCGGGCGCCGCGGCGGGCGGGCCGGCTTCGGAGCCGCGGGAGAGACGGGACGATGTGCGGGTCACGCCTAGTTCCTGAGAAATTAGGGAAAATAGTAAGTGAGTGAGCCTGACGAAGGGACTGAGACTTCTGAACTTCCTCTTATCAAAAAGCACACATTTGTTTGGATGCATCCAGGTCATTGCAGTGGCGCGCAGTACCTGCAGCGTGGAGGAGAGCTGGCGGCTGGAGCGCGTCATGACGCCGTGCAGCGCGACGGGGTGCTGCGGCAGGTCCACGCGCACGCCGCCGATGCTCACGAGCCCGGCCGCGCCCTGCCGCCCCGCCTCCCAAGAGTACAGCGCCTGAGATTTGCCCACGTTCACTCGCACTACAGTCCTGCAACAACACAAACAACTGTTCATATCGTCTGAATAAAAAGTTAACGTATTTCTGTACGTCACGAGAGTGAAGCGAGTAGACTGAAGTAAAGCACTGCGGCAGCAACTCACTGGTGGTTGGGCGCGCGGCCCTCCAGCAGCACGATGGTGGTGCGGCCGAGGTTGCCGGTGAGCGACCACTGGCGCGAGCGCGACGCCGACAGCGACGCCTGCAGCGACGTGATCTCCGCCTCCAGCTTCAGTCCGGACAGCGACGCGAGCAGGCGCGTGCGGTGGATCCTGAAAGATTATTGCGGATAATACATGATTTGAGAAGAAATTCGTCATCATCATTGTACGAGCTAGCATCGTACGCCTGGACGTTACATATCACGTTCTGCTTCGCATCTTAAAAAACGATAGTGTATATGTATAAACTCGGTCAAGTGAGTCGTGTCGCAACAATGTTATCTATGAAATCAAACGTTGTGAATAAAATTTAAGCGTACTTTTCCAGGGTCAAAATTAAACATTATGAAATGTTTATAAGTGGAGTATACATACCTAGCGCGCACTACGAGCACTAGCGCGAGCGAGGGGTGCTGTGCGCTGGACGACGAGTTGCTCGCGTTCTGCTCGCGCGAGCTCGGCCGCGGCCGCGCGCGACACGACTCGGGCAGCTCGCGGGATACCGAGAACCTATACCAAGAATAAGATATTGTGAAATACACAAAATTTAAAATTGAAATACTTATATTGCTAAGTCTTGTGGTCGATCAAAAACTTTGTGCATAATACAGAAAAAATATTCATGTTATTAACATGCCTTCATCAAACGCCTAAGCTCAAGACGCTAGTGTGAATTGGCTCTGATTTCCACGTACACAAATTGTTTTGTTGTAACTCAACGGTTTATACTTTTCTATTGGACACCAATCGCATTCATTGCTCTGATCCCAAAGTAAGCAGCTAATACACTTGTGTTATGGAAATCAGAAATAACGTCGGTACCACAACACCCAGACCGGAGACAATGTAGAAAGTTCTGATTTCTACATTGACCCGACCGGGAATCGAACCCGAGACCTCGGAGTGGCGACGCCTTGAAACCCAGCGAGCTTAGCCACTTCTATGAAATCATCGAATCGAAAAACTCGAATAGAAACACTAAATGAAAATGATCATTTTATGTAAGGTCAAAGCATTTATATGGTACTTGTATGTTTACTATAAACTGACCGGTGCGTGATGGTCTCCGCATCGGGCATGTTCGCGTACAGGTCGAGCAAGAGATAGACGGTTCTCCAGCAGCGCGGCGCGAGCACCTTGTCGTCGGCGGGCGCGGGCGCGGGCGCGGACGCGGTCGGCGTGAGCGGAGCGGGCGCGGGCGCGGGTGACGACGCGCCGGGGACCATCGGCGTGTGCGCGCCCTCGTTCAGCGAGCTGTAGCCTGCCGTCGAACGATACACATGAAGGTACTACCAGTGTTAACAATAGCATAGTTTTCACTGAGAACTAATCACAATGTTTCTAGTGATCAATTTGGGTATGGAATGGATATCAAAAAACTAATTTATTTGTAAATTTAAATTAGGATAATAAATATTTTACAAAATTTAGTTGTTCAAAACGCATTTCATCCCGTGACCGTAAACGCATATCTAAGGATGTAATGTCAAGTCTTGCACGATGGTGGGCTTTATTAGCTGTCAGACAACTTTTCATAGTATTTATCTGCCAAGAAGAGTTTCAAATGTAGGCAGTGACGTCATTTAGGACGCCATGACAGTGCGAGCCTTTTCTAGGGGCGTTCAAATTTATTTTTTTCAATCATAATTAAATAATATAAATGTTGTATTTTTTTTACTATAAAGATTTTTGGTTAATATTGTCTTATACAAGTCGTCAATGTCAAGTCCGTCAAGGACAGGTTCTGTCTGCGTTGACAATTGATCACATTTGAACAACTGATCCAGATGGATCTAGAAGACACAGAGAAGACTGCGTCATCTATGGATAAAGGTCTTCGGAAATTTAACGTTATGCCTTTTGGATTGTGCAATGCTCCAGCCACTTTCAAAAGATTTATGGAACGTGTCCTTGGATGGCTTTTGGCAGAAGCCTGACTAATTTATCTTGATGACATCATAACAGTAGACATGCTCGGGACGAGCATGTCTTAGAGGGGGGTAGTGTCACATGCGAGCAGTCAACGTCAAGCTAATGACTATGGATACAACCCGTTTCATGTACGCCGACGATTTAGGCGACGATTTATTTATTTAGTGAATCCACCTGGCACATCTGCAGCGGTTCCGCATACTCAAAAAAAGGATGTCAATATCCTGTTGTGGAATACTATCCCAAGTCCTACTAAGATGCAAGAAAAGCTGGTTTTCACGCACAATATCTTCAGGGAAATTCCTAAGAGCTCTTCTCTGAAGAATATCCCACGCATGCTCAATAGGATTACAGTCAGGGGATTGTGCAGGCCAGTCTAAAGCGTGGATATCATGCTGTTGAAACAAACTTGTAACGACACGCGCCGTATGTGGACAGGCATTGTCGTGCATTAGCTGGACAATTTTGACCCATTTGCTGTCTGTAAGGCAAGATTCTCTAGCACCTCATCTCTGTATTTTAGAGCAGTCATATTGCCTTGTATACAAATGAGGTCCATTCTACCGCCGAGACGAATTTCCAAACCATAATCATGCCACCTTGATATGCATTAACTTGTTGTGGGTGCTGCAGTCGATTCCAACGTCCATTGACGAAATTTGGTCAACTAGCCTATTAATTAAATACAGACAGGATGTACGTGTCATCTGTTGCTGACGGGGTTCAAAATGCTCAATTTTATCAACATTCTCGCCCGACCAAATTCTAAAATTCCAGTTCCAGATTGTAGTTAAAATTGATTCAAAGATAAGATTTGAGCTTCGAGCTTGTGATATTTACGCTCGATGAAATCGACGAAGTCTTTCCTTCGTTCGAGTTATGAAATGTCTTCGAGAGTTCCGCAAATCTGTCAAGCGTTAGGTTGTGACCAGTGCACGTCATAACTTTGAAACGACGAAGAATGTACACTGAACGGGGTTATTTCTAGAACTGATACACTTACCCAGCTTTCCCTTGACGCTCTTGCCGGTAGACCTTAGCTTCTGCGCAAACGACTGCGGCCTCGGCCTGGCCTGGCTCGGCGCATGGACCGGCGCGTGTCCCGCGTGGCCCACGCTCAGCTTGTGGTGGCTGAGCGAGGGGGTCACGGGGCCCAGCTCCGTGCTGAGAGCGGGACCCCACTTGGGGTCTAGCGCGCTGTACTGTGATTCCTTGTCGAGTGACGTCACGCTCACTAGGTTCTCTCTGAAGTCTGAAACTGTAGTAAATGAGAATGATGTTATTTTACTGTTATTTACTGTAGTATGAGAGTTAAATCCGTTTCTCTTTGCTTGTAGAACATCGTAAACGATCTTCACACTCTTTTCTAACGAAATAATAAATTATAAAAATACAAAACTGACAACCTGCACAGGTTATTCATCATTGAACACTGAGATATATTTAGATACACTAGTAAATAAATTCAATGCACGAATATTACCAGGCCACTCAGAAAGTATTGCGAAAAAAGTTTTTATATATGGGAGACCGACCGGTTAGAATCTTTTTCTAAAATATGATTATTTATAAGTACAAATAGGTGTGTTCCATTTTCAAAATTTCCCTCCACATTTTTTTGCGAGCCAATTCAAAGTATCGTGTCTGACTGATAAATGAATCTGCGCCGGAAACATTTTAGAGCTATGACGATTTCAAGTGTATGTCGCATGAAACCGAAAGAATCGTTCGATAGACTTCAAATGACTTTTAATGATGAAGGCCTCTCTAAGACCACCGTGTATCGTTGGTATAACGAATTCAAGCGCGGTCGACCAACCTTAGGGGATAAAGAACGAAGTGGTCGCCCTTTGACGGCTATTACGGACGAAAACGTGTAAGCAGTAAAAAAATAATCCAAGATAATAGGCGAATCAGATATCAGAAGATTCAGCACATATTGATGGTTGGATTGAGAAGCGATCACGAGTTTCTTCGCGTGAGGAGTAGAGTACCACGCTAGGTGCCGCACTACCTCTCCGACGCTCATAAGCAAGCCCGGGTGGAATGGTGCCGTGATATGCTGAACAAGTTTAAAGCAGGCTCGTCTCGGCGTGTTTACGACATCGTTTCAGGTGATGAGTCCTGGATTTATCAATACGATCCAGAAACCAAGCGCTTGTCGACAGTTTGGGTGTTTCAAAATGAACTTACGCCTACCAAAGTGAAGCGATCTCGGAGCGGGGGGAAGATTTTGATCGCCAGCTTTTTTAATCTGCCTGGCCACTTGGTGCTGATTCCCTTACGAGATCAAAGAAGCATCAACGCCGAATGGTATACTTCCAAATGTTTACCCGAATTTGTGACTGTTGTGAGCAACAAGCGACCAAACACTGGGCTCCGCGGACTACTGCTCCACCACGACAATGCGCCTGCACATACCGCGCTCAAAACGAGGGACTTCCTAGACAGCACGCCAGTCAAACTCCTGGATCACCCTACTTAGAGCCCTGATCTACCACCGCGTGACTTCTTTTTATTTCCAAAAATAAAAATCAGCTCAAAGGGTCGCCGGAAGATGTGCTGGCTGCGTTTGACCAGGCTGTAAACGAGATGTCTGCGGCGGACTGGAAAAAGTGTTTTGAAAACTGGTTCAGACGCATGAATTATTTGCATAGGCTAGTGGAAAGTACTTTGAAAAGATTCAATAAAAACATATGTACCTGTAGAACTATTTTTTAGTGTCGCACAACTTTCTGAGTATCCCACGTATTTTCAAAGTTATAATAAGATTGTTTACAATATCGGACTAGCAAAGCAAAACAGGTGTGTATTAACTACGTTGAATTTTTGAGTAGGTACATTATTTATTTCTTTTCCCTTTTATTTAATGCGTTGGGTATTTGAAATCGGTAATGAATACATACCCGAAGATGATGTGTGTTTGTTCTGCCGATGCGAAATCTTGGTCTGGGTCCGCAACTCGGTCTGGGCATCTTTAACGTTTTGATACATGTTGCTGATCTGGTGAAGCAGTCGCAGTAGAGGCATGTTTACCTGGATAATAACATCAAAGGGATATTATTTGTAATTTCATCAACAAAAAAATCAGGTTTTAAATATTATTTTTTCTCACAAATAATTAATACAAATTCACTTACAGCGAAAACGTTACAGATATGAATATAAATAAGGAAACATATCAAGCACACACAGATTTTTAAATAATTTCGCAGGTAGGTCGAAGTTACTGGAGGGTTTGTAGTGGTATTCATCAATCAATTGTTTACCATCACCGAGCAACCATGGATGAAAAAGTGGTTTCAGCGTTCTTAGTATCCTAGATGTAACCGTCAAATCTAATCAAAAGCTAGATCTCAATCGTAGCAAACGAAAGAAAGCCACCAAGTTTAGTTAATAAATAATAATGTGGTGTCAAAGGCCGTAATACGAGTTGGAACGAGACTTACTTCATCACACGCATCGAGCGCGTAAACGTGAATTTATATGAGATTGTTTTAGTGTCCCCGTTTGCCACTAGACGGCGCTGCTTCAATCCCATATAAATTCACGTTACATTCTCGCTTCGACTCGCACTACGACCACAGGTGTCATCCATTCTGATGATGTTAAGCTGCTTCTGCCGCTAAACGACATCTTCAAGTATTCAAGTAAGTGTCAGCAGCGCGTACCTGCTGCGATATGAACCGCACGCTGATGTTGAAGTTGATGACGGTGCTGATGTGCTTCTTGAGCTGGCCGCGCGAGATGTACAGAACGTTCTGCCGCTGGATCAGGTCGTCCACCGCCATGTCCGCCACCTTCTTCAGGTCCACGTCGATGGACACCTTCTCGCAGAGGAACGCGGGCGTTTCTGACGGTATGTCGATGTAGGTCGGGTTGCCTGCCATCAAACAATAAACGTAACTACTTATTTATTATTAACTTTATGCACAAAAAAAAACAGAAAATATGGCGGACTTTATTCATTTATACAGGGTGTGGCCTGTAATAGGTGCAAACATTTAAAATAGGCCCTTTGAATAACTAGTGTAATTAATTCTAAATGGTTTCAAATTATTGTTATTTTCTAACAAAATAAATCGAACCAGCAATGTATTGCAAAAAAAATTGTACAGTCATAGAACTCATTCGTCATTTACCTCAAAGTATACATTGATCGGCGGTCATAACTTTGGTATATCACTGAAACAAAACATTTTAGAGGCCCTTACCAGGTCGAGGTAAATACGTGTACTCTGTAGAATCATCGATTTGATTTTTGCTCCTATTACAGGCCACACGCTGCATATAAATAACTTAACTTTCTCTACCAGTTAATTATAGGTAAAAACAGAAAAAACTGGCGAAGCGACGAAATCATTTTGAGTTTTAAATTCCGTTTTTAGGGTTCCGTAGCCTAATGGTAAAAAACGGAACCCTTATAGTTTCGTCAAGTCTGTCTGTCTGTCTGTCTGTCTGTCCGTCCGTCCGTATGTCACACCCATTTTATTCTGTAACTATAAGCATTACACAATTGAAATTTGGTAGGAAGATGTATCTTGTTAACCGCTTACCGATTCTCATTAAAAAATAAAAAAATAATGACAGTAAAGGGCGGGCTCTCATACATGAAACTAAAACCAAAGATTTTTTTTTTTGTCAAACCTATACGTGTGTATAGATAGGTCTTTTAAAATGACATAGAGGTTCCTAAAACCATTTTCTTTTAAAGTCAAACGTTTCATAGCTAGACGCTTCCAAAGTGGTAAAATGGGCGTCCCCCCACCATCTAATTTCTAAACCAAGCAAGTGTTAATTTTGAAAAAAATATATGATGTAGATCTTAATAAATACTTTCAACGAAAATTGGTTCGGACGGGATCGAACTAGTAGTTTTTGAGATATAGCACATTTTCAACAACCGCAAACATAACTTTGTACTTCATACAAGCACTATGAAAAACAAAGTTATATTTGTAGTCAACAAAATATTGTGGTATTTTACTAAGTAGAAGTAAATGGATTCCCTAATTCAGTTAAAGTTGGCACGGAACCCTCAGTGCGCGAGTCCGACTCGCACTTGGCCGGTTTTTTTATTCGAATAATGTAAACAATCTTTTTATAACTTTAAAATAATAACAGTGAATAACATTCATTCACTATTTGATTTAAAAAGATTTCATTGTTTAACGATGATTGACCTGTGTAGTCGGTAATTTTTGTGTTTATCTTAAAATGAATTATGTTTATAAAAAGGAATGGTAAGCTTGTTTACAATATTCGACAAGTAAAAAGGAACAGATTTTTGTGATTATTGAATTATATCAGATAGTATGTCGGATTACCGTCTCACCGAATAATTAAGGGTGAAGAAATAAAAGTGCACTTTTGTAATACGCACACATCGGTCCACTAGTATATCTCCTGCGCACCTGGCCAATCTCTGTTGAGAGGCAGCTATTAACGGAAAGAATAGAAGATAATTATACTAGTATCTGAATGACGCATTAACTCTACATCATCAGGCCAGCAGCGACAGCATCGAGCCCAGCGACTCCAGCGCTAACTGTTACCGCCAGCCTATCATCATCAACTCACCCTTCCCCTTCTGCTGCTGCTGGTGCCTCCGGTCCTTGGCAGCCAGGTCGCTGACGACGATGTCGATGCGGAAGGTGTCGACCCAGGCCAGCAGCGACAGCATCGAGCCCAGCGACTCCAGCGCCGGCGCCGACGCGCTAGAGCCTTCGCCCCCTTCGACACCACTCTTCTTTGATTCTCCTGGGAATATGATATATGTGATCAGTGAACAGAACAGTGAACTTATTGGTGCAGTCCAAAACTGGCCCAATATTGAAGCTTCTATTGCCCAGCTTACTAGCAGCGAACTAACCGGCATATTAGGTGGCCAGTGAAGTCTACCTCTAAGTAGGTAAGACTAATACCAACTGATCGCTTAACGTGTCTTCCGAAGCACGGAGATGTTCGTGATATAAGTCACTTATATGGTTGGAATAGGCACCCATTCGAACACGAATGGCCAGTGGAGGGTCATGTGGAATTGAGTGGGGTTTCAAAATTCAAGAGTTTTCCATGTAGTCTCCACAACGACTTGAAAATGGCTCCTGATTAAAAAAAAGGTTGGTGATCTCTGAATCAGTAAAATATAATGTAGTGTTACCTTGCGTGACCTGGTGCGGCGATACGCCAAGCGCGGCGAGGAAGGGCTGGAACACGAGGTGCGCGTCCAGCAGCATCAGCGAGCCCTGCAGCGGGTAGAGGCTGCACGCCGGCATGGAAGCGGGGCGAGGGTTCATCTTTGAATGGGGTATGATTGGCTTCTTGCTCTTTGGCTCCTAAAAATCAACAAAACTGATTACTAAATAACATGTGACAACTATCCAACTTCTATTAATTGAAATGCAGCACAGTAATGATACATTGATATCTTTGAACCAGTTTAGTAAGTTATCTCAAAGACGACGTAATTTTGTCAGAACTAACCACTTTAATAGGTTCTTGTTTCGCCATCCACTGGTAAAGGTCTTCTCTGGCGCGGTCGCTTCTGATGTTCTCGTCGCTGTCATGCGGCGAGTATAACGAAGGGTTTGAGCCAACTGTCGGCAGGTCCTCCTTCAAGGTTCCGTAGTCTAAATCATAGGAGTGTAATAAATGACAATCAAAGATTTTTATATACACACGATAGCAAACATCAAACCAAACTGAGCCTCGATATGCATCTTCAAAACTGCAATTCATTCAAAAATCTTGGGCACAAAATCAAACATTTCTACGGGTCGTGGCCATTTGTACATTTTTTCTTTTAGACCATATCAGTGAGCAAACTACAAGATTGAATCACATCATTCGGTACGGGCAAAATAAAGGATCACAACTCGTAAAAGAAGTTATAAAGCAAACAAGCAACACAGACGTTACCTTAATTTATATCTGTAATGTAATGAATGCTTTGCGAAGCGCATACCTCGCGTGAGCGAATGCGGCAACGCACACATTAACTCATTCTCAACAGGTTATCCTACACCTACAAAATTAAAAAGCGTACATTTGGACCTTAGTGGGTACCCATCACCTAACTAGCTGAGCTGCTCATGACATGACACAGATGGCGCTACTCACTAGCGATGGCGTCGTCCTGGAACGGCGGCTTGCGCGTCGAGAACGGCAGCGAGGGGAACACTAGGCTCGCGCGGCTGCTCTGCGCGCCGCGGGCTGTCACATCATCCACGTTAGCCACCGTGCTTACGCTTACGCTACTACTCAGGTGCACTTCGAGAAACGATAACGAGGTAACAAATGATAGGACTCTTCTTACGAAAAACTTAATGCAAAATTGTTCAACTATGCTCATGTTACAAATAAAGGTGCGGTCTCATTACTGCTAAACCGAACCGCTATCGCCACTTGAAGTCCACCTTTTCCTTACGCGGTCATTTATTTGGCGAATAACGATATTTGTACATTAGTTTTTTGAAGACTGATTAGTTTTTAAGTTTGTCCAGAAGCAAAAAATACTTCACGTAAATAATGATTACATAAATATGCCAAATAAGTGACTGCGTATGGTAAGACAGTAATTAGATTTACTGAATACTCAAATATGAAATGAAAGAAGTGTCTAACATTTAATCAGGTTAAAGTCTATTATGAAAAATAAGTCATTAGGTCGTGAAGAATGATGATAACTTCATCATAATATTATTATTGCAACACCGACGGATAACGTTCAGAAAATTAATGATAAAGATTAACCAAGGCTTCTGAAATGTATTTTATAAAATATCATTGAATAAAATAGAAGTTATAGAAATATGACAAAAGAAACAATAACAACAACATTAAACGAGATAAATACATTAGTGTACGGTGCAAACGATAATCTGAAACATTTTATGTGGAAATAATCTCAGTAGAATAAAATTAAATGCTATGATCAACCACACATGACACAAATAAATAAAATTAACGAAGATAAGATATTTTAGTCAGCGTGTAGGAGGCAATATTTCATAAGGTATGCTAGACACAGACAGACAACATCCGGGATAGGAGAGACATGACTAGAAGAACCTCTACAGTTTTTGCTGTACACGAGTGTGCGTCTATCTTGCTTGTCTGAGCGCGAAACGTGTTTAGGTATTAGGATGTCAATTTCTGACATTGATATTTCTTTCAGACGTTTGATATCTTTCTTTTTATAAGAAAACGTCGTCTGAACATAAATTAGGTGAGTTTCACAAGATGAAAATTTAACCAAATGGTGCAGCGTGTATGCTCTCAGATTTTTAGGGGAGATAGGTATTCAATCAATGCACTATAACTGAAATCTACAAGCAACAACCACGCGCAATCGTGTGCAAATACAATAAAACCACAAAGCACAAACCAAACACCATGCTTTAAAACTAATTGTTTTCGACACAAACTAACTGCGCACGTGACAGAAAGTCGTTTAAAACATAAATGTGCACAAAAATTATAAAAACAACTTATTAACAGTACTAAGACGGCAGGCGGAGACGTCGTGGCAGCAAGAATACACTCTCCAAATATAATATACGACACGTATCACGCTTCTGCACTACATTTTTTTTTCTATCAAATCACAATACGAATTCGTCTATCATTTTTACCACTGTCAAAAAAACACTATCAACAAAATGTGCAACTGCTAAGACATCTATTACAAAAGTACTGAGCTCGTTAATATTTTAAATAGTTTGTTTTTGGGTGAAAGATGCTCTAACTACTTATTTATCTACTAAATAAATAAATAAACTTTTTAAAACTTAAAGTAAAATAACACAAAGTAAACATAATGATATCAGAGAGACATCGTCATTATGGCTTGCACACTTTTTAGATTTAAACAAACCACTTAACTTTCCTTTTGGGCTTCGCCACAATCGGATAAAAATAGGTATGTTCATATAAAGGACTTTTAGAGAGTACATCAATTCTCAAAACATTATTTTCACATCGACTCCGCCTAAGTCCTATTCTGACATAAATTAGACAGCACCATCTCGTGTTTTATTTTTCGTTAAACGACTTTATCCAAGCTTGAGATCTGTGGACTGCTTCAACATCCAAATCAAACGATTGTCATCTTAAATTTGGAGTAATAAGGGCAAATTTTGAACTTTGCCCTAGTTTTGAAATACATTTTTTAATCAAATATCGACTTTAAAGCAAGGCATGAAGGTCGTCAGATCTCAAGCGGGCTGGGTGCGCGCGCGTCGTACGAACCGGAGGGCGGCGTGGAGGGGAAGGAGTGCGGGCGCGGGCTCGCGGCCGGCGGCGCTGACCGACAACACACATTAGTACAGAACGGACTCCACGCGGACGAATGGCAGCGTCAGTGTGCGCAGGACCATATTCAGAAGAAACATTTTTGTAACTCACAAACGCTTTGCTGCAGATAATACATTTCGTTCGAGCAGTGCCGACAAACTACCGTGCACTTTCGCAGACTGTAGTGTACAATTTCTGTATACTTTAATTAATAGTTGTTTCGAAAGTTTACGAGACAACTTCTAATTGATTTAAACACAATTTTTGCGGAGTTTTTATGATCATATGCTGTATATAAAAAACTGTTGAAGGATACAGCGTCACGGGATTACAATGCTACATTGTGACAACTGAGGCTCTCTTTTGGATTTTATGCCTTTTATGACACTTTGGCATTTGATATTTGACAAGACGGTGTACCTCGACATCCTGAATTAGGCCCTGCTGTGTTATAACCGCAAACCAGTGTGATAGATGTAATAAAAATGTTTTTTTGCTTGTGTGTCAACTTAATAGTGATATCATCAAAAGGTTATAGTCGAATGAAAACTTGTGTTTATTATGAATTTGTACGTTTGTTTTATAACAACAAGGTGTATCTATTATTTAAATTATCTCTACTATAACGACTAAAATAAAAGCTATTTCATCTGAAACTTCTATCTAAAACTGGTGTATTTTATATTTTATCATGTATACTATTAGGAAGATAAACGTAATCAAACTCACCAGGGATGTTCATCTTATCTGTGTCCATGTTGAGTAACAGACAGTTCTCGTCCAGCGCTTCATTATCCAGAGGATACTCCTGCCAGCCCTCGACGGAATCCTAAAATTCAAAGAGTTATTTTAGGCGTAGTGAGACCATATTACTTACCTATACTAACTTAGGAAGTGACGAAGGTTTACTTCGTTGCAAGGTACACTTGTTAGACGACGGCAAGGAATCCTTCGACTAGGCTTAACAAACAAAAATCTAACGAAACTGTCCGAATAACCAATAAGCTGTAAGATTCATTACTCAATTTCACATGAATTATTTGTATGGTCACCCATCCAAACTCGAACGCACTGTAGGTTCATAAAGATGAAATAAGAAACCAAAAATTTGCGCACGGGCGGGACTTGAACCAGCAACCTTTTTGGCAAACCGGGCCAAACGCTCTTACCAATTGAGCTACCGTGCTGTTAGTCCGACCCTGCGAAATTTGTGGTCTCTTATGTAAACGTCAGTTGCGTGACGCTTAGCGCCATCTAGCCGTCTGTTTATGAAACAGATGGCCCAAGCAGTTATTCTTTACAGAATAAATTCAACTTGGAAATTGATGTCGCTTCGCTATCTAATGCTTTAGAATGTTTTTAACACTCACAGTGTCATATTTTATATTCATAAAGATGAAATAAGAAACCAAAAATTTGCGCACGGGCGGGACTTGAACCAGCAACCTTTTTGGCAAACCGGGCCAAACGCTCTTACCAATTGAGCTACCGTGCTGTTAGTCCGACCCTGCGAAATTTGTGGTCTCTTATGTAAACGTCAGTTGCGTGACGCTTAGCGCCATCTAGCCGTCTGTTTATGAAACAGATGGCCCAAGCAGTTATTCTTTACAGAATAAATTCAACTTGGAAATTGATGTCGCTTCGCTATCTAATGCTTTAGAATGTTTTTAACACTCACAGTGTCATATTTTATATTCATAAAGATGAAATAAGAAATAAGAGACCACAAATTTCGCAGGGTCGGACTAACAGCACGGTAGCTCAATTGGTAAGAGCGTTTGGCCCGGTTTGCCAAAAAGGTTGCTGGTTCAAGTCCCGCCCGTGCGCAAATTTTTGGTTTCTTATTTCATCTTTATGAATATAAAATATGACACTGTGAGTGTTAAAAACATTCTAAAGCACTGTAGGTTGCTTAAGATATCTTAACTTGCAACCAAAGATCTTATCGCTTAGTTAGGATACAGTAAAACGGAATAAAAATAAAGTGTTATTACCTCGAGCAGTTCAGGCAGCGCGAAGGTAACGTTGAGCGGCTTCATCACCTTGCTCTTGTAGTTGTGCTCGAGCAGCAGCGGCGTGTACAGGATGTTCTTCCACTGCCGGCTCAGCACTATGACGCCCTGAAAAAAAAAGGTTTTATTCAGTGACACAGTAATGACACGACATATTACGCAAACTTATACGTGAAGGAATTGACTGGTCGAGTTAAAGCGAGAAAGGCAATCATCAGAAAAACTGAACGTAACCATAGAGGCTATGATGACAAGAACACACGGTGTGATATTGTCCAGTATATTTCGCTTCTTAAAATCTTGGTCGTTTACTTTACATATGTAAGCTATTGATATTGGTATTGCTGTTGTTTTCTCTGGTGAGCGCAAACAGAGTGTTCTCTGTTTCAGCAGTCTAGTCTGCTCTCTGCTGGTTGCGGCAGTCATTTTTGCCTCTGGTCATTGTTGTTTATAGTTCGAGCACAGACCTATAGCGGCGATGGCTCTTCGCGCAACTGCTTAAAAAGTTGTCTATAGCAGTGACACGCGCACAGCTCTAGAGATGGTTTCTAGGTGCTTCACTATGTAGAGACTCCTTAAAAAAATTCTATGACGTAGCAGCTCGCATGTTGGGGCAGTAACACACAGCACAGGTGTAGAGATGGTTTCTAGCGCAGCTGCTCACCTCGTAGCGGCGGCCTAAAAGTTGTCTATGGTTAGAGCACAGACCTGTCGCAGCGTGGAGAGCGAGGGCAGGTGCCGGTCGGCGAGGTCGGCCTGCACGGCGGCCGCGTCCGCCTGCAGCGCGTGACGCAGCAGTACGCCGCAAAGCTGCAGGGATGGTTCCTCGCGAAGCTGCTTCGCCATCGGCGTGTGGCGGCCGTAGCGGCTCTGAAAAAGAACATTATGTATAATTAAGCCGCCTGAAAAATACTATTTTGACGATTTCAATTATAACAAAATGTATGGAAAGAATATCCAACTTCCAGACTTTGTCATTGTCACTATACTTTTTGTGTAAAAATTGAAAACGTCAGTTTATTATTATCTGGGCGGCTCAATTATATCAAAGTTATATTAATTATTAATGTTGTCAACTTCATTTAAGTTGCCATGGAAAACTACAAAAAAGTCATAAAAGTCATTTCTTTATGCAAATAGGCCCATGGAGGACACTTTTACACATCCCAATATAAACCCTACCACAGCTTCGTGACAATTGTAGACTAGTGCTGAGAAGAAGCTGCGCTACAAACTCACTCACTATTGTCAATGACAATTTTCAAAAGGTTTACAATGTTTGTAGTGATCATGCAAGTCCATACATTACTATCTTTTAAATAATCTTTAACTTATTACCCTTTCATCATTAGGGGTTTCTTTAGTGACAGTTTTAAATTTATTTACCGGTGAGTTTACAATGTGTTTTCTGGTAGTTTATTGAAAAGTACAGTTATAGGTAGTAGCGATGTCATGACTTGTTTTTCCAAAAGACCGAATAACACAACATTTAATAGAAATCAATCAAGAGATCCATTTAAACATCATAAACTTACCGGTTAAATCAATCTAGGACGGTGATGAAATGAGATATCCTATAGATTCTTCATTCTCTATTCTATATTCTGTAGAAAGTTTCAATCTACAAATCTTATACCTACAAAACACAAAACTGGACGTCACAATAAAAAAGACACGACGCGAGTTGCAAGCAATTTCGGCCGTAAGGTGGTTAAGCGGCAGTAATATAATATTATATTGGACACCAATCACATACATTGCTCTGATCTCAAAGTAAGTAGCCAATGCACTTGTAGTATGGAAATCAGACACAACGGTGGTACCACAACACCCAGACCCGAGACAATACAGAAAAGATCGTTTTCTACATTGACCCGACCGGGAATCGAACCCGGAACCTCACGAGATGGCAACGCTTGAAACCAGCGTGCTAGCCGCTCGAGCACGGAGGTCGTCGAGGCAGTGACGTTGACGGTACCTTGGGCGGGGCGTGGTGCGGCGCGAGGTCGAGCGCGGCGGCCATGAGGCTGGCGTGAGGCGGCGCGCGTACGGTACCTTGGGCGGGGCGTGGTGCGGCGCGAGGTCGAGCGCGGCGGCCATGAGGCTGGCGTGAGGCGGCGCGCGTACGGTACCTTGGGCGGGGCGTGGTGCGGCGCGAGGTCGAGCGCGGCGGCCATGAGGCTGGCGTGAGGCGGCGCGCGTACGGTACCTTGGGCGGGGCGTGGTGCGGCGCGAGGTCGAGCGCGGCGGCCATGAGGCTGGCGTGAGGCGGCGCGCGTACGGTACCTTGGGCGGGGCGTGGTGCGGCGCGAGGTCGAGCGCGGCAGCCATGAGGCTGGCGGCAGTGGCCGTGAGGCGGCGCGCGTGCGCACGGTACAGCGCCACGACGCGGATGCCGAGCCGGTTGCACGGGTTCATCCACGCGTTGATCGCCGGCGACGCCGTGCTCAGCAGGTTCCAGTCCAGTCTTGAAATAATAGTACATTATGATACAAGTGTGCTAAGTTGACCATTATATACAAGGCGATATTGTGTGCGCCATAAGGAAGCCGCGTATATAATGGTCACAGGCACACGTGTTTCATACAACGTTTTTCAACACACTTGCCATTAATCCAAACTTCGTCACACCACAGCCGCCAACTATTTACGAAAAATGGCGCGTTGTTTTTTTTCTTGCCGCGAAACTAATGCGCGCGCAAGGTTAAGGCGCGAACTAGATCGGCCAACAGCCAAGATTAAAAATGTAATAATTCGTTATTTAAAACACAAATTACAGAAAATTGTAAATGGATTTGAGTTATTTTTAGTAATAAAGCTGGATTTACCATTTATTGAAATAAATATGTACATACTGTTATTTTTGCACAAATACTGTTTGTTGTGTAAGTTATAACCCGAATAAATTATATCGCTTCATCTTCTTACTTACTACTTGGTACTAGGGTACAAATGTAAATTGGTCGGGTTAATAAACAAAAGGCACTAGTGCAATAATATACAGAAAAAGCACGCGTGTTTAATATCTATGTTTATGTGCCAAAAATCGGTGGAATAAAAACGTCATTTTGAGCAAGTGTGTTGAAAATTAATATATGTAACTTCTTCTTTCTATTATTGTACAGATTAGCAAGCGGAGGCAACGCCGGAATGGTGGTGTTCATTACAAAATCTTCTTACCTACTTACCTATAGCTGAAACTCATTAAACTTCTCATGAAACATAATCGAATTTACAATTTGACATAACCTGTGGCAGTTTTCGTGACAAAGTTAAGGTTGCGTTCTTTTAATATTATTATTGTCTGTGAAAAAAAAATCTATCGACAATGATTTGAATTAGTTGATATTGCCTGCGTTAAACGTACTTTGTTTTCTTTCGTGCCATTACTAGTCCTTCTAATCAGTGGCGGATTTACAAATTTGCCGCTATTAGGCCATACAATTTTTGCCGCCCCTACTGACTTTTGAAATTCAATATGTTTGTTAGTTAATCTCGTTATTAGTATGATGGTGAACTTAATGATATTTCTGTCAGTTACTAGATTATTTTTGCAACCCGCTATGAACTGAAGAGTTTAATGTTGACCTAAAAACAGCAGCATGTACTAATCATTAGGTGGGGAAAGGCATGACTTAAAAATACCTACACTATATGAACACAAACAAAATAATGTGTGTATATAAAATACATACCTACGTACCTAGTAGAAAATAAATATGTATTTAAATGTTGAAACATATTACACGTTAAATAATATTTTTATAACGGGGTAAAAGTTACTAAATATAAATTGAAATTAATATTAATAATAGTTTAATTATTTTTATTTATTTTCTCTCTACAAAAATCAGATAAAAGAAGATTATTAGCTAAGAACTACTTAAAGGTAAACAGAAAGACCAACAAGGCTTGGTAATAAAACAATATACACAAAGTAGTGGAGAGATGATGCTCGTGCTAGGCTCCGAAGATCCTGTGTTACGTTTTTTTATTTTTATTGAAACGCTATTGGAATATTTTAAAATTCATGATCACAAAAGTACCTAAGTATATTTAACAGTCGTTTTTTAATCGTTTATTTATATATAGATTGTGTATACGTATAATTATATATTTTTTTCTGTAAAAAAATATTTGCTAAATTTGCCGCCCCTCTAAATCTGCCGCTCTAGGCACCGGCCTACTTGGCCTATTGGTAAATCCGCCACTGCTTCTAATCGTGTGTTGCATGCTTGGATGAATTAACCACTGGATATGAAACGCAAGCGTGAATGTATGAAAACATCATTAGCCAATTTCTGCGGGGCGGGGGGAGCTTGTCGTGTTAATTTTTGACATTTAGTGCATGAAAGTGTCGATATTTTTTATCGATATGTGTGGAACGAATGAATGAACGAATCTTTTGTTAAAAGACATATATTTTTTATCACCAAAACAATAAATTACACTATGGGCAAGTAATGCACAAACCATCAAATGTACAATTAAAACATAGAACGTCGTTTTATAAGAACGGTCTGGCAAGTATTACTTAGTTAGTGTGAACTTCCTAAGACATTTTAAAAAGCCCGTAAGTACACAATATAGCCTTGCACTATCTAAATCCTCCTATGGGATAATTAAGCTAAAGCAGTAGATTTTTTGCGTTGGCATTCAATCACGCTTGGCGTAAAATGGATACCACATATTCGGTGATGTTTTGTGGTTTTGCCTCTCTTCACTTTATTTTCCTTAATGGATCTACAGGAAACCTGAAATCTTAATATATATAAATCTCGTGTCACAATGTTTGTCCTCAATGGACTCCTAAACCACTTAACCGATTATAATAAAATTCGCACATCATGTGCAGTTCGATCCAACTTGAGAGATAGGATAGTTTAAATCTCAAATTATAGTCGCATTGCACCCGTGCGAAGCCGGGGCGGGTCGCTAGTAATATTATAAATATGTATTATCAAATAAAAAGATAAAATTTGAATCTAAACTGTTGTATTTTTAAGATTACCTTAATCTACTCTCGAGTGAAACATTTTACAGATTTATTAGTTTATTTTAAAAGAATTTATAATAAAAAATAATAAATGTTTATCGATATGATTTATCGACAATTGTCAAGCACAATTAAAATGAAACTGACAAGAGAACGAATGATAAACATACGACAATCCCACCGTATAAAGTATACGTTATCTTGTTGATTTTGTAGTAACTGACCACCACTTTTTTAAATGGCACCTTTACTTTTCTCTTGGAAAAAACATTTCATTATTTTCATGAAAAATAATAGCTGTTTTGGAATAAAACGTTACTTACGGATGAAAATAAATATTTTTTGTCTTGCCGCTATAATTTTTACACAAAAATAAGCCACATTTACCATTTTTTTTCGTCAATGTTTCTCACTGAGCTCTATCACCGTACTGACAAGACGTCACCTGTAAGTGAGGCCAAAAAGCCCGCTTCGTGGCTAAGGGGGCACAAGCGAAATTGCCCGTCATTGCGCGTCCAGTGGTTTATTCGTCCAAGGTTGCATGTATTACGAATGACAGTTAATATAATGATATGTTGTGCAATAACTTGAGGTTTCATCTCACGCCGAACTACATAATACGTCATCATTACATCTAGAATTACACAGCATTTTTTTCCCTTACAGACGAAATAAAAAATAGTATCTTTAACTCTGGTGAAAGCAACCATTTCACTATCTAATTATTGGCTCTCTCACTTCGTACAAGCGCCAGAAAAATATCTCGAATGAGATGGATCGCTTTTTCCTCTTGTATAACAATCTACTATAACTTAACGATTACTTTAATTAACTGTTTTATTTACTTATCCATTATGATCATTTTAGGTAACCCACCGATTGTAATTAAAAAGACTAATTTGAACATTAAGTACGTCTAACGCCATACCTGGTGTAGTCAATCTTCTTTGTTATCGGCGTTCGCGGCGGCGCGGCGAAATTGAACCAGACCACCTTCAAATCGATCGCACACGACGACGTGTTGCCGGTGTCCTTCACGGGCACCATAGTCGCCGTGCTGTCATTGTTGGTCGGCTCGTCCGGCCCGGGCGTCGACGGCTCGGGAGGCACTGGCGGCACAGGAGGCGGCTGAGCCGTGCCCAAGTTCGGGGTACTCGGCTTCGAGTTCGATTCTCTCTTCCTGAACAAATCTTCAATCCCTGAAGAGCGACTTTTCGAAGTCTTCTCTTTCTCTTTGTCAGGTTTCAACTCCTCAGCTGATTTCACCGACTCCCTGCAGCTTTCGTTGTCGTTTCGGGCCGGTTTCTTGTCCTCGTTCGGTTTGTGAGACTGGGAGTGCTTGGACACTTTGATGGATGTGCCTTCGAGTCCGCACTCGAACATGATGTAACCGATAGCATTTTCTTTCTGTGCGTCTGTTCCTCCGTTTTGACAACACTGGAAATAAACAATAACATTGAAAATCATGAATATGATGTACTGAAATCAAACCATAGATATCGTATTACTTACCGTAGACTCGCAGCCTTTACTGCAAGAGTCAACCCTGATGAACTTAAAAGACACTTTGGAATGTTGGCATGGGATGCCTGTGATGGTCGCATCCTTGAGCTGCGATGACTCGTTGCGAATCCGACGCAGTTGACCGTGAACTTTTCCTGTAATGTATATACATATTCATTATCATTCTGCACATAAAATGTTGACAGCTGTCAATCAAAAGATGACGCATTTTACTTACCCACGTTCAAAGTAATAGTAGTGTCTTCGCATTGTTGCTGTGAAGTTTCGATGAAAACGGGTTCACCTTTCTCTGGCCCTCTCTTTCTTCCCGACCCCTGCGCCGATATCAACGCTCTTGGTCCTTTCATAATACCAAATGACTTTTTACTGCCCAATGCTCGTAGAGTTGGTCTGTAATATAACTGCACAGACTCTAGAGTCTTCTTCGAACTCACGTATTTAGCTATTATGTTCTCAACAGAGACGCCAAACAACGACACGCAAGTCAAATCTTGAATGTTGTCAAGAGCAGAAAACGATATCATATCTTCTACAACAGATGACTGGATGAAGACCATGTTGACTTTAGGGACTGTCATCGTCGCCTGCAGCTGCTCACAAATAGTCTCTTCGTAGATGTTAGAATGCGGTATCGTAGCTAATTTGCATTTATCATCTTTATCCGTAACAACATTAGACTGGTTCCTTGCCTGCATCTGCGGCAGCCAGTTGTGGACGTACTGCTTCTGCTTCAAGATGTTGCCACTCTCCACTGACGAGATGCAAAGGAGTCGCAAATGGTTGATGACGGTTATCGGATGTATGTTTGCTAGGACAGGCGTCAACGATTCGACGAACTTCTGTGTGCTTTCGAGAACTAAGGGCGTCAGCATAATGTCGATTTCTCCTTTCAGTTTCACGAACAAACCGCTTTTGCTGTCGCTAGTCGTCGTCGCTGTGGATGTCGTACTCTTGTCTGTGGTGTTCTCTTGGTTGTCTTGGACGTTTTGCTGCACGTCCCACCAGCCTTGCGGGTAAGGGTGGGCTTTGACTTGGTTGTTGAAATGGGGTGTCAAGTTTGAGTACGGGCCGTGTTGGTTTTGGCTGCTATGACCTTCTTTCTTCGCAATCAGTTTCAGAATGTTTATTTTTCCGAATTGTTCGAAATTGGGCAGGTATTTTTGTCCAACGTAAACCAGAGTACCATCATCAGCTCTCTTGAAGAGAGGCAGCGTGAACACGTCACTGCCGCTAGGAAGCGAGCACGTGTTCCAGTTGTTGCATCTGTATTGCGGCAAGTTCTGCATATAGCTCGCCATAAGCAGTGGAGATTCCACGATAGGCTTGTTAGTTTGCATGTGAAGATTTACTAGAGTCATGTCTTCTTGCGAAGAAATCGCTGAGATAAAAGATGTGGACGAGACCGACCCACTCTCGGAGTCTGGCTGTGCACCCGTGCTCAAATTGCTTATCGTATCCGCCGGCCCGTCTCCAATTTCGGATCTCGGCATTGAGTTTGTCCATTTCTCATTAGTGATATCGTTGATGCCGAATGAACTCTTATCTCTGGGATTGCTGTGCCGACTACCGAAGGAATGCTTCAAGCTCGACGATCGACTTGGGAACATATCCTCGTCTGCGGAGAAGAATGCTTCCGAATGATTTTCGCTAGTAATTGACATAGTTCTTTGCACTTCTTGCTGTACAGAATCATCATGAGGTACTTGAGAGTTGAGCGAGTAATGCGATTCTGAAACACCCACGCTTCGCACGGGAACTTTAGGAACTGTGAATGCATCAATTTCTGATGGCAGGGGTTTCTTCGATGTCACGTTCGAATTGTCTTTTACAACACAGTTCAATGCTAATTTAGAATCTGAAACGCTGCTCTCCATCTGTGGCACGTTCAGTATGCTCTTATTGAGCTTCGAGTCACTGTCGATTTTGGTACTTCCTAATGGCACCGAAGAGTCTACGAGACGGGCGTAGGGCACGTCGCTCTTAGTGCTCGACACCAAAATGTTGTTGCTACCTTTACCCATGCTCGTATAGGAAAACCTTCGCGTCAAACTCCTTCGTTCCACACTTTGAGGAGATTTGTTAAAATTCTGTGGTAAGGGAGACGGTATCAAGGTCGTAACGTTAGTAGGCTGAAGGCAAACGTTCAGGCTGTTATAGGGTGGCGTATGAAACACGAGCTGCCCCGAGTGTAACAAACTCTGACCATACCCGAACTCGCCGGGCGTAGTTTCGATGACATTGAACATGGCCACGTTAATGCCCTCATTGAGATCAGCGGAACTCGGTTTTAAAAAGTTAGGACCATTTCTGTTCGATCCAAAGAAAGCACAGCCTCCTGTGCATCCACAATGTGACGACTTTCCTTCGTTCGGCCACAAGAACCAGAGTCGTTTTGTCTTTTCATCGTGAAGTTTGAGAAACTTCTGCTGTACTAAATGAATATTTTTCGGACTCTGTGGCAACGAAGATGCTGCTTCGATCAACAAGGGACCGAGAGATGCGGACCCCACGCCCACCCAATTTTCACTATCGGGCGGTTTACTCTGGCTGCTGCTGCTGCCGTTGGAATGGTGATGAGTATTCGTTTGCAAGTTTGTTTGCGTGTAGAGAGCTAGTTTTATGTTGGGCAACAGTCCTGTCACACCGGTTCCGAAACCAGATCCATGCAGGTTGCAGAAGCTGAGTCTCACCGGCGACAGCCAAGTTTGGAATGTGGTGTTTGAATCGGCAATATAGATATCGATTAGATCGATCGCGACTCGAATCATCTTGTATTTAATCTCATTTGCGGTCGGACATCGATATTTTAATATACCGTCCGTTTCAGGACACATGACAGTGTTTAAGCCATGGTGGCATTGTTTAACAGGATTCGGTGGAACGAGTTCATTTTCACTGTCACATATCAGTAGTAAAAATGTTTCTAATGAGGATATTATTTGGTACAACTGAGGTAGTGTCAAACGACCCGTCAGCTGCCCCAGCTGCAGTTCCATCATCCAGGCGTATTCAACTGTGTCTTCTTCTACAGTCCGGTTCGTATCGCTAAAGAAGCCATTTCCTCGTAGCTGAAACGAGGACAGCATGAGATGCCCTTGGTAGAGGGCTCCAGAATTAATTGGATTGGACCGAGATAAATTGTTTGCTGACACCAGTATTGAGGGACTTAACAACAGCTGCAATTTTGTTTCTCTGAAGCTCTTATCCATCTCAAATCCAAATCTTTCGATCAATATTACGGGGCATGGGGGCTCGTTCTCGCTGCAGTTTTTGACTAAATGTGCTTGTATATCGTGAATGATGATCGATACTGTAACATCCAAAGGCCTGCACTTTCGTGGATCGAAAGGACCCTTACTTCCGTCTGTCGAGTCATCAAAGGACACGTCTGCGTTCTGGTTTACACTACTTTTGTCGTTAATTTTAGTAGTGTTTTCATTAGACCAGTGAAATGTGTCCATATTGGGTGTCTTCTGCATATCGGTAAAAGTCTGATCCTCTCCAAAAATGTTTTCTAGTAAGTTCATGAAACTTGTTATAATAGTTCCATACGCTAATAATATGGATGGTCCCACTTCGAGCTCAACGCTCACTTTGTCTGGGGCGAGAGTGGTTCTGTCGAATTTATTGCCATCTAAAGGCCAGTTTATTTGAGGTTGCTTCCTTATTCTTGGTATCCGCATGGGGGATAGTAGAATCTCTTCCTTCTCCGGTGTCGTTATATCAGCCTGAGGCTCGGGACCGAGAGGAGGGATAGGGTGGTAATTATACCGCACGCTTAAAGCCACAATAGGGACTGACCAACAGTCCACCCAGCCTTGTGACTTGACGCATTTTCTGCGCCATTTCGAGGCTTTCAATCTGCAGGGAACTAATTTCATATTTTTATCAATGGACAGCAGAAGCAATCTCGACGTGTTCACTTCTGGCAAGTACAGGCTCATATCGACGGCTTCGCCTTGAATCCATATCTTAAGGGGTATCACATCAGGCAAGAAGTCGACAAATGGCAAATCGAAAGACACGTCCAAAAGGTCCCCGCAGAACGCCACGTGGTTGTTTTCTTGGTTCGTGGAGCTACAGTCGATCCAGTTATACTGATTGCTAACAGTTACCACTTCACACTCTTTCAGCAGCAGTGATATTTTCCATGTGTAAGGTACAAAGTGCAGAATATCGGGACGCGCTTTACTGGCCCAATCATTGATAAGATCTTGAAAGAAATCAATGTGAGTGTACACAAGATTGACTGTCGCCTTACACCCCGTCAGCCCGAGTTGCCAGCACTGATGATGGTTCCACACAAGAGGGTAGTGGCACTTGACCGTGTATTCCAGTGTCTCGCTCTCAGCCAAACTTCTGTACTGTAGACTTGTAGTCGCTTCGAGATGAAGTAGCTGTCCTGTAATTTTTGTCGTATACCCATCCTGCAGCACGATCCACGGTAACGTCACCTCCAAATACGATCCCGCACCTATGTTGATGTGCACAGCATTTGTCTCTTTATTTTTTGTGAAAAGAATATCTATCGTAGCTTCATTGAGCGTCGACAGTCGTATGTCAAAAGATTGCATTTGTCTTCTATCGCCGGGCTTCGGCTGCGGTGTCACCTCCAAGTTTTTGTAATTAGGTGGGAAGAAAAATTTGAATAAATGATCCCTCTGTCTGTCCGCCCACGGGCCGTAGCTAAAGTCCGTGCCTTTGCCGCATTTGATGTCAACGCCCCAGATGGGCGGCGCGGATTCGACTATGTCGCCGTTGGCCAGCTGCAGAAGAACTGGTTGTTCAGGGACTAGGCCCGGTTCGTCCATGTAGAAATAGACTTCGATGTAGTTAGAGCTCATAACAACGAAGCCTTCCCCCATGTACCGAGGCGGCTCGTCGACCATGGCAGTGTAGTTCGGACTGGGAGCTAAAATGACTTTACAGTTTTCGGCTTTGGCTTTCACGAAGTGCATGAGATGGTCCAAGCTAGACGCTGGTGGTTTTGTGCTATACACCAGGTGCGCTTCCTCGACGCTGATGGAGAGTGTGGTGGGCACGAGGCGATTGCCGAAGACGACGCGGCCGGAGCAGATGTCTATCTTGATGACGGGGATGAGGTCTCTCCAGGTGCGCGCCATGGCGGCCTCGGAGCGCACGGTGTCCTGCGCGCGGCGCCGCTTCTCGTTAGCGTCGTTCATGGCCTTGTCCCTGTCGGTCGAGTCGTCGTCGTTCTGCTGCTTTATCACGGGGTCGAGGCCGAATGTTTTCTCAAGTTCGTTGTATAGGTCACATCTGTTGTAGAAGTGAAGTTCGAACCCATTTAACATTATAGAGAGACGAGTGTCGGAATGAGATAGGTCTGAAACCAAGAATAGAAACTTTTATTATAATAAATATTCAGAAGCCTTGAAAGCCAGTGTCATAAAATGCTTAATCACAAGGTAGCAAATTTTTACTTTGATTATTTACAACTATTTGTAATTATTTGTACTGTTACATAAATCTATGTCAGTGTAAAATTTAGACTAAAATAGTAACAAATGATGACGACCCATCTGGTGTAGTGGTCGAGAAATACTACGCAGCGGGTGCAGGTTCGATCCCCGCACAATACAAACATTTGTGTGCATGAACATGTCTGTTTGTATTGGTCTGGGTGTTTTCTATGTATATCATGTATGTATTTACAAACAAAAAGTATTTAAGTATTATATCCGTTGTCTGGCACCCATAACACAAGCTTTGAGTAGCTTACTTTGGGGCTAGATGGCGATGTGTGGGAATGTCCAAAGGATAAAAAAAAATGATATCAACTTCCCCCTTCGTACTTACAATAAATCAATATTTTTACTAAACCCAGTTACCACACTGTTTACCATTGCTCAATCATAAATACGCATTGAAACAGGTAAATTTATATAAATAAAAATTTATGACTCAATTCTGTTTTTCTTTGCTAGTCAAATAATGTAAACAATATTTGTAAAATTTTTAAAATTATATCAGTAAAAAAATACAATTAAGTAAATAAGATCTCGGTGGTTAACAATGAATTACCTATATAGTTGGTGATTATTGTGGTAATTTTAATTTAAAATAAATAAGTTCAGTAACATGGAATGTCAAGATTGTTAACAACATTCAACTAGCAAAGACAATCAGACTTTAATACCTGTTTCAGAACATATGGAATCAAAGGAAAACTTGTTTTACATTTGAAATCACTTCCCAAACAAATGTTTTTGTATGGGTAGCTTCCTGTTTATATATAGCTTCTTTCTTTATTGACTCTATTTAGGCACATGTAAATTTAAATAAAATTACATAGAAAGCAGGTTGTATGTCAATCAATGGTTGTCTGTTATGCATGCAAATGCATTATTGTTACCTTCAGAGACATCTTTGGGCACATAAGAGCGCCACCACCTGAATATCAAGTAGCCATCCTGGATACGGAGCGTGTAGTCATAGTTGATGTAGACAATGTCACGGAACATGATTTTTCCAGACAGCGCATTGAGTGTGAAGGAGCCTACAAAAACATTGAAACATTGCCCTGCTGTAACTCTTATGACAAGGTATCATGACTGATAATAAATTGAATGTTAAAAAACTTCAAATCTACTATGTGACACTTGTGTAAAAATAAGATCTTCAATATACAATAAAGTTCAATTTATATTTATTATCAGTCACACAGATTGTATTTAATGACCTGTCATGTTTATCATGGACAAAGCAAATCAAATAAACTATTAATACAACTTTTATTACCACATTTAAGGACTTGTCACACTGACTGTAGTCTGCAGTACCATCCACACAAAATTGACCATTTGATTAACCAATAACTCAAAGGTTAATTTTCACTGCCAAACAATAGGTCACTTACCTATTTTGAAGTTCTCATCTTGGAAATAAAATCTGTTGATAAGTCTCGTCAGTATATAGCCAAGCACGCGACTGTTGTAGTAAGTTATGTAAACGATCCATGCCATAGCCGAAATAAGGGACACCAGCAACAGAACGAAGTTTTGATCTATGGTGATATCCCCCAGGCTCTCCAATGATGAGTTCCATCTCTGCGCCACCGGGTCGTCCACGGTTCCGTTGATACCATCCCTAAACACGCAAATACACTTTACTAATTTAATAACAAAAACAACAATAAAACTTGTGAGTAATGCACTCGAAACATAAACACGAAAATAATACAAAGCTAAGAAGAAGGTAGTTACTTACATTGTTGTAGGGTATTTAATCACTGATAAATATCACATTTTACAGTGTTATTGAGATTTAATAATCTCAACTGATATTGCATTTCCTAAAGCTTTTTATTCTTTCTTTTCTTATCAATTTTTAATCACTACACCCGTTCATTCGTAGTTCAATCAGCCCTTTTTGACAGCTCCGACATTAGCAAGGTTGTCCATTGCAAAATTATAATTTCCCCTATTACAATAAGAAGGCATCATAAACTTCACAAAACTTTTCGGAATTTTATGCAACTTTTACTTGTTCATTAGGTTAATAGGTTATTTATCTTCCCGACATTTCGATCCGATAACACGAGTCATGGTCTCGGGGCGACTCACTGAGCAAGTAATCACTACGGACTGTTGGAAATAAATGGTTGGAAGCCTGTGCACGTAAGAGCTTTTTTCTTTTACCCGCACACTTTGAATATTTACTGCACTCGTACACTCAGCTCGAAAAAAAATACTAACAGTATCTGGGTTATTTACGGACGGAACAACTCAGGATTTGCCCTTTGTTATAAGTGGATTCCATGTTAGTGACAAGAGAAAACCATCATCCCGATTGAAACATTTATATTTTTAAATCCTCCCTAGTCCCTTCCTACTGATCGTTACTAGCACACCACGCAAGGTTAGTACGTGAAGTAATTGAAACCAAAAAAATAATCAGTATTGGACGTTGGTGTAAGGCTGTAAATATAAAAGTAGTGCCAATCGTCGTGGTGCTCACTTACGACATGCATACATTCATAATATTTAGTTTGAATGTTTTGAAGAACAGAGTAATTAAGCTGTAACAAGTCAGACGGGTATATCTAACTAAAGATGAGGACAAATAAAGCGGTGGATTAGCTGTCTATATAATATAGACAAACCTGTATAGGGTGGGCTAGTGAAGTGTGCCAAATCGTATTTTATAGATATTTGAATTCTTTAAAAAGATTCTAAATTAGATTCAAGGCAGAAAATTTTATAACAAATACCAAATAAAAAAAACAGCACATTCTAGTCCAGTATTACATATATTCTCCCTAGGATTAGGGAATTATTCTATAAAGCTACTACCCCTCAAAAACGTAAGTTTCTTTTTACGCAGAAAATGTTGTAGAGCAGAAGTTGAACCTATTTTCTGTGTCAATATTTTGGGGGTTGATTTCATAATAAACGTTGTTTGTAATTTTTAATAAAAAATACCTATCTTTAGTCACTGTTTTTTTTGTTAATAAGCATTATCATATTAACTTTTTTCGAGGGAGACACAGACACTATCTCAACTGAGTTTAAAAAACATATACCAACGTCAATTAGATAGTTTTTAGGGTCATATTTAATTCTCCCCATCATTTCCCATTTCTTTTTGTTCGTTTTTTGTAATTCTAAGGAAAAAAGGTTATAAAATAAATTGCGGTTCATTTGGTAGTTTATTTGTTGATTCGTAATAATATTTCTGCTTCTGCCATGACATATGTATAAATATTTAGATTTTTTCCATTTAATAGAAAATACCACTTAGTTGACCCCTCAAAACACCTATTAAGTATTCAAAATATTTTCTCCGGATAAATTTCATTATTTTGCTTGGTTTCGTTGCTAAGAAAGTATACAATTTGCTAACAATTGAGTTAATTTTCATAGATTTTGCTTAACTGCATTACTAAACTGTAAGTTAATGAATTGATTGAACTGTTTATGTTACCAGCTTTGTTTTCATTACCCACATCACACAACGCTACTCAATAGCTGAATGGATTTTGATGTTTTGTAAGTCGTTCAATAGAAAACAAACTTGCTGCAAGGTTCATCATCACAGTTTGTTTTTATTCCCTGTGAATGCAGTCCATGCACTTCATTATAAATCATAGACATATTATGTACCTATAGAGGTTGATGTTATAAATAATATAAAAAAATGTTACTTCATACATTCAAAATTGCAGTGGTGACGACTACTATAATGGCTGAAGAAGTTCCTGTGGAGTCTTACAACCCTAAAGTTAGGTTTGTACCTATAGTGATCAATAATATTCTATTTTAGAAGGAAAAAACAAAACCCTTGATCACTTTGTTACCTGTCGGTCTGTCTGTAAAGACCCTTTTTCAGTGAAGCATGGAGTTATCAAGCTGAAGTTTATGTCAAATAGGACTACTGATCCTTGGCGCAGTGAAAAATCAATTTTCTGAGCTGACACAATCAAAAGATCCAGCCATTTATGCCGCAAATTTTAACATTTGCTAGGGAATCAAAACCTTTTTACAGGGTAATTCCTGTGAACTCAAAGTACTTCTAAACTTTGGATGAATGTCATGAAACAAAGCGATGGTTGGTGCCCAAGTCCCAAAAAAAAAACGGCAAGTGTGGGACTTGACCGGTTTTTTCACCAGGAGATAAATATACTTCAAAATATAATTATATTTTTAGGTGGGTGTTGCCAAATAGAGTGGATGCTGTCACTTTTATGGGCAAAGAAGTGCTTATCATAGCCCATGATATCTACATAACATTCTTCAACCTAAAAAATCACTCTGAGCTAGTGTATGTTGCCAATTGCCCTGAAAATGGTGATGGAGTTGATGTGGTTGCAGGTAACTCCATAAATCATTGAAAGTAATTTTATATGCAGTCTAGTAAGCATTCATCTTTCTCTTTATGGTCATTTTCAATTACCTACACAATAAGTCATCAAAGTACATGCCTCAATCTCTTTTTTGGAACTGTCTACCTACAGAGTAATCTGTTTACATTTTACTAACAAAATATTAATAATATGTGTCTTGGATAAATTTTTCATAGATGTATCTCTAGTTTTTTAAGTGTTGCACCTACTCCTCATTTAGTTTACTGATAAACTTCCATAAACAAAATATAAATTTCACAGGTCATAGGAGTAACACTTTTTCATTTGCGGAGAAAGTCAAGCATGGTCGAATAATGGTAGTCAACTACCCTACATTCAATATTGTGACTGAGTTATCAGGTAAGATTGCTATAAATAAAAAAAACTAATGGTTAAGAATGTTTTTAACACTCACAGTGTCATATTTTATATTCATAAAGATGAAATAAGAAACCAAAAATTTGTGCATGGGTGGGACTTGAAACAGCAACCTCTTGGCTGACCAGGCCAAACACTACCAATTGAGTTACTGTGCTGTCAGTCCGACCTTGCGAAATTTGTGGTCTCTTATGGATACGTCATTGCGGACGCTTAGCGCCATCTACCCGTCTGTTTATGCGGGTGGGACTTGAACCAGCAACCTCTTGGCCCGGTCAGTCGGTAGGTTAATAAATAAAAAAACTAGTTTTATAATTATGTTTTGTTCTAAATTTCAAGTAGAGTCAATCTGTTTTAATTAGAGATGCGCCGAGTAGCACTTTTGCCGAGTACCGAGTACCGAGTTTTACTCGGTTCATTTTTTTTCCAACCGAGTCGGTTCTCGGCCGAGTTACTCGGTTTAAAATCAAATTCCTGTTTTGGGCGTGTAAACAAGAACAATCAGGTTCTCGCAAAATTTGCTTTCATCTAGCCACTAGAACGCGATGATAGTAAAAGCCCTATTAATTTAGAATAAGCTGACAAAAGACAAGAGTCCTTTCGAGTAGTAGGTAGGGCACCAAACAAGGTGTCCAGAACTGGCACGTTTGGCACGAGTGTTGCTATGTGCAACTGCAAGCACCACGCATAGCGATTGATTACTTTCGGAGGCTGGTAAAATCTACGAAGGAAAAATGGCTGTTACCAGAAAGTGCAATGTGCTTTGTGTTACAGCATCATAATTTTACTTTATAAAATTTCACATATTCATAAAGATGAAATAAGAAACCAAAAATTTGCGCACGGGCGGGACTTGAACCAGCAACCTTTTGGCTGACCGGGCCAAACGCTCTTACCAATTGAGCTACCGTGCTGTCAGTCCGACCCTGCGAAATTAGTGGTCTCTTATGAAAACGTCAATTGCGTGACGCTTAGCGCCATCTAGCGCCAACAGCGCGGTAGCTCAATTGGTAAGAGCGTTTGGCCCGGTCAGCCAAAAGGTTGCTGGTTCAAGTCCCGCCCGTGCGCAAATTTTTGGTTTCTTATTTCATCTTTATCAATATAAAATATGACACTGTGAGTGTTAAAAACATTCTAAAGCATTAGATAGCGAAGCGTCATCAATTTCCAAGTTGAATTTATTCTGTAAAGAATAACTGCTTGGGCCATCTGTTTCATAAACAGACGGCTAGATGGCGCTAAGCGTCACGCAATTGACGTTTTCATAAGAGACCACTAATTTCGCAGGGTCGGACTGACAGCACGGTAGCTCAATTGGTAAGAGCGTTTGGCCCGGTCAGCCAAAAGGTTGCTGGTTCAAATCCCGCCCGTGCGCAAATTTTTGGTTTCTTATTTCATCTTTATCAATATAAAATATGACACTGTGAGTGTTAAAAACATTCTAAAGCATTAGATAGCGAAGCGTCATCAATTTCCAAGTTGAATTTATTCTGTAAAGAATAACTGCTTGGGCCATCTGTTTCATAAACAGATGCCAAATGGCGCTAAGCTTCACGCAATTGACGTTTTCATAAGAGACCACTAATTTCGCAGGGTTGGACTGACAGCACGGTAGCTCAATTGGTAAGAGCGTTTGGCCCTTTCAGCCAAAAGGTTGCTGGTTCAAGTCCCGCCCGTGCGCAAATTTTTGGTTTCTTATTTCATCTTTATCAATATAAAATATGACACTGTGAGTGTTAAAACATTCTAAAGCATTAGATAGCGAAGCGTCATCAATTTCCAAGTTGAATTTATTCTGTAAAGAATAACTGCTTGGGCCATCTGTTTCATAAACAGACGGCTAGACGGCGCTAAGCGTCACGCAATTGACGTTTTCATAAGAGACCACTAATTTCGCAGGGTCGGACTAACAGCACGGTAGCTCAATTGGTAAGAGCGTTTGGCCCGGTCAGCCAAAAGGTTGCTGGTTCAAGTCCCGCCCGTGCGCAAATTTTTGGTTTCTTATTTCATCTTTATCAATATAAAATATGACACTGAGTGTTACGAGGGTCAAACTGAAAGTTCTTAGAAAATCAAAAACTGATTACATTAGCCAGTTATTAGTTTTATTATATCTTTTCAAAATATTGTCCATTGACGTCAATACACCGCTGCATGCGATGGAACCACTGGGAAAAGCACTTTGCCCACTCGTCCTTAGGGGTCTCTTCAATGGCATCGCGATACGCAGCCACCGCTTCTTCAGCATTCATAAACCGCTTTCCTTTAAGTTTTTCTTTAATTTTTGGAAATAAATAATAATCACAAGGCGCGAGGTCGGGGCTATACGGCGGGTGACCCAGTAATTCAACGTTTGATGTCGCCAAATAGTCGATCGTTCGCTTGGCGGTGTGCGACGAGGCGTTGTCGTGGTGAAGGAGGATCCTACTGCGAGGTCGTTTCTCTCGAACTTTTTCCAAGACAAGTGGCAAACAATTGGTAGTGTACCAATATGCAGAAACTGTTTTTTGATCCTCTAACACAATTGTTGCGAAATGACCTATCCTTCCAAAGAACGAGGCCACCATTTTTTTTCCCGCACTTCGATCTCTCTTCACTTTAGTTGGCAACTCCTCGAAAGGAAACACCCACTGAGCAGATTGTCTTTTGGTTTCAGGATCATAACAGTAAATCCAGCTTTCGTCACCTGTTAGTATGTCGAACACAGCATTTGAGTCACCTCCGTTAAATCTTTCAATCATTTTACGGCACCAATCCACACGATGGAGTTTTTGAGCCTTAGTCAAATTATGAGGTATCCACCGGGCGCAAAGCTTCCTGACCGCTAAATGTTCGTGGAGGATTTTGTGCACTTGACTCATACCGATGCCTAAGCTTGTCCGAATCTGCTGATAGGTCACTCTTTTGTCAGTCTCTATCATACGCCGCACAACACAGATGTTATTTTCAGTCGTCGCCGTAGAAGGCCGTCCCTCACGTACATCATCAGTGAGATTAGTGCGACCACGTTTAAACTCATTAAACCAGTTGTAAACAGTCGCACGAGATGGGGCTTCATCGTGAAAGGCCAATCGTAGTCTATCATAACTTTCTTGTTGACTTAAATGACATCGAAAGTCATAAAAAAACATTGCACGAAAATTTTCTCGTGTTAAATTCATGTTGACGTGACACAGACAATTTTAAATTTGCCGCCAAATCGTAAAACAAATGACAAATGAATGAAATATATACTCAGTAATATTGGCAAAGAGTTCTATTTTCAAAATTTAGAATATTTTTTTTATTATATTGTTTATAAGTGGCCAGTTCTAAGAACTTTCAGTTTGACCCTCGTAAAAACATTCTTAAGCTTCACATATTCATTTTTTTTCGTTAACTAGTTCGCCTCACTTTGTCTAATTACTACTCGTTTAGTATCATAATTGAGATTGTGAAAGATCTCCCTTGTTGCTAAATTTGATATCTACCGCAACATATTGCTTAACTTTTACCGAATATACTCGGCATTAAAACCGAGTTACTCGGCCGAGTACGAGTATCAAAAAACCCGCTGAGTACGCCGAATACCGAGTATTAACCGAGTACTCGGCCCATCTCTAGTTTTAATTGATTCATTTGACAAAAAGGAGAGTATGTGAATTAAAGTACTGGTTACAGATACTTGCAGATCTTTGTCAGGATTAGAATTAGAAAACTATGGAAATCTGCTATAATGCCATTACTGGGCACACAGTTTTGAATTTACCTGTTTTCTGCCAGGGTCAGAAAACTTGAGATCTGTAAAGTCCGTTTTACTTTGCTAGTCAAATATTGTAAACAATCTTCTTAACATTCCTTTGCCTAAATAAGATGATCTATTTTTTTATAAGGTAAACAAAATTCTAACAAATTACTTAGGTTATTCATCATTAAACACTGAGATATTTTTAAATCAACTAGCTATTTTATTCACTGATATTATTTGAAAAGTTTTGAAAAGTTTGTTACCATTACTGAACTAGGAAAGAAAATCTGACTATAACAGTATTCAATTTTGAACTTTACCGCTTGCAGATACAAGCGTTACCAGATACAAAGGGCTGTGCATGATGGAGTGCGAGCTGGTGGCTGCGTTCAGCGGGTTCCCCAACTACCTGGTCGCGGTGTGGAACTGGCGCACCCACCAGCGCCTTTTCTCCGTGCCAACAAATGTGGTGCGCCGCAAGCAGATATACATGTGAGATAACCTTTATTTGAACAATTGAGATCATTATAAAAAAATAGGTCAAAAAACTCTTAAGTACAGTCGAGGACACCGTCGCCTTACCTCTTTCGAAACAAAATCGCTTGCAAACACGGTACAAAAACATGTCACTTCAAACAAAAGGTTACTTTAGGTGTAAGCGATTTGGATCCTATTCAGGTACAATACCTAAGTACTGTTGCAAGTACCATAGTCACGGGAATCGGAATAACTTGACTTGAAGCAAAGCAGGTAAAATCCAGATAGGTATATTTAGGTATATTGATAATGTTTTAATCATCACTTGCAGATTTGACTATTAAGAATTCTTGACATCCTTCAAGTACTATCAATCACTGAGAGAGCATGTGAGGTTGTAATTAACCAGTCTGCCTGTTCTCAACTCTGACTTACGTTTTCCAGCGCCAGCCGTACGCACATGTTGATCTGCGAGTGCTGGGGCGAAGGTCTGATCGTGTGGGACGTGGCGCAGTGTTACAAGCGGAACCTGGTGCTGAAGCGGGAGAAGCAGG
Source organism: Pyrausta purpuralis (assembly GCA_963924145.1). Classification (NCBI taxonomy): domain Eukaryota; kingdom Metazoa; phylum Arthropoda; class Insecta; order Lepidoptera; family Crambidae; genus Pyrausta; species Pyrausta purpuralis. The sequence goes on from OZ001654.1 coordinate 1,856,698, forward strand.
AGGTCAGCAGCTGGGAGGTGTCCGAGCCCCCCCTCGTGGGGATCTCCTGGACCAATGAGGGCCAGCTGTATGCCATCGACCCGGACGCCAACCTGTACAGTGTAAGTATCTAGTCACCGCCTGCTATAAGATAAGCAATAAGATCTTTTAGTGGTCTGTAAAAGTGACAAATGTAATTACTGACCAATTTCTCTGGCCACTGTTATCGCGAAGGTGCTTGAGAGTTTTCTTAACACTCAGCTTGATAAACACATACATATGCACGACAACTAACTTCGTTTCAAGTCAGGTCACTCTACTGAATCAGCTATGCTGTGTCTGAAGCAAACTGTCAAGTACTATGATAAAAACACGCCCATTTTTGCCCATTGTTTTCTTGATTTATCGAAGGCGTTTGATCTGGTTTCTTACGATATTCTGTGGCAAAAACTATATAAAACATCGATGCTGGTGGAATTAATCTCTACTTTCAAATATTGGTATGGGAACCAGATCAATATTGTTCGGTGGTCGGAGGCGTATTCGACACCATATAGGTTGGAGTGTGGCGTGAGGCAAGGGGGGCTGACATCGCCTAAACTCATCAATCTTTATGTGAACGCACTTGTGGAGGAGCTCAACAGCACACATGTCGGATGCCATATTGATGGAGTCTGCCTTAATAATATTAGTTACGCGGACGACATGGTGCTGCTGAGTGCCTCTGTGGGCGGATTGTCGCGTTAGACGCGGATTGGCGCGATAAAAATATAGGGGCATTTTATAATGTCGCGAGGTTGAAATCATTTCTTTGTATGATCTCTTTCTGCATTTATCTTTCATTTGACACCCTTTTCATCATAATTGGTGCGGTGATTTGGCTTGCAGATTTTTTGCTATTTTCAAAGATAGTGGCGCCATCTATGTTCCTTTGAGATGAAAATTTCGCTACTGCAAATTAAATTAAATTAAATTTAGCAAAATGTGGTCGCTTGTCGCTCTTTTCAATATACATATTGCGAAAAAAAGTTTTGGTATATAACTTTTTTTCGCCTTTTATTTACATAATGTCTGTGAGAAAAAATCGATCTATATTTTTAACAATGATTTGAAAATTTGATATCGTCCGCGTTTTATGTAGTACTCTGTTGTCTTCCGTGCCTTTACTGTCCTTCTTATCTTGTGTTTTATGTATAACGACAGTAACCAAACTGATATGTGATGTAAAACTTAAGGTTTCATCTCTCGCCAAACAACATAATATCTAAATAAATTTATTTATTTTTCCCCACAGTCGAAATGAAAAATAGTATGTATAACTCGGGTGAAAGCACCCAGTGAAATGGGTCACTTTCTCCCCTTGTATAACAATCTACTATTTTCTAAACTACAAAAAATATATTCGTGCATGTTCGGAAGGTAATATCGTGACAATGATTTTTCCTATGATAGATGATATAATTACCTGTCATTTGACCCATGTTTTATAAAAATCGGTGAAATAGTTTACACTTTTAGAAATTTCTATTTGTTATTTTAGAAAAGTGCCGCCATCTCTATTTCTAAGGGGTGAAACTGTCGCTGCTGCGGGTGAAATATTTTGGTCCTTACTATCACTGTGCAAAGTGGCTTGCTTTAATCACAAAGTGCAGCTTTTAAGTCATAAGACGTATGACTATAAGTAAAGAAACAAAGGCAAATTTATTTAGATTAATGATTAAAACATTACAAAAAAGTTTGTTTTATAAATATAAGGTATTCGTTGTAGCCTTTGCTTGTTATTAAGTGAATCGAGACTAAGGTCTCACTGAACTGTTTTCAGGTCCTATCAGATGGCATAGGTATGGTGACCCACCTGGAGTGGTCGGGCAACTTGAAAGGGTCGGTCAAGCCGTGCATCTGCACCTTTGGGAACGGCTTCCTGATTTACGGCCCCGACAAATATCTCCGGGTAAGTAGGTTTAACACGTTTTTATAAAAAAATTTAATAACTTCTTCTTATCGTATGGTTGATGAACAACCTGGTGTCAGAGTTTAAACCGCCCGTAGGCCTCTGACATGGCTTAACGCATTTGAATAACGTTATTCATATAATTGGTGCAAACAAATCTGCTATTGAAGTCGTTATAGTCGGTTTGCTAGCAACTGACTTTTGCGGCTATTATAATAATATTATTTATAAAGTCAACAAAGATGCAGCGCGCCGTTTTATCGGTAAGTGTAAGCGAGATAGACATAGATAAAATACTACTTAGTTCATAACACGCGGATTTTAGACAGAAACGAGTATTGGTAACAACAATCAATCGCTGTGCAATTGATACTTTGGCAGCTTAATATAAACTTCCCGACTAGAAATACTTTAAAAAAAGAAAAAAAACTTGTACTTTGCTTGTTTAAGAATTTGGCGCACTGGTAGCGGTCTGCGTTCCGATCCATACAAAATTGCCCGTATGCTGTCAATATTAGGATGCCTGTCCACCGGAGCGGTGCGAGGCCGCGGAACGGAGAAACGGAAAATATTCAGCAATAGGATTGCAAAAAATCTCCTGAGCTGAGATTATCGCGCCGCGGCCTCGCTCCGCTCCGCTCCGGTGGACAGGCAGTCTTATACAGATCGGACCGCAGACCGCAATCTGTGTATTAAATCCTTGAATTTCTTTGTCTCTGTGATATGTATCTATCTATACGTATGCACCTACGAAATAAGCGCGCGCTGCGTCGCTAGAAGACTGCTTTATTGCGCGCTCTCGAACTTCCTACTCAGTCAGCTTAATAAACGTTCTAATTTTTTCAAGTCATTGAAGAAAGGGGAAAAGGACTGGCAGGTGGCGTGGCAGTTCGAGCCGCTGGACGCGGTGACGCGCCTCGTGTCCAACGCGAGCTGCGACCTCGCCGCCATGTGGACGCACACCGGCATCGGGTACAAGATCTCTGGAGAGTCTGAAGAGAAGCTGGAAGTCAAAATATTCACATACAAGCAGAGGTACGTTTTATTATTTACGGTTGAAATTTATAAAATTATTTTGCTTTAAATTTCCGCGAAGCGACGCCAGCGCAGGCAACTAACAACACGAATCGTCGGCCTCGGCGGAGCACGGACGATCAGTCGGCCGTGCTCCGCCGAGGCGACAACATCTCCTGAGGATGCCACGTGTAGTGGCGAAACGCGTCGAGGTATTTTGCACGTTGGTGTTGGGTACTAAAATTGCATTAGCTGTGCCGCATGCGTATTGAGGGAGGGCGGGGGGTGCATTCTGCATGTGCCTGAACTAATACTCAACGCGGTGACGGTTCGTGTTTAGTTGCCTACGCCGGCGTTGCTTAGCGGAAATTTAAAGCAAAATAATTTTATAAATTTCAACTTAATAATGGATTTCCGCAAAGTAACGCCTGATTCCATTAATTATTATGTACGGTGTCATGTAGAATTTATTATTGTAAACATGGTATCTATTCTTCAATGCGTTCTCACCGTTATGTGGACGCAGACTGGCATAGGGTACAAGATCTTTGGAGAGTCTGAGGAGAAGTTGGAAGACAAAATATTCACCTATAAGTTAAGTTTAGTGTCAGGCAGTTCGAGAATGTAGTATAATTTGTATTCTTGAGAGTATACGATCAATTGTCAGGATATTATGATGATGATAATCACGAGATGATATTATCAGGGTGTTTCAACACAACCTGTAAAGAATGAAGGGAGCTACTCAGGATCAGTAACTTTAACAGCTTTCTCCTGCAAACTTAGGTCGAAAAACGCCAAAAAAACCTTTCCATACTAAATCCGTCACTTGGCCTGTCTGATTTCAATGGAAAGTCATTTTTTTGTCATATTTATGAAAGTTGTTTATTTACTGATTCGAGTAGCTTTAATCATTTTGTTTTGAAACACCTAATATACATTTGTATTTCTACTGGTAATGCGTACAATTTTCATCCTAACGTGAGGGCTTCATTGTGTGTGCTGGTAGTACAATCTCTAGTGCGACTGCCTATATAGGTTTTTTTCCGTGCAGGAATATCAAGAAAGTGCAACTGATCGCACCTGACTACAAGTATGTGGCGACTATGAACGACACCGGGGTTCTTTGTATATACGATGCCTTGTCGGCTCAGATTGTAAGTATTTAAAAAAACATATGAAGCATATTGAACCTTGTCCTTTTTTAAACAGTTGCGCAAATGAACAATCGAGTGTACATTTAAGACTCCTTACACACTGGGACTTTTAGCATCGATGCAGCTGCGATGCAGAAGCTGGAAATTTACAAATTCTGTACTGTATTTTGGCGACTGCATCGATGTTAATTATATTTGATCTCGAAAATTCCGAAAGGCTTATCGATAGAACTATCAATATTTTTGCGCTATAATAATCGATGGCGATCCATCGATAGGAAAAACTATCGATAGTATCAATAGCGGTAACAATAGTCATAGACGACGGTATCGATAGTATTGCTGTTCGTCGATTGTATTGAACCAAACTGAGCTATCGAGGCTATTGCTGCACACTGGCTTGTTTCAACTATGTATAATAAGCTATCGAGCGGCAACGCTATCTAAGAGTTATCACGTTTGAGTGGGCACTTCCGTGTTAAGTACACTTGAGTTTCCATATTTTGCAATGGTCAATGGAGAAAAATAGAATTATCTAAGGCGCGCCACTTTAGCTTAAGAATCACAAATTATATTGATTGTTACAATTTTCATTATCGGTAAAAAGTAAAATGTTTTTGCTTATTGGCACCAAATTAAAGCCATTAATATTCTTCAGGTAACGATCAAAACGATCGAAGGTAACGACGTATCATTCGAGGCCAGTCCGGTGGAACCTCTCCTAGTGGTGTTTGGCGAAGTGGGCCAAAACTACGGGCTCATGCTGGCCGCGGTCGAGGAGCAGGAGGGGGGCGCGCTGCTGCGGCAGGCCGGCAGCCTGTGCCTCACGCACCAGATCGTGTCGCTCGTGGCGTTCTCTCCGACGGGACGGGAGATGGTCGCCGCTGCCATGTCGGCCGGACACATCTTCATTATGAAGGTAACGTACGGACGTGGCCTAACCACTTTCAAACGGAAATTGTTCGGCACATATGGCACACGGGAGGCGTCTTAAACAAAAGATGACGCGATGTGGTGCGATTTTGGTTTTTAAGGTGGTTAGGTGACGGTGACCTCGATAGCACGCCGTACAAAGCACACTTCAGTAAAGGCGAAGCGGAGGCGTAACGACACAAAAAACTAGCGAATCGATTTTAATTGGCATATTGTTCGCTTTGCATTTGCTGCGTTGGCTTACAAAACCAACTGGATTTCAAATCTCAGTTTTGGATTGAACCTTCGATACGTCTTCACCCACGTATTCTACGGTAAATTTTATCGGTCAAATACTAGGCAAAGGAGGATCGCATCCCTTACCCTCAATTTACTTTGTATAATCTTTGGTGCTCATTCAAACGCGTATGTAAGTACGAGGGAATGTCCCGTGGAATAGGGGTGAAGCAGTGAGAGTAGTTTTTTTAATACTATGGTTTTGCGAATTCATTAATATTTAAAATGTTAATTTACAACCTCATATCTTTTTTCGTTTACAATTATGAATGAATAAATTAATCGGCCAACTAAGAAGTCAATCGAGAAGTTCATTGCAATTACGTATCAAATTGACTTTTATGCTGTGTTTGTTGCGAAATAAGCTCGAAATAAACTTTAAAAAGAAATAAAAACCGACTTCAAAACCAAAATGCACTAAAAAGTCTTAAATTAACTCTTCACCATTGAAAGGAAAGGAATCCGTTTTAGGCACACCGACTCCAAAAAGAAATTGTTTGCCTAAAACGGATTCCTTTCCTTTCAATGGTGAAGAGTTAATTTAAGACTTTTTAGTGCATTTTGGTTTTGAAGTCGGTTTTTACTTCTTTTTAAAGTTTATTTTATTTATTCATTTTTAGTGATTACATAAGAGGGGGGGGGGGTGGGGGGGAAGATGCACCTTATGATTCTATTTTTTTAAGAAGCTACAAATTACCTATCATAAGTTCCGTCGTTATAATTACTGAACTCCTAAGCGTTAAGGAGTTCCACCATCAGCTCAGCCCCACAAGATGTTGACTATCAGACGTCACATCACGTCAACATTAAGATTCTACTAAAAAAACACTATACGTGCCTTTAAAATTTGAGGGTTTCCCTCGATTACACCAAGATCCCATCATCAGATCCCAAAATGAAAAAATGGGACCAATTAGAAGGTACACCCTCTAAGTAGGCGGAAAAAATTTTTCGATTCGGTTTACAAACGACTGAGATATGAGGTAACAAACATACAAAAAAAAAACATACAGTCGAATTCATAACCTCCTCCTTTTTTGAAGTCGGTTAAAAAACCGTTCAAAACATTTTAAATGAAATGAGAGCTGTTTAAGGTGTTTGTTGCCGTTAAATTACGATGAGTTACAAAAAGCATGAACTTTTTGAACAAGTATGAAACCCGTTGAAGACAAGCCTAGCCGGCCACATGCGGTCACCTCGTCGAAAAATTTTGGAAAACTGGAAAAAACGATTTGGATTGGCTGCCATACTCTAGTGCGGGAACAAGTCTTTTGGCCATACAGTCTAGATCAATACCCTACCAATTATTCATAAAAAAATTACAAAAGGAGTAAGTTTTATTAGCAAAGAAATATTTTTATTTGATAATTTAGAAAGATAATTTCAAAAAATTATAGTATATTAGGATCAAAAAGAAATATATTAAAAAAAAAAATAGTTTAGTGATTTTATTTATTTGATAACCCTTTAATTCCGCGAACTTTTGGACCTCCTCTCGTATGTACCTATCTATGACCCAAATTCGTCGCTTTAAAGTGCGACTCACCTGAGTGAGGGGCATTTTAACTACCTCGGTGAGAGGAGGGTTGAAGAGTCCGACTTTAAAACGACGGCTGCGCCGGAGGTCCCGAATTCGATCACCGGGTCGGGCCAAAAATATGCACCTGGGTTTTTCTGTTCAGAAATTCTCAGCGTAGCTCGAGGTTTGGTAGTTGGAGGTGTTTCACCCCCGTACCTCGGAAAGCACGTAAATCTGTCGCTCCTGCGCTTGATCTCTCTCTGGTCGTAACAGAATGCTGTCCCATCGGGCTATAGAGTGAAAGGAATGGAGAGTGCACCTGTATCTGCGCACACACATGTGCATTACCTCTATAATAAATTGGAGTATTATTATTTACGCCCCAAAGGTGTGAGTGGGACATGATGCTCTTAGCTTTCACTCCTCCTTTCTTGTACACTTTTATATGTGCAGTAAATATTTTAAATAATAAATAATTGACGTGTTCTAGGTATCCGAAGACTACAAGCTGACCCTCGTACGTTACTCGGAGCTGGGCCGCGGGCTGGCAGACTGCTTCCTCATGAAGGTCGGCGACGCCATGCGCTGCTTCAGCCTCGTGCTGTTCTCCGACAAGTACCTCATCGGTGAGTGTCACTGATGCTGTCTGTTACGTCGAGATATCTCGTGCCTAACCACTTTACGACAAAAATCGCTTGCACACAACACGGTACCAGAACGGGTGTCACTTCAAACAAAAGTCGACGCGAGGTGCAAGCGAGGCGCGACAGACCTAGACCGAACATAACCACGTTTCCCACAAAGTCAATTTTTTTACATGCTTTCTGTTATAATAAAGTAAACTTTATTTATGTAATGGCTGATTTTTCAATAGTTACATAAGAAACATTCGTTGAGCAATATAGAATATGGTTAATTTGAAAACGTCACTTAATTGTCAGCAATCATACGTAGCTGTATCTCTCGCTTTATGATTTGATACGTTTTATCTGACCATTGACGACCTCCGTGGTCGAGTGGCTAGCACGCTGCTTTCAAGAGTCGACATCTCGTGACGTTCCGGGTTCGATTCCCGGTTGGGTCAATGTAGAAAACGATCTTTTCTATATTGTCTCGGGTCTGGGTGTTGTGGTACCACCATTGTGACTGATTTCCACAACACAAGTGCATTGGCTACTTACTTTGGGATCAGAGCAATGTGATTGGTGTCCAATATTGAAAAATCGGCCCTTAGTTGTCCTTAATATAGGACTAGATGTTTAAAATTTAGTGTATTTATGATGCTGTTTGTGGACGCGTACGCCAACATTTTGCTTCACGAAAGCGTCTGATCAGAGTTGTCCTAAATATAGTAGAATGAAGTACATACTCATGAGAAGCCGAAATTGAAGAGTTACAACCCTTAAATCATCAAATAGAAGGATACTGTCTACATTGTTTTAAAAATATTTACAGTGAATTATCTAAGTTACTTTTATTAGGTGAGCGGATTATCTGCATAAACGCAGACACGGGCAAAGACAACAAGTTCGCGGGCAAGATGCAGGGGCCCTACGCGAAGTTGGTGCCGGTGGCTGCCAAGGACACCATGCTGGCCATACCGCACGTCTCCACCAAGGTCCACGTGCTCAAGCTGTCTGGCGATGTGAGTGTACATCAAACTTGAATAACGACTAACATTATGTACGTAAACTGGTGGGTATTGAAGTATAGTGAATTATACTTCAGTATTCGTCATCGATATTAGTATTATCCACATGTAGTATCGCTTCCACTTATCACCACTTAGCACAGTTTTAGAGCTAGTAAAAATAAATAGCAAGTAAAAAATGTTGTTTTCGGATAAAATTTCAATAAATCAAATGGAAATATTTCCGTATCCGGTAAAATAATTAAATAAATTACGACCATTTCCGTTTCGTCACGTCCTTCATTGCTTTGCTTTGAAAGTCGCTAATTGTGCTTTGCCACCAAAGTACGTCCATTTTCGTTCCTTGCAGAATTTGTTATACATAAATTTTCAGTATTTTTTGTGAAATATGAAGATTGGTATTCTCGAACTCAAGATCCTTCCGGATCTTCAAACAAATACGCATTTCTGTGCGTACACACCATTTCAGCGTTCAGTCAATACGCATCGTAGAGTATTTCAGACTGTTTTGTGCGTACTACAAGGTTTCTAGCACTCGGAATTGTATTTCGGTCTTTTCCACGCTAAAACCATTTAGCTTCGTCTTCTCAGTCTTAGCTCGACTGAACACGGCCGCTGCAGTTGACGGGCAACGGAGAAGAAAATAATAGAACTGAGCTGATGATGGAACGCTTAGCAGTTCAGTGATTTTAATGACAGAACTTATGATAGGTAATTTGTAGCTTATTAAAGAACAGAGTCAAAAAGTGCAACCCCTCCTGTGACCACTAAAAATTTCCTAATAAAGTAACTTAAAAAAAGCAAAAACCGACTTCAAAACCAAAATGCACCCAAAAGTCTTAATAAACTCCTCACTCTTTAGAGGAAAGGACTCCACTTTAGGCGAACTATTTCTTTTTGGAATCGGTGATATCGATTTGGTCATTTCAAGCATCATCTATCAGAGCACCGACTCCAGAAAGAAATTGTTCGCCAAAAATGGAGTCCGTCCGTCCGGAGAATGAGTTTATTTAAGACTTTTTAGTGCATTTTGGTAAGGTTCATCTTGAACAGTAGTCTCAGTATCGTAAAAAACTCAACTGCCCATTAGTATTTAAGATTTTTCTTTCTATGCTGCCCACAGAAAGGTGTGACGGTGTCCGTCAAAATGGGCCCGATTCTGGATAGTGGGCACGAGATGAAGCAGTTCAGCGCTTTTCTGAACAGCAACGCTCTCGTTACGTTCGGCTACGACGGCGCCGTTATACTGCGCAAACCTCACTTCCCGGAGGACTATGGTAAGTAGGATTTACTACTCTTCAATAGTATAAACTTATATCTTCTTTATATATATAATTCTTCTGTGAGTGTGTATGTCACTGAACTTCTTTCAAACGACTGGACCGATTTTGATGAAATTTTTTGTGTGTGTTCAAGGGGATCTGGGAATGGTTTAGATTCACATTTTTTTTTTAATTTTCAAATTAAAGACGTGTAGACAGGACAACGTCTGTCGGGTCCGCTAGTACTTACATATAATAAGTCCTTTAGGCATTACCTGCCCTTTAAGGTAAACGCACACTTATCCGAGCCGAACGAGTCGAACGAAACGAATTTTAGAATTCTGTATATGAAATCTCATGAAACCTCGCACACTTCCTCGCGTCGAATTGTCCGAATCTGGAAGAACCCTGGAAATTCCAGACAAATTCGGATGACGTCATCAGATTCAGTGCCGCTTATGCGGTCGATTCGGAGGACTCTCCGGGTGTTTAATATAAAATCTTCTTACTCACTCCCACCTTAAGCTGTCACTCATAGTGCTATCTTATGAAGTGATGGAATTCTATGCGGTATTTTCCTGGTATTTACCCAAAATGGGTAAAAACAAGGGAAAATACCGGGTAAAAACCAAAATTAAGGGTAAATATAAGTTTTGCCCCAAACTTAATATTTTTTGGTCTGCAACCAAATCAAACACGTTATGCAATTGTATTAAGGCTGAACTTAAAACAAAACTGAATTAAATAGATTCTACTTGTGAAAAACAAAATATTTAGGTGAGAATTTTTTGAACTTTGTGTGATAAGTCCTTAAGAAAATCAATTTTCAACACAATAAATGTTGCTTTAGCTGGTTACGTAAACAAATAAGTTGTGATAAACAAAAAAGTCAGTGATAATACTAGGTCGATCAATAAGTACCCGTTTTGACGATAGGTGGCGTTAGGTATTAAATTCGACATAACCATCATTAATGACATTGTGCTTAATTTTGAGGTTATTTTATTTGCGACTTTTTTTGAGAGCTGTTTTTATCTCTCGTATCTGGTGTACATTGATAAAATTGAACGAGAGCAAATCGACCCGTAATTTATTTTTGAACGGAAAAACATAGGTTGAAAAAAAAAATTGGGGTTGTCAAATCTGTTTATGGGGAGCCACGTCAGAAAAGTGTCAGCGTGATGGCTGCCGCGATTGCTAACACCGCAAAACAAGCGGTTACGAGTAAAAATAACTAAACAGTGTTTATACAAACACCGTATTTGCCCGACTGTTACTTTAAGGGACCAAAAGGGCTGCTTGTGCTTGTTTGTGTTATGCTTGTTTTTTTATTCCCCGATATGAAAACCTTGCTGCGAAGAAAAAAACACATCATAAAGAAGCCATTGCGGACACAAAAACCTATTTTGTAGTTTCAAAAAAAAATTTGAAGGAAGAAATGTTGAGAAACTTTAAAACTCCTAAATAATGACTACGTTTAAAAATAAATAAAACTAAATTGGGAAAAAATGCGTTTTAATTCCAAACACGGGTACCTACTGATCAACTCACGTCGAATCGACTGTAACTCGATTATCATCTGTTCCTCTTGTGGACTTTTGAGTGGTTTCCGATTTAATTGTGATATCTTTTAGACTGAAGACTTTTACTGCTGCTACGCGCATGGGCCTTTATATTGACAAACAATCATTATGTAATTGGTATTTTTGTTTGTTTAAGTTGAATTAAAGTCAACATGTTCTAACTTCGGTATATTTAGTTAGTGTAGTTTCGGTCTGTCATCACCCCATATTAACAATTAATCGTTTTTACCCATGATTTGGGAATTTGACGACCTCTGTGGTGTAGTGGCTAAGCACGCTGGTTTCAAGGCGTCGCCGCTCCGAGGTCCCGGGTTCGATTCCCGGTCGGGTCAATATAGAAATCAAAATTTTCTATATTGTCTCGGGTCTGTGTGTTGTGGTACCACCTTTGTGTCTGATTTCCATTACACAAGTGCAAATAGCTACTTACTTTGGGATCAGAGCGATCAGATGTATGTGATTGGTGTCCAATATATATATTTATATATTTATTTACCCGGCTAAAAACCCTATATTTACCCAAAATGGGTATTTACCCGGTATTTTCCCATTGGGTATTTTCCCGTCGCCCATCTCTAATCTTATGATACATAATCGAATCTGCAATTTGACATAATCAGTGGTAGTTATGGTTGCGTTTATTTACTAATTAATAACGTTTTCTGTTGCGTAACTCATAAATTTTTACTATTTCTTCGGCGCGGTCGATTCGTCTAGTGTGATCTTGTCTATGCTGTTTCTATGCTCAAATAATAGTAAACTTTAGCATTCCAAAGCTGGCTCCTTGAATCACGGCGCATACATTTCAAAGGTGATTCATCGTCATCAACACCACATTTATTTGCATCGCTAATCAATACTTGCCGCTAATAATATTAATCGATTATTCCCTTAAAATACACTTTTTGCTTAGATCTCAATTGACTCCTCCGCATGTTTGTCCCCAGATTTGAAGCTAGTGATGAGCCACCGCTACGAGAGCGGCATCAGACAGGCGGTCGTCGACGCGAACAACGAGTTCCTGGTGCAGCTGGCCGGGAACCGTACCGTCTCCTGCACTTTCCTGAACGGAAACCGCGAGGACCTCGCACACAACCCGCACCACGACGAGCTGGACCCGGAGTTCTTCCAGAACATGGAAACCATGACGATTATAGGGCTTAATGACAGTAAGTATAATTGCTGGATATGATGCAGCTGGCTGGTGATCACATGGAGGCCATGATGATCAACCTACCAACGTAAACAGTAGTTACTACTAGATATCAGTTAGCTGGGTGTCCCCTGCACTATCCTGAACGGAAACCGCGAGGACTTCGCACATGAAGAGCTGAACTCTGAGTTCTTCCATAACATGGAAACCATGACGATTATGAGGATATATGATAGTAAGTATAACTGTTGTATATTATACAGTTGGCTGGTGTTTACATTAGGACCATGGGGGTTGTAGGGATAAACAATAGTAAGTACTGAAAGTTATCTAGCTGGGTGTCTTCTGCACTGTGCTGAACGATGCGGCGTCAGAAAGGAGGTCATGGACAGACCTGACGGGTTCTTAGTGCACCTGGCCGGGAACTGCACCGTCTCCCTCACCATCCTGAACGGGAACCGCAAGGACCTCGCACACAACCCTCAGCATGACGAGCTGGATCCAGAATTCTTCCAAAACATGCAAACCATGACGATTATAGGGTTAATTGACAGTATTTATAACTGCTGGATATTATACAGCTGGCTAGTATTCACATGGAGACCATGAACATAAACCTACCTACATAAACAAAAGTTATTACTAGATATCAGGTTGCTAAGTATTTTCTACACCATTCTGAACGGAGACTGCGAGGACCTCGCACACAGCCGCACCATGATGAGTTAGACCCTGAATTCTTCCAGAACATGAAAAGCATGGAGATTGTAGGGCTAGATGACGGTAAGTACAGCTTAGCTATCTTATAGCTGGCTATTGTCTGTTCCGTCTCCTGCACCTTCCTGCATGTAAAACGTGAGGACATCGCACTTAACCCGCACCAAGATAAGTTGCACCCTGAGTTCTTTCAGAACATGAAAACCGTGACAATGATATAGATGAATGACAGTAAGTATTATATAACAGCTGAGTATTAGGCAGCTGGCTGGTGTTTGCATGCAGACTATGACAATTGTAAGTAAGCAATAGCAGGTATCGCTATCAATTAGCTGGGTGTTTTCTGCATTATGCTTTTTCTGCGGCATCAGTACAACAACAAACAACTTGAGAATAAGGCTTTAATGACGATTGTGGGAATAAATGACAGTAAGCTTAACTAACATCATAAATAATTATCTAACTGACTAGTATTCGCACTGCCTTCTGCACGAAACACGCTCCGGCTCGGGGCTCGCACACAACTCTCATCATAATGAGTGGGATCTCAAGATGCTTAAAAACAGAGAGGTTATGATCATATATAAGAATAAGATAGAATAAGATCCTACTCCGTATTACAGATGACCTCCGTGGTCAAGTAGCTAGCACGTTGCGTTTCAAGGTCGTGAGGTTTCGGGTTTGATTCCCGGTCGGGACAATGTATAAAACGATCTCTTCTATATTGTCTCGGGTCTGGGTGTTGTGGTACCACCGTCGTGTCTGATTTCCATGACACAAGGGCTACTTACTTTGGGATCAGAACAATGTATGTGATTGGTGTTTAATTCTATTTCAATATTTCAGATCCTAGTTTGCCAACTTACTTTCCTTTCAATCTCAATATTTCTAATACTTATTATTGACTTATTTAAATCCCACCATTCACAGAGAACTACCTCGACATCCAAGAGGAGAAGAAAGTCCGCGAGGAGGCGATGGACTACAAGCGCACCCGCGAGGAAGTGTCGCGCGCGCTGGAGAGCGTGCGCGCGCGACTCGTGCTGCTGCTGGAGGAGAACGTGGCCGAGCGGCCGCTGCACCGGCTCTCGCTGGCCGAGTTCAACCTGCACCACGAGCACAGGAAGGAGCGCCTCAAGCAGGTACCCGCACTCGTTACTGAACTTGACGCGAATGCTGCTCGTGCTGCTGCTGGAGGAGAACGTGGCCGAGCGGCCGCTGCACCGGCTCTCGCTGGCCGAGTTCAACCTGCACCACGAGCACAGGAAGGAGCGCCTCAAGCAGGTACCCGCACTCGTTACTGAACTTGACGCGAATGCTGCTCGTGCTGCTGCTGGAGGAGAACGTGGCCGAGCGGCCGCTGCACCGGCTCTCGCTGGCCGAGTTCAACCTGCACCACGAGCACAGGAAGGAGCGCCTCAAGCAGGTACCCGCACTCGTTACTGAACTTGACGCGAATGCTGCTCGTGCTGCTGCTGGAGGAGAACGTGGCCGAGCGGCCGCTGCACCGGCTCTCGCTGGCCGAGTTCAACCTGCACCACGAGCACAGGAAGGAGCGCCTCAAGCAGGTACCCGCACTCGTTACTGAACTTGACGCGAATGCTGCTCGTGCTGCTGCTGGAGGAGAACGTGGCCGAGCGGCCGCTGCACCGGCTCTCGCTGGCCGAGTTCAACCTGCACCACGAGCACAGGAAGGAGCGCCTCAAGCAGGTACCCGCACTCGTTACTGAACTTGACGCGAATGCTGCTCGTGCTGCTGCTGGAGGAGAACGTGGCCGAGCGGCCGCTGCACCGGCTCTCGCTGGCCGAGTTCAACCTGCACCACGAGCACAGGAAGGAGCGCCTCAAGCAGGTACCCGCACTCGTTACTGAACTTGACGCGAATGCTGCTCGTGCTGCTGCTGGAGGAGAACGTGGCCGAGCGGCCGCTGCACCGGCTCTCGCTGGCCGAGTTCAACCTGCACCACGAGCACAGGAAGGAGCGCCTCAAGCAGGTACCCGCACTCGTTACTGAACTTGACGCGAATGCTGCTCGTGCTGCTGCTGGAGGAGAACGTGGCCGAGCGGCCGCTGCACCGGCTCTCGCTGGCCGAGTTCAACCTGCACCACGAGCACAGGAAGGAGCGCCTCAAGCAGGTACCCGCACTCGTTACTGAACTTGACGCGAATGCTGCTCGTGCTGCTGCTGGAGGAGAACGTGGCCGAGCGGCCGCTGCACCGGCTCTCGCTGGCCGAGTTCAACCTGCACCACGAGCACAGGAAGGAGCGCCTCAAGCAGGTACCCGCACTCGTTACTGAACTTGACGCGAATGCTGCTCGTGCTGCTGCTGGAGGAGAACGTGGCCGAGCGGCCGCTGCACCGGCTCTCGCTGGCCGAGTTCAACCTGCACCACGAGCACAGGAAGGAGCGCCTCAAGCAGGTACCCGCACTCGTTACTGAACTTGACGCGAATGCTGCTCGTGCTGCTGCTGGAGGAGAACGTGGCCGAGCGGCCGCTGCACCGGCTCTCGCTGGCCGAGTTCAACCTGCACCACGAGCACAGGAAGGAGCGCCTCAAGCAGGTACCCGCACTCGTTACTGAACTTGACGCGAATGCTGCTCGTGCTGCTGCTGGAGGAGAACGTGGCCGAGCGGCCGCTGCACCGGCTCTCGCTGGCCGAGTTCAACCTGCACCACGAGCACAGGAAGGAGCGCCTCAAGCAGGTACCCGCACTCGTTACTGAACTTGACGCGAATGCTGCTCGTGCTGCTGCTGGAGGAGAACGTGGCCGAGCGGCCGCTGCACCGGCTCTCGCTGGCCGAGTTCAACCTGCACCACGAGCACAGGAAGGAGCGCCTCAAGCAGGTACCCGCACTCGTTACTGAACTTGACGCGAATGCTGCTCGTGCTGCTGCTGGAGGAGAACGTGGCCGAGCGGCCGCTGCACCGGCTCTCGCTGGCCGAGTTCAACCTGCACCACGAGCACAGGAAGGAGCGCCTCAAGCAGGTACCCGCACTCGTTACTGAACTTGACGCGAATGCTGCTCGTGCTGCTGCTGGAGGAGAACGTGGCCGAGCGGCCGCTGCACCGGCTCTCGCTGGCCGAGTTCAACCTGCACCACGAGCACAGGAAGGAGCGCCTCAAGCAGGTACCCGCACTCGTTACTGAACTTGACGCGAATGCTGCTCGTGCTGCTGCTGGAGGAGAACGTGGCCGAGCGGCCGCTGCACCGGCTCTCGCTGGCCGAGTTCAACCTGCACCACGAGCACAGGAAGGAGCGCCTCAAGCAGGTACCCGCACTCGTTACTGAACTTGACGCGAATGCTGCTCGTGCTGCTGCTGGAGGAGAACGTGGCCGAGCGGCCGCTGCACCGGCTCTCGCTGGCCGAGTTCAACCTGCACCACGAGCACAGGAAGGAGCGCCTCAAGCAGGTACCCGCACTCGTTACTGAACTTGACGCGAATGCTGCTCGTGCTGCTGCTGGAGGAGAACGTGGCCGAGCGGCCGCTGCACCGGCTCTCGCTGGCCGAGTTCAACCTGCACCACGAGCACAGGAAGGAGCGCCTCAAGCAGGTACCCGCACTCGTTACTGAACTTGACGCGAATGCTGCTCGTGCTGCTGCTGGAGGAGAACGTGGCCGAGCGGCCGCTGCACCGGCTCTCGCTGGCCGAGTTCAACCTGCACCACGAGCACAGGAAGGAGCGCCTCAAGCAGGTACCCGCACTCGTTACTGAACTTGACGCGAATGCTGCTCGTGCTGCTGCTGGAGGAGAACGTGGCCGAGCGGCCGCTGCACCGGCTCTCGCTGGCCGAGTTCAACCTGCACCACGAGCACAGGAAGGAGCGCCTCAAGCAGGTACCCGCACTCGTTACTGAACTTGACGCGAATGCTGCTCGTGCTGCTGCTGGAGGAGAACGTGGCCGAGCGGCCGCTGCACCGGCTCTCGCTGGCCGAGTTCAACCTGCACCACGAGCACAGGAAGGAGCGCCTCAAGCAGGTACCCGCACTCGTTACTGAACTTGACGCGAATGCTGCTCGTGCTGCTGCTGGAGGAGAACGTGGCCGAGCGGCCGCTGCACCGGCTCTCGCTGGCCGAGTTCAACCTGCACCACGAGCACAGGAAGGAGCGCCTCAAGCAGGTACCCGCACTCGTTACTGAACTTGACGCGAATGCTGCTCGTGCTGCTGCTGGAGGAGAACGTGGCCGAGCGGCCGCTGCACCGGCTCTCGCTGGCCGAGTTCAACCTGCACCACGAGCACAGGAAGGAGCGCCTCAAGCAGGTACCCGCACTCGTTACTGAACTTGACGCGAATGCTGCTCGTGCTGCTGCTGGAGGAGAACGTGGCCGAGCGGCCGCTGCACCGGCTCTCGCTGGCCGAGTTCAACCTGCACCACGAGCACAGGAAGGAGCGCCTCAAGCAGGTACCCGCACTCGTTACTGAACTTGACGCGAATGCTGCTCGTGCTGCTGCTGGAGGAGAACGTGGCCGAGCGGCCGCTGCACCGGCTCTCGCTGGCCGAGTTCAACCTGCACCACGAGCACAGGAAGGAGCGCCTCAAGCAGGTACCCGCACTCGTTACTGAACTTGACGCGAATGCTGCTCGTGCTGCTGCTGGAGGAGAACGTGGCCGAGCGGCCGCTGCACCGGCTCTCGCTGGCCGAGTTCAACCTGCACCACGAGCACAGGAAGGAGCGCCTCAAGCAGGTACCCGCACTCGTTACTGAACTTGACGCGAATGCTGCTCGTGCTGCTGCTGGAGGAGAACGTGGCCGAGCGGCCGCTGCACCGGCTCTCGCTGGCCGAGTTCAACCTGCACCACGAGCACAGGAAGGAGCGCCTCAAGCAGGTACCCGCACTCGTTACTGAACTTGACGCGAATGCTGCTCGTGCTGCTGCTGGAGGAGAACGTGGCCGAGCGGCCGCTGCACCGGCTCTCGCTGGCCGAGTTCAACCTGCACCACGAGCACAGGAAGGAGCGCCTCAAGCAGGTACCCGCACTCGTTACTGAACTTGACGCGAATGCTGCTCGTGCTGCTGCTGGAGGAGAACGTGGCCGAGCGGCCGCTGCACCGGCTCTCGCTGGCCGAGTTCAACCTGCACCACGAGCACAGGAAGGAGCGCCTCAAGCAGGTACCCGCACTCGTTACTGAACTTGACGCGAATGCTGCTCGTGCTGCTGCTGGAGGAGAACGTGGCCGAGCGGCCGCTGCACCGGCTCTCGCTGGCCGAGTTCAACCTGCACCACGAGCACAGGAAGGAGCGCCTCAAGCAGGTACCCGCACTCGTTACTGAACTTGACGCGAATGCTGCTCGTGCTGCTGCTGGAGGAGAACGTGGCCGAGCGGCCGCTGCACCGGCTCTCGCTGGCCGAGTTCAACCTGCACCACGAGCACAGGAAGGAGCGCCTCAAGCAGGTACCCGCACTCGTTACTGAACTTGACGCGAATGCTGCTCGTGCTGCTGCTGGAGGAGAACGTGGCCGAGCGGCCGCTGCACCGGCTCTCGCTGGCCGAGTTCAACCTGCACCACGAGCACAGGAAGGAGCGCCT
Source organism: Pyrausta purpuralis (assembly GCA_963924145.1). Taxonomy (NCBI): domain Eukaryota; kingdom Metazoa; phylum Arthropoda; class Insecta; order Lepidoptera; family Crambidae; genus Pyrausta; species Pyrausta purpuralis. The sequence goes on from OZ001654.1 coordinate 1,875,430, forward strand.
CAAGCAGGTACCCGCACTCGTTACTGAACTTGACGCGAATGCTGCTCGTGCTGCTGCTGGAGGAGAACGTGGCCGAGCGGCCGCTGCACCGGCTCTCGCTGGCCGAGTTCAACCTGCACCACGAGCACAGGAAGGAGCGCCTCAAGCAGGTACCCGCACTCGTTACTGAACTTGACGCGAATGCTGCTCGTGCTGCTGCTGGAGGAGAACGTGGCCGAGCGGCCGCTGCACCGGCTCTCGCTGGCCGAGTTCAACCTGCACCACGAGCACAGGAAGGAGCGCCTCAAGCAGGTACCCGCACTCGTTACTGAACTTGACGCGAATGCTGCTCGTGCTGCTGCTGGAGGAGAACGTGGCCGATGTAGAGTATGTTTATATGTTTATGACGTATGACTAATTACACTATATATTTGATTGATTACCTTTTAATAAACCAGTATTGTACACGCATCCGAATCTATCATTTCATCTCCCGAGCACCCAACCTTACATGGCGACCCTTGCCTTGTTCGGATTGTGGATGGCTCCGCGTCGTAGTGGCTCGCGTTACATACCCGTCGGTCACGCAGTATAAACCAACTTTAAAATCTATTTAAGTGGAAAACCAGTAATAAATATGGGAAAATCACACAGCAAGCCGAACAACCCTCAAGAGATTTTGGAGCAAATCGAGAAACACAACGAGTTCCAAAGAAATAACGGCAGATTTGTGGAATATATGGGACAGATTTCCTGGTACATGTTCGTGGTTATCATCATCGTGGTTGTGGTGCTCATTGCCCTTGTCATCAGATACGTAAACAAATGCCTGAACAAGAGAATAGAGAGAAGAGCACGAGCTAACGCCTTCCGACTCAAGAAGATCGAATCATCCGAGGAGCAGCCCCCTGTTTAGTTCCCCCCCTACCCCATGTGTTGTGTTCAGTGAAGTGCGCGAGTGTTATCAAAATAAAGCCAATTCCAAACGACTAACTAGTGAAGGTACGCGATAAAAATAACTTTTACGTATTAACCGGTGCTGTTTATATGAACATTATTAGAGACTTTAAAATAATTATGTTTTAGTGATTCGATAAGTATTCTCCTATAAGCAAGATATTCAAGCCCAAAAAGGTATGTAACTTAGACACTAAGATATTAAGGCGAAGTTTTTAGCAATGAGTTTAATGATATGTTATGGCTGAATATGTGGAACAATTATATGGTGAATTATATAAAATAAGGACTTATCTAATTAAAATAGGCCCTAGTAGACGAGAAGGTAATATTTTAGTGAAAAAAATTGAGGAGGCAAAAGTAATAAGGGATAAATATAACGTATTTGTTGATGAAGTCAGTCGTGTACGACCATTTAAAGATGTCGAAGAAAATGATTTAATAGATGCATTGTGTTCAAAGTTTAAGAACTTGTATAAGGAAATTGTGAATTTGACTAATACTCCTGCAAGTGACACAAGTAATTTATCAAAAATGGAGACGTTCGATCTTAAGGTCGCGTTGAGTTTATTGCCAGTTTTAGACGACAGTGAATCAGTAACAAAGCAGCTTATAGACGGTATAGAATACTATAGTTCCGTCCTTGATACAGCGTCCAAGCCCAAATTAATTTCATTTGTTCTTAAAAATAGACTTTCCCAGTCAGCAAAATTAAGGTTATTATCAGAGTATCCCGATGTAGATTCTTTGCTTAATGATTTGAAACGAGTATTATTGCCTAAAAAATCCGCAGTTTCGATTCAAAATCAAATGCAACGTGCTAGACAAAATGATATGTCAGTAAATGATTTTGGAAAACAACTGTCAGAAATGTTTGTTGACCTCACGATTGCGCAAGCCGACGGTGACAATTCAAAGTATTCAGTCCTTAAGCCTATTAACGAAAAACAGGCGATAAAACGGTTTGCCGATGGATTGCGTAATCGAAGGTTAAGTACCATCATCGCCGCTCGCAATTTTGAAAATTTAAAAGATGCTATACAAGCAGCGGTTGATGAAGAACTAGCGGTACCGTCTACTTCAAACGACATAATGACCATGAACCGCACTAACAACAATTTCAGGAGAGGAAATTCCTACAGGAATCGTAGTTTTCACGGCAGAGGAGGTAAGTACTACCAGCAGCAAGGCCGTGGCCGTGGCGGTTATGAAGGCTCTGGCGCTTTCCGGTCCGCTGAACGTGGACGCCGCCAAAACAACTATCGGAGAGGAAACCCGGGATACCGAAACTTTAACAGAGGTAGGTCCAATTATCATTATAATCACGGTAACGTTGCGCATCCGTCACGAAACGAGAATTTGCAACTTTTAACAGAAACCTCTAGTCCTGTTCAAGAAAAACTAGAACCCGAAAACAAGTTTTTTCGTGAATAACGAGTCAATTTTATCGTGTAATAATAAATAACTTTTAGTACGATTTAGTTTAGATAGTTCAAGTAACTCGTTATTATTTTTACTTGATACCGGTGCATCGATCTCGGCCATAAAGAGAGCGCATGTTCCAAATACGGTGCGAATAATTAAGGAGAGGATTATTATAAATGGAATTGGTGGTAGTATTGAAACAATCGGACACGTGTATCTTAAATTGGGAGTGTATAATGAAACGTACCTGAATCATAAGTTCTATGTATTTGATTCATTACCTTGTACGGCAAACGGTATCTTAGGTGATGACTTTTTTAGAATGTTCTCGGCGCAGATATGTTACGAATCAAATACTTTGTCATTGCGAAGTGCAAATAATAATCGGATTTGCTTACCTATTTATAGAAAACATAACAGTTTTATTATACCATCACGTTCAGAGTCAATTCATTACGTATCAACTTCATTATCAGAAGACGTGGTAGTTTGCACGCAAGAATTATGCGAAGGTGTATTTTTGGCAAGTTCGATCGTTACTCCTATTAATGGGAAAATTCCAATACAAATATTAAATACTACCGAAAAGAACGTCGCCTTAAGCGATATTGTTCCGACTTTGCACAAGTTACGTGATTATGACATATGTGCATTTAGCAAAAGCAATGTAGATTCAGACAGAGTAAAGAAACTATTTTCGTTATTGCAGTTAAAGCATTTAAACAAGGAGGAACAGATATCTATTGAGAATTTGTGTGCCAAATTTCCTGATATTTTTTATCTATCTGGCGATAAGTTAACAACTACTAGTATCATTCAGCAAACAATAACATTAAAACCTTATTCGGAACCAGTCTACGTAAAACCATATAGGCTTCCCTACTCACAAAAAGGAGAGATTAAAAAGCAGTTAGATAAAATGTTAAGTGAAGGTATTATTGAACCATCTAAAAGCGAGTGGTCAAGTCCAATTTTACTCGTTCCTAAAAAATCGGATAATAACGGCGACAAAAAGTGGAGATTAGTTGTGGATTATAGAAAATTAAATAATGCCATTCAAAACGATAAATATCCACTGCCTAATATAACTGAGATTATCGATTCTTTATCTGGTTCTGTATACTTTAGTCACCTCGACCTGTATGCAGGTTTTTATCAAGTCAATTTAGACCCCAATAGCAGAAAATACACAGCATTTAATTCAGGACAACATCAAATGACCAGAATGCCTATGGGTCTCAAAACAAGTCCGAGCGCATTTTCAAGGATGATGAATATAGCTATGTCCGGTCTAACTCAGGAAAAATGCCTAATATATTTGGACGATTTAATCGTTTTTGGAAAAGACCTATATTCTCATAATAAAAACCTTTTAGACGTTTTTTCTCGTTTAAGAAAATGTAACTTGAAACTTAACCCTGAAAAATGCGACTTCTTAAAGAAAGAATTACTCTATTTAGGCCATATTGTATCGGGAAACGGAGTATTACCCGATCCTCAAAAATCAGAAGTTTTAAAAAATTATCCGATTCCCCAAAATGTTGATGAAGTGAAACGCTTTGTTGCTTTCGCTAACTATTATCGAAAGTTTATCCCCAATTTTGCCGACAAGGCACACCCTCTTAATAATTTATGCCGTAAAAATGTACCTTTCGAATGGGATCAACGATGTCAACAATCTTTTCAGACCTTAAAGGACAGTCTCATATCACCACCTGTACTTCAGTACCCAGATTTTTCAGAACAAAATACCTTTGTTGTTCAAACTGACGCATCTGGATACGCGATCGGTGCGGTTTTATCCAACAAAGATGGCAAGCCTGTAGCTTACGCTAGCCGAAGTCTAAATAAGGCAGAGAAACGATATCCCACTATAGAAAAAGAATTGCTCGCTATTGCGTGGGCTGTAAAACACTTTAGACCATATTTGTATGGGCGAACGTTTAAAATTCGGACTGACCACAAGCCTCTAATTTATTTATTTAATATGAAGGACCCGGCGAGTAGATTATTAAAGTTCCGCCTAATTTTAGAGGAATATGACTTTGATGTAGAGTATGTGAAAGGTTCTGACAACGCAGCTGCAGATGCATTGTCACGAATGGTTATAAGTTTGAATGATTTGAAAGAGATGAATGAGCATATTGTGAATGTTATGACTAGGAAACAGACACGACAACAAGACACGAATCTTCCGGTAAATATGATACCCACCGACTCTCGGCCTGATCAACCGATGGTCGTGGATACTCATATTAAACCGAAAGAGTCAATCGAATTACGATTTATAGCTGAAACTGACTTAAAGAAATTACGAGAGAATAGACAAATATCGAAAGAGAGTAAAACTTTTAGTTATGTGACGAATAAAAATACTATATTTATTAATCCAGCTTCTCGATCGCAACTGACGCCAGGCGCATTTGTGAGAGAGCTTGGAGAGTTTTGTAAATCAATGAACGTCGACGAAATATATTTTGTAATAAATAATAATAATGAAATTTTCGTAAAAAAGCTAGCTAGTGAAATAAAAAGTAATAAAACATGGACCGGTCCTCGACTATGTGTATTAAAAGACATTAAGAGAATAGAGAATAAAGACGATCGTAAAGTAATACTAAATGATTTTCATCTTTTGCCCACGAGTGGCCACGCGGGCATTAGACGAATGGCCAAAACTATAAAAAGATATTATTTTTGGCCCGGTTTAGATACCGATGTTAAAAACTTCATTAAAAATTGTGAAAAATGCCAGAAACAAAAGCATTCTGTTCACACAAAAGAACCAATGGTAGTCACTACGACTGCAAGCTCTGCATTCCAGAAAATATTTTTAGATACTGTAGGACCCTTAGATAAAGATATAAATAATTATAGTTATATACTCACGATACAATGTGAACTCAGTAAGTACGTCGAAGCTTATCCTTTAGTTACTAAAAGTTCTTTAGAAATAGCGCAATGTTTTGTAAATAATTTTATACTTAGATACGGCGTTGTAACGTTGTATATTTTTGTCTAAGTTCGCGTGAAACGAAAAGCTAAATGGATGTAGGACTTCAGTCCATACTTTGGCATAGATAAGATGGATGGTGACACTGACATGTGTCAAGTGTGACAGCTGCTTTTTTCCGGTTCCGCACTGTTGGTCGTGCGTCGGAGTGGAACGTTTGTTATAATAATGTATTAGAAGTGAAAATTATAATGGGGCACGCCCCAAATTATTTTGTAGTTTGATAGTTACTCCTGGTAAGTATCTGCAGAAAGGTTTGCGTTGAATTTTGTTTGTTGCGAGACATTTCTTAGAGTCTGAGCACATGGTTCTTTTATCGTTTCAGACGCCGCCAACATGTCAATTTGGATGAATTAATTTAAAAAATGATTTGATATAAATGACTGGAAAATGGTAAGTATTTCGGGGGAAACTCCTTTGGGAATCCTTGTAAAGAAAATGTAGCCTACCTACATCTGGGCATATTGTATTGAGAGTTGTAATTTTTATCATTTCAGGTCTCAAATAGAAAAATTAGCATAAATGTTTAGTAATTAATTCAGAAATTATATGGCGAGCCAGCTTTTGCAGGTATTAAATTGGTTTATTATAGATTTCATAAATAGGGTGATGAAAAGTATAACCACCCTCACTTAGAAAAAAAAAATTGGTTGTTAACTAGAACTTTCTTTTATTTCTAGGTTTCGCTTTTGATATGTGTCTGTAAGTTGAACAGTCACAATTTGGTGATCATGTTGTAACATCAGGTAAATATTTATTATGAAAAGTTAGTGTTTTTTAACTTTTACTTTGGTTTGTGCGTTGAACTAACCTTTTGTAAATTCTTTTCAGTGACCTTACTTAGACCTTACTAAGACCTTACTAAGACCTCATTTGGATTAATTTTTGAAGTCAGAACTTCCTTATGGATTGATTTGCTTCTTGTCTGCTGTTTTGAGGATGGATCGGTATCGGTGAAATTTTGGGGTAATGTTGCAGAATTGTTTGTAGTTTGATGCAACAAAGATTTGAAATAGTAACCTCCGTTGAAATCAAAGGTTGGTTTTCCTTGTATTACTTTAACTTTAGTGAAAAGTGGGATAATTTAGCTAACAATTTAGGCATAATTTAGGAATCCCTTTGAGGATAAATTTTGGAATTTATTTAGGTAATTAAACTCTTAAATTGGTGGTTTATCTTTATTTAATTAGAAATATGTGAACATTAAGATTTGTAATAGTATAGATATTGATAACTAAATTAGAACCTAACCTAGTCTCTACTGTATTCTGAGCTATTAAGTTTTGAATTTGATTTCTTTAAAGGTGTTAAAAGGTAGATGTGTAATAGCAAATTTGAATAAACTTTTGTTGCCAAATGCTATACCCGGATTTCTTTATTTCATTCGAATATTAGTACCTTTTAAACACCCTTTGTCCACACTAGCCGGGAGTGACTGCGACAGCGTGCCCCAGGAAGTAGCCACAGACCGAGGAACGGAATTTCTATCTTCAACATTCCAAGAGGTATGTAAGTTGTTGCACATAAACCAATTAAACTCCACAGCATATCACCATCAAAGCATCGGAGCATTGGAAAATTCCCACAAGCATTTAGGTGCTTATCTGAGGATCCAGACGGATAATCACCCAAATGCTTGGAGTAAGTGGTTACCATATTGGTGCTTTTCATTTAACACCTCAGTGCATTCAGAAACGCAATTTACGCCGTTCGAATTAGTATATGGTAAGAAATGTATATTACCCAGTAACTTGTGTAATCAAACAGTTGACCCGCTGTATAATTATGATTCATACCCTGCTGAGTTACGGTATAGAATCCAAACTTCTCAAAAGGAAGCTTATAATAATTTAGTTAATAGCAAATTAAATAGGAAATCTAAGTACGATCAAGTTTTGAACCCCGTTACTTATAAGCCAAACGATATGATACTCGTGAAAAATGAAACCGGCAATAAGCTCGACTGCATTTATTTAGGCCCTTACACTGTTATCAGAGATATATCACCAAATGTTGAAATTATGAAAAATGGTAAATTAGATATTGTACATAAAAATAGAACTAAATTGTATCAGACCTAAAAATAACTTTAAATATAATTAGTTCATAGTCATAACTATTATTGAATAACATGTTATTTCATGTTTTATTTGTTGTTAAAACTAACTGGAAACCTTAGCTTATGTTAAACAAAATAAAATAAACTTTTGTAATTTTATTTTATTTTTTCCTTTCGGGGAAGGTGTAGAGTATGTTTATATGTTTATGACGTATGACTAATTACACTATATATTTGATTGATTACCTTTTAATAAACCAGTATTGTACACGCATCCGAATCTATCATTTCATCTCCCGAGCACCCAACCTTACACCGAGCGGCCGCTGCACCGGCTCTCGCTGGCCGAGTTCAACCTGCACCACGAGCACAGGAAGGAGCGCCTCAAGCAGGTACCCGCACTCGTTACTGAACTTGACGCGAATGCTGCTCGTGCTGCTGCTGGAGGAGAACGTGGCCGAGCGGCCGCTGCACCGGCTCTCGCTGGCCGAGTTCAACCTGCACCACGAGCACAGGAAGGAGCGCCTCAAGCAGGTACCCGCACTCGTTACTGAACTTGACGCGAATGCTGCTCGTGCTGCTGCTGGAGGAGAACGTGGCCGAGCGGCCGCTGCACCGGCTCTCGCTGGCCGAGTTCAACCTGCACCACGAGCACAGGAAGGAGCGCCTCAAGCAGGTACCCGCACTCGTTACTGAACTTGACGCGAATGCTGCTCGTGCTGCTGCTGGAGGAGAACGTGGCCGAGCGGCCGCTGCACCGGCTCTCGCTGGCCGAGTTCAACCTGCACCACGAGCACAGGAAGGAGCGCCTCAAGCAGGTACCCGCACTCGTTACTGAACTTGACGCGAATGCTGCTCGTGCTGCTGCTGGAGGAGAACGTGGCCGAGCGGCCGCTGCACCGGCTCTCGCTGGCCGAGTTCAACCTGCACCACGAGCACAGGAAGGAGCGCCTCAAGCAGGTACCCGCACTCGTTACTGAACTTGACGCGAATGCTGCTCGTGCTGCTGCTGGAGGAGAACGTGGCCGAGCGGCCGCTGCACCGGCTCTCGCTGGCCGAGTTCAACCTGCACCACGAGCACAGGAAGGAGCGCCTCAAGCAGGTACACGCACTCGTTACTGAACTTGACGCGAATGCTGCTCGTGCTGCTGCTGGAGGAGAACGTGGCCGAGCGGCCGCTGCACCGGCTCTCGCTGGCCGAGTTCAACCTGCACCACGAGCACAGGAAGGAGCGCCTCAAGCAGGTACCCGCACTCGTTACTGAACTTGACGCGAATGCTGCTCGTGCTGCTGCTGGAGAAGAACGTGGCCGAGCGGCCGCTGCACCGGCTCTCGCTGGCCGAGTTCAACCTGCACCACGAGCACAGGAAGGAGCGCCTCAAGCAGGTACCCGCACTCGTTACTGAACTTGACGCGAATGCTGCTCGTGCTGCTGCTGGAGGAGAACGTGGCCGAGCGGCCGCTGCACCGGCTCTCGCTGGCCGAGTTCAACCTGCACCACGAGCACAGGAAGGAGCGCCTCAAGCAGGTACCCGCACTCGTTACTGAACTTGACGCGAATGCTGCTCGTGCTGCTGCTGGAGGAGAACGTGGCCGAGCGGCCGCTGCACCGGCTCTCGCTGGCCGAGTTCAACCTGCACCACGAGCACAGGAAGGAGCGCCTCAAGCAGGTACCCGCACTCGTTACTGAACTTGACGCGAATGCTGCTCGTGCTGCTGCTGGAGGAGAACGTGGCCGAGCGGCCGCTGCACCGGCTCTCGCTGGCCGAGTTCAACCTGCACCACGAGAACAGGAAGGAGGCATAGATGCTAATGCGCGACTGCATCGATGTTAAATTAAATCTGTTCATTGCGTGAGTCGCGATGCTGAAGCGCGTTTTCAAAGCGCGCGACTGCATCGAGGCTAAATGTCGCAGTGTGTAAGGGGTCTTAGATGTAATTTGATGAGTTCTGAAAAAAAATACCATCACTAATTAATAATTAATAAAAGTTCCTGTCCAATCATAGAAAGCTAACTTAGACATCTTGACTTCTTGACTGTGACGATCTTGCATTGAGTGGTCTCGCTTGTAGCCGATCCCATGCTGGAGGAATTTTCCTACCATCTTCTCTGTTGAAATTTGAATTGTTTTCTTATTACCATAGCTTCGCGTAGCATACGAGAAACAAACAGACGTTCTTTTGAAAGTACTCTGGGCTGGTCTAAATGTATGAAGTGGTTAGCTTTCTCTAAGTCATGTTCACACGCTGCAGATTTTATGTTCCGTTCTATATTTAACGTCATCGATATGTTGCACGCCATCATGTCGTTTTGTTTACCCGGTGTATATAAAATTTAATAAATCTCCGCGAAAGATATCCGTGAATTGTGTTTTAATCAAAGGTACGAGATTGACTTAACGCACCAGCCTACGATATTATTTCGGTCCATTAGGATACAACAAAGCAAGCGAGCTCACGAAAAAGTACTGCGATCGTTTGAGCATTCGCTCGTGGTTGGTGCTGTTGTTTGAGGAGAACATTATGAAAAGATCGCTGCATCATCTGTCGCTGGAAACCTGCACCACAAGCATAGGAGGAGCGATCAAAGATAGAGCGTCGCTCAACTTATCGGCCGAAGCTGTCGCGCTGCCGATAGTATTGTGCAATTGTGCCTAATGAGTTAGATGAGTTTAAGCGAAATGCCACGGTCCGCTGCGCATTGTCAGGCGCTCGGGGCTATTGTGAAAGATCCTAGCCGTGTAGATGCGATACTCATTTATCGTGAATCAAGTGTTTTTTTATTTATTTATTTGGGTAAACAAAGAATAGCAAACTTACAAATTAAACAGGAAATATTTATAAAAAAATAAATTGTCTTAATTTGCTACCTGCACCGTTTACCACAGATTACTAGAGATAGGTGTTAAATCCATAAAATTATTATTCCTATCGGAATAGAAGGACAAGTAAAAGCTGTCAAACGAAACCGATTTAAGATGTCAGTAACTAACTTAAGTAAGTAACATTTGTAGCTTTAAATGAGATAACCTTTCGATCAGGTGATTTATAACAATGTTCCTAAGTTAAATATAGTAGTTTACTGCATGATAAACAGTCGACACAAAATATTGAACATGCAGCTCTAGTGCAAAACTAAATATTATTTCATTATACAAAATATTCGTCGATATACATTCCCTGTGTTATTCTGTCTTTATTTTTTACGTAAATTAACGTTTGTAGAATACAATAATAAAACTGCGTACTTTAAATTTGAAGCGCATTGGTAAATATAAGTCGTATGTTAAGAGGCTCCGATTTGGACTAATTTCCCTGTTGAATGATTATTTGTTGGGGTTATGCCGCTGTAATAAATAACAATCAATCACCGGTCAAGTCACCATGTTCCAGACGCATTATTTCTCCAAAATATAAACAATTTCACTTTTAAATATAAAAAATCAAATACACGTAATTTTCAGCGAGCTTCTGCAGGGCGGTCAACTGTTTGACATCTGCCAAAAATGGTTCTGCTACTTCGTATCTCCCATCTCTTTTTATCACACAGTTTGCTGCTAGTGACATCTCCCTTTTGACGTTCTATTCCAAAGGGATAATAATTTTATGGTTAAATCGAAGAGACTACATAGTTTTGCAGAGTGCTAGGGGTAAATTTTCAACCTTACGCACAAACTATTACTAATTACTACAATAACGACTTAGTTTATGGATAACATAATTATATTACTAGCTGAATCAGCAGAAATTGTTCAGCGTGAACAAATGAGTGCAGCATTTTAACGTTAGTTATACAATCATATTAATTTTAGTTTTTTTGGCGAGTTACATTATTTTCAATTAGGTATTAATGACAAGCACAAGTCTGTATTATAATTGTACAAATTTTTAAAAAGAGCAAAATAATAATAAAAAATAACTATACAGTATCCAGTATGAGCTTTTTGTATAAACTAGGACGTGTCGATAAAATATCTATGCTGTTGGCATCTTATTTTGCTCTTTTGGTGACGATAAGAGACGACCTTGGTGGTGTAGTGGCGAAGCACGGTCCCTGGTTCGATTTCCGGTCGGGTCAATATTGAAATCTTATTTTTCGATATATTGTCGCGGGTCTGGGTGTTGTGGTATCACCGTTGTGTCTGATTTCCATCTACAAGTGCATTAGCTACTTTCTTTGGTATCAGACCAATGTTTGTGTTTGGTATCCAATATTTATTTATTATTATGTACATTAGAAATAAAACGTTTTTTTCAACCATTTTATAGTGTGCCGCTAAATGTTAAATATATTAGATATTATTTACCAGGCGGAGCGCGAGCGCGAAGAGCTACGTCTGCAGACCGAAGCCCTCATCCGCGCGCAGGACCGGGTGACGCAGTGGATCCGCGAGCGCTGCTGGGACACCATGCTCACGCCGCGCGTCAAGCTCTTCGCCATCTTCAGCCACTACCAGGTATTTGAACCACTATCAGGTATATTTATACCCGCCCGTGCGCAATTTTTAATTTCATTTTGATCCTAAAATAATTCAAAAAGAACACTTGATTGTTAAAAACATTCTAAACCATTTACTAGCAGGTTCATTGAGCCACTGGCAGGTCAGGCAGAGGTCTCTCGCGCCTGACTACCTTAAGAGCAAAAATTGCTGGCACCATGTGTCGTATTTTGTTTAAAGTAACGTGTCGTGTGTTCAAGCAATTTTTCGGAGACAAACATTCACAAAAAAAATTCAAAATTCAAAATTACTTTATTTTGTACATAGGCTATTGCTAGCACTTATACACGTCCCAACATTGGCCCTACCACAGCTTCGGGACAATTGTGGGCTAGTGCTGAGAAGAAGCTGCGCAACAAACTCAGTCACTATTGTCAATGCCTCTTTTAAAAATATTACAATTAAATGTTCTTACAAGCTAGACCATACATTGTTATCGTTCATATAATCATTTATTCTATAATATCCTTTAGTCATTAAACATTGTTTAACAATAGATTTGAATTTATGTAAAGGTAATTCAATTATATTTTGAGGCAATTTATTAAAGAAAGTAATACATCTTCCAATAAACGAGTGATTAACCTTCTGAAGTCTGAAGTTTGGAACAGCAAGTTTATTCTTGTTTCTAGTATTGAAATCATGTAAATCACTTTTTTTAGGAAATAAGTGCAAGTTTTTACGAACATAAATCAAATTTTCATAAATAAACTGTGAATATACTGTAAGTATCTTGACTTCTTTAAACAAATCCCTTAAAGAGTCGTCAGATTTGAGATTGTAAATAGCCCGTACATCTCGCTTTTGCAGTATGAATATTGTTTCAATATCTGCAGCCGAGCCCCATAACAAGATACCATAAGACATGATACTATGAAAATAGCTAAAATAAACTAACCTTGCCGTTTCAACGTCAGTCAAAAGCCTTATCTTTCTTACTGCATAGGCAGCCGAACTAAGTTTCCCTGACAAGGTCTCGATATGTGGACCCCATTGAAGATTATGATCTACGGTTATTCCCAAAAACGTTGAGCTTTGTATAGTATCTAGTGGCTCATCTTTAACCATGATCTGCGTTGGAACTTGTCTGACATTAGGCATTGTAAATTTTATGCATTTGGTTTTACCCGCATTAAGCACTAAATTATTAACGGTAAACCAATGAAGCACCTGTGAAAGAGCACCATTTACATCGTCAAATGATTCTTTGGCCCTTGGAGTCTTAGAAATTAAGGAAGTATCATCTGCAAACAGTACTATTTCACATACATCATCGACAAAGTATGGAAGGTCATTTATATATATCAGAAACAACAACGGTCCCAATATCGATCCTTGGGGCACTCCCATTTTTAGAGGTGCTCCAGGAGACTCAGTTCCATTAATATAAACCTTTTGAGTTCTATCACTAACATAAGATTTCAATAAACCTAGCGCATCGATCGAAACGCCGTAATGTTGAAGTTTTTTCAATAAGGTCTCATGGTCTACACAATCAAATGCTTTAGAGAGGTCACAAAATACTCCTATAGCATCACACCTACCGTCGTATGCATCAAATACATGTTTCAAGAGAGCAACTCCAGCATCAGCAGTACTTCTACCTTTTGTAAAACCAAACTGTTTATTATGTAATAATTGATTAGTTGCGAAATGAAATAGAAGTTGATTAAAAATTATCTTTTCAAAAATTTTGCTAAGCACGGGTAAAATTGATATTGGTCGAAAGTTGGAGGGGTCGCATTTTTCTCCTGATTTAAAAAGTGGAACAATATTACTAAATTTCATTAAATTTGGAAAATGGCCTTCATCGACACATTTATTAAATATGATCGCTAAACGCGGGGCTATAAATTCAATAATGGTTTTAATTATATAAACAGATAATCCCCATAAGTCCTCAGTCTTTTTCAAATTAAGTTCATTGAATGTTTTTATAATAACCTCAGAGGATACATGCCTAAAGTTCAGTAAAGAATGACATTCATCAATATTAGATCTAAGAATAGATTGGGCTTGTTCTGGAGATGATGCAAGATCTTTGGTTGTTAATGTTGCAATATTAGTAAAGAAATTTTCAAAGACATTTGCAACCTCTAAATTAGAATTAACTATCTTACTTCCAACTTTTAAGGAAAACGAATGATCTTTTGTTTTGTTTTTACACGTTTCCTTGTTTATAATGTTCCAGGTAGCTTTCGCCTTATTCTTGGAACCGGTAACTATCCTTCGAATATGGTTAGACGTAGCCTGTGCACATACTTTTTTAAAGATTTTTGAGTAGTTCTTCACATATTCTTTAATGTGTGGGTTCTGGGTCTGTTCTTTGATATTATATAGTTCGTATAATTTATTCCTACTTTTATAAATACCAACTGTAGCCCATTCATTGAATTTAAACTTGACCTGATTTGACTTTACTGTTTTTTTTGTAAATATTTGATTATATTCGTTCTTTATCAAAGTGAATAAATCTTCATAAAGTTTATCAGCGTTTTTACTATTACTGTGAATTAAAGATTGAATACCTTCGCAAATCTTACTTTTAAATCTATCTATTCTATTTGCAGTGATTGGCCTATAAACAATATCCACAGCATTTGAGATGGGACTGTGTTCAAACGCGACTTTTTGTCCTCTGTGGTCGGACCTTAAACAATGTAAAATTGATTTATCAATTACTTTAATATTACAGAAAATGTTATCTAAGCACGTAGCTGTTGTAGGAGTCACTCTCGTAGGTTCATTAAAAACGTTCACTAAGTTAAAAGACTTAAAGAGACCAAGAAAACTCATTGACTGTTGCGTTTTTTTAAGTATATCTACATTATAATCACCGCATATTATCAAAGATTTACTTTGCTTAGAAACTTTCGATAAGGCTATTTCCATTGTAGCTTCAAAAAGGCCGTAATCTGCATTGGGAGGACTGTATACGCTTATTATTTTGGCCAACGCTGTTCTTGATATATGTGGATCAGCTGTGCAACATCAAATTACGTAACGGTAAACTTTTTGCTTTTGCCGATGACACTGCCTTGCTGTTTCGTGCTGGTGATTGGGCTGAAGCCTATCACTGTGCTCAGGAAGGACTTAATGGGGTGTCTGCTTGGCTATCCTCTAACTCATTAGCTCTAAATGTATCTAAAACCTCATACCTAACATTTTCCATCACCATACGTGGGCAGCCAACCGGTCACACACTCAAATGTCACGATAGCAACTGTCGAACTTATTCGCATTGTCTGTGTCCCGATCTGTTCCACTCTGCCACAGTCAAGTATTTAGGCGTATCTCTTGATCAACATTTAAATTTTAGCAACCATCTCGATCTCGTATCCACAAGAGTAAGGAAACTGATTTACATTTTTAAAACATTGCGACATCTTACTGATCATAAGACCATAAAAATGGTTTACCAGTCCCTATGTCAATCTCTCTTGGCATATTGCATCTCCTCCTGGGGTGGTGCCTCCAAAACTCACTTATTAAGAATTGAAAGAGCCCAAAGAGCTGTTCTAAAAATTTCTGCATTCTTGCCTATATTGCATCCCACTACCGACGTCTATATCTTCTGGAAGGTGCTCACTGTTAGACAACTATTTATTGTATCTATAACGCTTCGTAAACACTCTTCAATTCAGTATGATCCCAAACTAATGTTCAATCGACGGAGGAAAGTGTTGGCTCGTAATAATTTACCACCATTCAGGACCGCTTTTGCCAGGAGGTTCTATTGCTTTCTGGGTGACTACCTTTATTCTAAGCTCAACTCTAATCTAAACATATACCCATTACCCAGATATAGCTGTAAGAAAAAAATTGTTCTGTGGCTCTTAGACCAGGACTATGAGAGAACTGAAGACCTCATTACTATCATAACATAAACAACGCAAGCATGCACACTCACAAACACAAACACACACACACACACACACACACACACCCACACACACACACACACACACACACACACACACACACACACACACACACACACACACACACACACACACACACACACACACACACACACACACACACACACACACACACACACACACACACACACACACACACACACACACACACACACACACACACACACACACACACACACACACACACACACACACGCGCGCGCGCGCCGCGCGCGCACACTCACATACACATGCACACTCACATACATTCTATTACTACTATTACATTTTCTAATTGTCTATCATCATAATTATACATCATTATCTACTATAACCATTTGTCCATGTTTATTCGATTGTCTTTGTATGTGTTGAGAAAATAAAGATTATGTTTATGTTTATGTTTATTATAATATATTGGTCTAACTCAAAACATGCAAGTTCAATAGTTCGTTCAATAGTAAGTGATACAATATCTTTACGCTCTTTATAGTTTAATTGATTTTTCAAAAGAATGAGTGACCCTCCTCTAGTAGTTGTCTCTCTAGTGAACGAACTACCAACTTTATAATCATCTATGCTTAACATTAGTTCATTAAACCACTACTAAGTATTTTGAGCTACTATAGTCTTTTTTTTTATGATGACCACTAATGCATTTTTTGACATGGCACATTCATCCATTTCACGCATACACAATTCTAAAAACCAAAAAATATTTTAAAAAGTAAACAAAATATTTTTTGATATTGCTGCCCAAATATAATAAAACAATGCCTTTAATAATATGAATGTTTATTTTGATCCACCATCCAGGTTAAAAAAAATAACCTATGCAGGGAACGGAACATAAACTATAATGATTGACAAAGCCTAATCAGTTTAAAATCGTGTAATCCCGAATAATCGGTATAGCAGTAATAATCATTCACTAGATTTATTAATGAAAACTGCATGAAAAATATGATCGTTATCGATTAAAGGTATCATTTTTTAAAATGAATGGTATTCACCTTCTTGTTTTTTTTAAACTTGTTTTGACAAAATGATAAACCAGAAAGATCTAAAATAATACTCCCTCTCTCTTTCTCTCTGTCTCTATATGTCCTAAGCCTGGGAAAGGATTTAAATACACGCAAAATATTAAACATAAAATAACAATAAAAGACTAATCGATTACTTTGTACGAAAAACATCGGTAAAATTTTATTAGGTTACAGATATAATCTCAGGCAATGGCAACTATAGCAGGTATATTGAAATCTTTAGACATACTCTTACTAATTTGTGATTGATACACGGCCGAACACTTTGAGCAAGTGTTTTTATTCTGAGGTCATCACAATCCCGCGCTATTCAAACGTTAGGTGGAGAACTACGCGGTGCTGCCAACGCAGCGCGAGCTGTGGCCGGAGTTGCTGCAGACGGAGGCGCTGCGCGGCGTGGAGATGGAGAACGACGACGACCTGCTCACGCCCTGGGAGGAGCCCGCGCCGCCGCGCGCCAGCGAGGACCTGCAGCCGCAGTGCGTGCTCACACACTTCTACTCTCTCATCTATTGTGGTAGCCCTCGCTGTCTGTCTGTCTGTCTGGCTGTTCGTCCGTATGTCACAGCCATTTTATTTTGTAAGTATAAGCATCACATTGTTAAAATTTGGTAGGAAGATGCATCCTATTAACCGCTTTACGATTCTCATATAAAAAATAAAAAATAATGACATTTAAGGGGGGGGGGGGGGGGGGATCTCCATACATTAAATTAAAACTTATTTTTTTTTAGTCAAACCTATGCGTGTGCGGTGTCTATGGATAGGTCTTTTAAAATGACATAGGGGTTCCTGAAACCATTTTCCTTTAAAGTCTAACGTTTAATAGCTAGACGCTTCTAAAATGGTAAAATGGGCGTCCCCCCCATCTGACTTCTAAACTAAGCGAGTGTAAATTTTGTAAAAGTATACAAAATGTAGACCTTCACAAATACTTTCAACGAAAATTGGTTCAGACGGTATTGAACCAGAAGTTTTTAACATACAGCACATTTTCAACAACCGCAAACATAACTTTGTACTACATACAAACACTATGAAAAACAAAGTTATATTTGCTGTCAACAAAATATTTTACTAAGTGGAAGTAAGTGGATTCCCTAATTCAGTTAAAGTTGGCACGGAACCCTCAGTGCGCGAGTTCGACTTGCACTTGGCCGGTTTTATTTAAGGTTCACTGCTTTGTCCCGTTGAGTCTATAAATTGACAGATTTTTTGGAGCGTGATATCTGCATGATGTGTCGCCTTAGATGGATACTACTTTTGCTCATAAGCGGACCGCATGAGCAGAGAATATGCATGGCCGTTTCTTCTTCTGTATTACAGAATCTGCACAAAGCGTCTTCGGTCAGGTTCAGATTGGACACATGTATGTATTTTCAGTTTGCAGTTGCCGGTTAGTATTCTGGTCACTGCACAAGCATTGTATCTTTCGAAATTTAACAGTTCTTTAGTTCCTTTGTTGTTGTAATCTCGAATGAGTGCTTTTGATATTGTATACTTGTTCCCTGTGTAAGTGTTCCTAATTCTTATCACTTGTACCATATAACTACCATGTTTTTATTATCCTAGAAATCGAAGGTTCATTACGCATAGTGAGGTGAAATAAGTTAGATATGAATAGAACTGAAGTGTGTGAATCGGTGAGCTCGAGTAACGATAGCCAGTGCGTATAGTTCGAAGAAATGATGGCCGTTGAGACAGGAATGTACTCGATTAGAAACCCTTTGAAAACAGAGCCCCGGCAAACAAGACAGCCCGCCCTGTAAAGATCGCAGGATCACACTGGACACGGACCACTTGCAATCAGTTACTGTAGAAAACTGTGAGGGAAAGCCTATGTTCAGCAGTGGACTTGTTTTTGTTGAGAATCCATTAGGCACAACCTGCATCCGCTTGGTTACCCTAAATTAATTTCTGTCATTCTAATAGCGTACTGCGTATTCTATTATCGAACCAAGGAACCGATGTTGTTCTTCATTTGATTTGCAGAGTGGTAGAACAATCTATTCAATCAGTAAAAAATGAACCCCGTACAAGCGGCGAGAGCCACGTGATCAACTTGAGCTCCGCCGAGGAGGTGCCGGGGCAGCCCTACGTGCTGGCCGGCTCTACCGCGCACCTCTACGTGGACATCCCGCCCTTCATGGTGCCGCAGACGCGCGCCTTCAGCTTCCTGCAGATGAGCTGGCTGCAGCACACCGTCAAGGTACACTAGCGCAGCCCTACGTGCTGGCCGGCTCCACCGCGCACCTCTACGTGGACATCCCGCCCTTCATGGTGCCGCAGACGCGCGCCTTTAGCTTCCTGCAGATGAGCTGGCTGCAGCACACCGTCAAGGTACACTAGCGCAGCCCTACGTGCTGGCGGCTCCACCGCGCACCTCTACGTGGACATCCCGCCCTTCATGGTGCCGCAGACGCGCGCCTTTAGCTTCCTGCAGATGAGCTGGCTGCAGCACACCGTCAAGGTACACTAGCGCAGCCCTACGTGCTGGCGGCTCCACCGCGCACCTCTACGTGGACATCCCGCCCTTCATGGTGCCGCAGACGCGCGCCTTCAGCTTCCTGCAGATGAGCTGGCTGCAGCACACCGTCAAGGTACACTAGCGCAGCCCTACGTGCTGGCCGGCTCCACCGCGCACCTCTACGTGGACATCCCGCCCTTCATGGTGCCGCAGACGCGCGCCTTTAGCTTCCTGCAGATGAGCTGGCTGCAGCACACCGTCAAGGTACACTAGCGCAGCCCTACGTGCTGGCGGCTCCACCGCGCACCTCTACGTGGACATCCCGCCCTTCATGGTGCCGCAGACGCGCGCCTTTAGCTTCCTGCAGATGAGCTGGCTGCAGCACACCGTCAAGGTACACTAGCGCAGCCCTACGTGCTGGCGGCTCCACCGCGCACCTCTACGTGGACATCCCGCCCTTCATGGTGCCGCAGACGCGCGCCTTTAGCTTCCTGCAGATGAGCTGGCTGCAGCACACCGTCAAGGTACACTAGCGCAGCCCTACGTGCTGGCCGGCTCCACCGCGCACCTCCACGTGGACATCCCGCCCTTCATGGTGCCGCAGACGCGCGCCTTCAGCTTCCTGCAGATGAGCTGGCTGCAGCACACCGTCAAGGTACACTAGCGCAGCCCTACGTGCTGGCCGGCTCCACCGCGCACCTCTACGTGGACATCCCGCCCTTCATGGTGCCGCAGACGCGCGCCTTTAGCTTCCTGCAGATGAGCTGGCTGCAGCACACCGTCAAGGTACACTAGCGCAGCCCTACGTGCTGGCGGCTCCACCGCGCACCTCTACGTGGACATCCCGCCCTTCATGGTGCCGCAGACGCGCGCCTTTAGCTTCCTGCAGATGAGCTGGCTGCAGCACACCGTCAAGGTACACTAGCGCAGCCCTACGTGCTGGCGGCTCCACCGCGCACCTCTACGTGGACATCCCGCCCTTCATGGTGCCGCAGACGCGCGCCTTTAGCTTCCTGCAGATGAGCTGGCTGCAGCACACCGTCAAGGTACACTAGCGCAGCCCTACGTGCTGGCGGCTCCACCGCGCACCTCTACGTGGACATCCCGCCCTTCATGGTGCCGCAGACGCGCGCCTTTAGCTTCCTGCAGATGAGCTGGCTGCAGCACACCGTCAAGGTACACTAGCGCAGCCCTACGTGCTGGCCGGCTCCACCGCGCACCTCTACGTGGACATCCCGCCCTTCATGGTGCCGCAGACGCGCGCCTTTAGCTTCCTGCAGATGAGCTGGCTGCAGCACACCGTCAAGGTACACTAGCGCAGCCCTACGTGCTGGCGGCTCCACCGCGCACCTCTACGTGGACATCCCGCCCTTCATGGTGCCGCAGACGCGCGCCTTTAGCTTCCTGCAGATGAGCTGGCTGCAGCACACCGTCAAGGTACACTAGCGCAGCCCTACGTGCTGGCGGCTCCACCGCGCACCTCTACGTGGACATCCCGCCCTTCATGGTGCCGCAGACGCGCGCCTTCAGCTTCCTGCAGATGAGCTGGCTGCAGCACACCGTCAAGGTACACTAGCGCAGCCCTACGTGCTGGCGGCTCCACCGCGCACCTCTACGTGGACATCCCGCCCTTCATGGTGCCGCAGACGCGCGCCTTCAGCTTCCTGCAGATGAGCTGGCTGCAGCACACCGTCAAGGTACACTAGCGCAGCCCTACGTGCTGGCGGCTCCACCGCGCACCTCTACGTGGACATCCCGCCCTTCATGGTGCCGCAGACGCGCGCCTTCAGCTTCCTGCAGATGAGCTGGCTGCAGCACACCGTCAAGGTACACTAGCGCAGCCCTACGTGCTGGCGGCTCCACCGCGCACCTCTACGTGGACATCCCGCCCTTCATGGTGCCGCAGACGCGCGCCTTCAGCTTCCTGCAGATGAGCTGGCTGCAGCACACCGTCAAGGTACACTAGCGCAGCCCTACGTGCTGGCCGGCTCCACCGCGCACCTCCACGTGGACATCCCGCCCTTCATGGTGCCGCAGACGCGCGCCTTCAGTTTCCTGCAGATGAGCTGGCTGCAGCACACCGTCAAGGTACTTCAATCGAACCTTCAAAGGGGCTAGTTTGTTATGGGATTGCTACCTTGTACTTGGACACGGCGTATCTGACGTCGTCACGTCAGTAACGTCATGACTACTGTTGTCAGTGACGTGACGTCGTTTTTACTCTTCTACAAATGCATATTTATCTATATCTACATGATACAATAACCACAATGCTCCACCCATTGACGCCGGTCACCGGTCCAACTTACGACTAGGTGCTTCACTCTATACTATCCGTTTTAGCCCGATGACTATACCCTGCTATAAACAATCGCGTTTGCTAGTTATCAGCTGTATGGACTACTGCAGTATACAATACGCACATCGTCTTATGGCATCTTCTCCTTTTCCTTGCCCTGCTCCTATTTCAGCTGAATTCGAAGCGGTATGTTTGTATCTTACAGAGAATTAGATAAACTAAAGAAGACTTACCGGTTGTAAGCACGAATTAAGTGGGTGCATTGGCAACATTGCAGCTGAACGTGCAAAACATGCGGCTGTGGTTCAACAAGCGGTTCGACGAGCTCATGGGCCTGAAGCAGCGCGAGGTCGGCCTCGTGCAGGAGCGGAACGCGCGTCTCAGATTCATAATCGAGGGTTATTAATACACCTCAAAACTTTACCTCGGACATACCTTTGATTGCACTTGGAGCGAGTTGATAGATATCACGTTTAGTTAGTTGTTCCGCACGCCCAATAGCCCGACATGATTCATTCTAAGCAACATCGTTACTTACCGTCATGAAAGTGGCAATTTTGTTTCATATTTTGTAGCTAGATTCACGATGAGTAGATCTACACATCTGACACTAGCTAAAGACTACTGTTTAGTGTAATTTGTTCGCTTTTAATGACATTTTTACACGCCGAATGTTGGCAGAACATGTTGATGCTAAAACTTTGTTGTCATCATTTATGTACACACATGTTTAGTAAATAAATATCTTTATCTTTATCTTTATCTTTAGTAAAACTTATTACAGTCTGTTTTTCTTTGCTAGTCGAATAAAGAACTATCTTTAAAAAATCTTTAAAAAAAAACAGTTAATCAAATTAATTTACTATTTGATTTAATTAGATCTCAGTACGATTAATTACCGATACAGTTGGTGAGTTTTGTAGTAATTTTGATTTAAAATAAATAATTTCAGTAAAAAGGAATGCCAAAATTGTTTATAATATTCTACTAGCAAAGAGCAATAGACTTGGACCAATTATCATTGAGTGAATAGTTTGTTTTAAGGTAGAATAGCAAATCAAATACTTGTTGCTCTTGAATGAATGAATTATATTCCATGTAGTACACTGCACCGTTGATTTTATTAAAGACTTTGCTTGTAGCATCGTATCGTTCGTATTGCTGGTTCAAGTCCCGCCCGTGCGCAAATTTTTGGTTTCTGATTTCATCTTTATGAATAAAAAATATGACACTGTGAGTGTTAAAAACATTCTAAAGCATTGCATATAATGGTGTTCCAGAGCTGAATAAATTGTCGGACCTGCGCGGCAGCTTCCACCACCTGGTCATCGAGATCAAGGATCCGGAGTGGCGGCAGGAGGAGCAGCCGCACAAGCTCATCAAGGTGGAGCCCGAGGAGGTAATACACAAAAATATTTTTTTAAATTGGTCTAGTAGTTTATGAGATAAGCGCGTTCAAACAAAAAAAAACTCATCAGCTTTATAATTTTATTATAGGTAGATACATAATTATGGATTTATTTCTTTTTGCTATTTTTTGTTATAATAAATAGACTAAACGTGATTTAGCATACTCAATCTGTCATACCCATAGGCTAAACAAACATGAATGTAGGCAGCGTGACAAATAAATGATAAGGTTAAAATCATTACTAAGTTCAACTTGATAGGTTGTTACCACGTCACTATGTACGTACCTACGTACGTATCAATGATTAGGCGAGTAAATTGCACTTAATATCAACTTGTTAGAAACAGGAACATAATCACTGCTTCTTGCGCTATCCGGGCGCACTGCAGCTGTATGTAGCTGAGTGGTATAGGCATACCCCTCAGCTACACAGACAGAACAATGTCGGACAGTGCCTATATTAGGCAACTCCCATTCTATTGCCAGCCGATGAGTTAATGGGTCCAGTTCCCCCACGTCGCTAGCATTTGCGTAAATACCTCATTATATTGGTATGTTCTTCTCATTCCAGTGCAGCATCGAGCCGTACGTGAGCCCCAGCCAGATCGTGATCCCCCCGCCGGAGGTCGGACCCAAGGACGACTTCCGCGAGCGCGCGCTCATCGAGATGATGGACGGCGTGCTCGAGAAGCTGTGGCACGAGGAGATCAAGAAGCCCATCCCGATGCCGCAGTGCATGGTACGTATACTTTGGTTTTTAATTAGATAGACCAAATTGACATTTGGTGGGTGGCCACTATTTCGCAATTTTGAAATAGTGTTGTTCCTAAATAATCGAAAATTTCAATTATTATTCAATCATTTTTTTAATTGATTATAAAATTATAAATAGTTTTTGTTGAAATGTATGTTCCGCTGAAGTAGATAGAATAGCATGAAATATAACAATGTCACTAAAAACTGTTTTAAAAACATTCTTCATATAAATACAGTCCATTCTAAGAATGAATAATAACAGAAAGTAGTAACAAAACAAATTAGATAAAATCATATAAGAATATTGCTATCTGCAAGAGAAATTCCCGTTTGATACTCCTTACAAAAACTGCTTTATGTATTACGTTTGTTTATACCTTTGTATAACGTTTACATTTATTCATTTATTTAAACTTTATTGCACTGTAAAATGTACAATTATCGGACTTAATGCCTAATGGCATTCTCTACCAGTCAACCACCTGGTAATGTAGAGTGTTTAATTAGTGGCGGAATATTAATAATAAGTGAGAGGAGTGGTACAAAAAAAGAAGTAAAATGCACTAACATAAACATACATACTAATATTACACATATATATAACCTGTCATAGTAATTAACTACACAAGCGAACCCAGATGATTTACCTAAATGTGAAATTTCAACATCGAAACGAGGCAGCGGCGCCGGCCAGACGCAACCCGATCGCCACTGCTGACACTGCAACGGACAGCCCGCGCGTCACCGACGCGATTCCACGATTTCTACATTTTAACGATGAGACTCATTATCTAGCATCGATAGGGTCAACTCATGTAACTAGTTTTATTTTAAATAAATTACTTTTAGACCAATTTTGGTTTTTCTTGAATCCTCCGACCGCGACCTCCATATTTGGCGCAGTCGGTAGGATACTCAAGCCGCCTTGAGTTTAGATTCACTAGGGTATTCTCAAATCGGTATCCGTGTGAAATCGCTATCGTCGCGAGCGATCGGGCGTCCTTGGGTATCCCGTATAAGAAGAACCTGGAGTAGTGGCTGGAGGATAAATCAAGACATCGATTTCAAGAATACCAGAATGCAGTTTATGTAAGTACGCTGAAATCGTTTCTGTGTTGCTTCCTTTCTATTCCTTAGTTTCCATATTTTACCACCATTTTTCACCCTAAGCAAACTACCCCTATAGGGCCTGCTCGATCTAGACAAGCCCGTAGGTTAGATTTAGATACGAATAGGAATATTAGTGTAGACTTAGATAATTCATTTCTTAGTTTAGAGGATTCTGTGAGCTCTGAGAGTCCAGAAAATCCTATAATGGCCGATGTAGACACCATTTTTAAGGCCTTGCGCCTAGTGCCTGAGTTTGACGGCAACCCGCATATCTTGCCGCGATTCATTCACCTGTGCGATCAAATCGCAGCCGAGTATACAGAGCAAAATCCTGGTAACGCTTTAGCTAACCTTTGCCTAGTTAACGGTATCCTAAATAAAATTACTGGACCCGCCGCACGAATAATAAATTCAAACGGCATTGCTGAAGATTGGAATAGCATTAAACTTGCATTAATTAATAATTTTTCTGACCAAAGGGACGAGACCGCCCTTTATAACGACCTTATGTTAGCAACTCAGGGTAGTAGTTCGCCACAAGAGTTTTATGATCGGTGTACAAATTTATTCAGCACAATCATGACTTATGTCACTTTACACGAAAGTGTCGCGACTACAGTAGAAGCGAAGCGCGCGCTATATAAGAAACTAACTATGCAGGCATTTGTACGTGGATTAAAAGAACCCTTAGGGTCCCGCATCCGGTGCATGCGTCCTGATAGTGCTGAAAAGGCCCTTGAATTTGTGCAAGAGGAATTGAATGTAATGTACCTACAGAATCGTAACGAATCAGTAGATAAAAAGTCACAAGTGCCACAGTTGCATAAACCTATGCAGGCAGCATCCCTGCCCGTCGGGTTCAAACCATTCAATTACTCGGCACTGGCCCCACCTATGTCTAATTTTAAGATTTCACAGCAGCCAATGAAACCTAATTTCAATCACCAAAATTACCCAGTTTCGTATAGGCCAGTAGGTATGCCTTCGCGTACGCAACAGATCTTTCGTGCGCAGCCCCCTAATTATAACGCGTATCAGAATAGGTTCCAAATGCCGCCGCGTAATAATCCATCTAACCCTGGCCCTAAGCCTATGAGTGGCGTTAGCCACTACGCTGTGAAAGAAAGACCGACCTTCAGTCAACCAATTGGTCACGATTGGCAAAAGTACGGTAACCCGCCGCCATCCAATTATTTTAAGACTAGGGAGATGAACTTAAATGAATGTGCTAACTATTATCTACCCGAATATTACAATTATGAGCCCGAAAACTATTATAATGTATTTAGCCACCCGGAATACGAGTACTTTGACGCGGAACCCGTGTATTACTTAGAGCCATCCTATGAATCATCTCATGAGACGGCCCCAGCCTCCAGTAGCGAGCCTGAGCCATCTACCAGCTCTGCTCAAGAGCAGGATTTTCAGAATCGCGGGACGTCACACACTTTAAAATAGAATTAAATATGCAATGTCAACGGCAGCTTCCTTTTATACAAATTTCAGATCCGCCCTTGAAACTGTTGATAGATACAGGCGCGAATCAATCGTTTCTTAGTCCGGAAGCTGTAGAGAGATTCTATGATAACGTGCCCTTAAATTTTGATCCCTTCGAGGTCACCAATGTCCACGCTACTACGCGTAATAATTATTCTATCACTATTCCCTGTTTCAAGGAATTCCAAGAACCCGATAGTAATATTAAATTATTCATTTACAAATTCCATGAGTTTTTCGATGGCCTTATTGGTTTAGATCTTTTAGAAAAATGGGAAGCTAAAATCGATCTTAAAGACAAACATTTAATTACGCGTAATTCGATCAATGAAATCTCTATGCATAACTCTAAGAACGTAAATCTTTATGAAGACGTTATCCCCGCGAACTCCACCAAATTAGCCAAAATTCCAATTAACCTTCATGACGGTGACGCCTACATTAACGAACAAATCTTATGTAACTGCGTAATTACTGAGTGCCTAACTAAAGTTAAAAATAGCCGAGGTATTGTAGAGATAAGAAATCCCACTACGCATGATGTAATTTTTTCTATGGACCGCGCCGTTCAAGGGGAGATCCATAATGTTCAGTGCAATCGAATCTTAGATGCTACGGATCGCTCATGCGCTACAAGTTTGCTACGGAACTCTCATACTACGAATAAAATTCGTGACGTAAATGCTACGGAAACACTTAGCGCTACGGATCATACGCGTGCTACGAACATATCGCGTAACCTCCATACTACGAGAAATGATGCGCGTCATAATGCTACGAACTTAAATAGTCACTCTACGGATTCTTTGAGTGCTACGAACGAGACGCGTGACGCACACGCTACTTATAGGAATGAGCCGGTACATTCGAATGCTACGAAACTTAGTAGCCGTGCTACGGACGTTCTCTCTCGGCTACGAACCGATCATTTAAATCCCGAAGAGCGCGCTAACCTAGAAACACTCTGCGCGAAGTATGCCGATATTTTTTATATAGACGGTGAGGCTCTGACCTTCACTAATAAGATAAAACATCAAATTAAGACCACAGATGAGACACCAGTCTACACAAAAAGCTATCGGTATCCTTACGTTCATAGGGATGAAGTTAGAGATCAAATAGAAAAAATGTTGAACCAGGGAATCATTCGCCCTTCAGAGTCTGCCTGGAGTTCCCCGATATGGATTGTCCCTAAAAAGGCTGATGCCTCCGGAAAGTCTAAGTGGCGTTTAGTCGTCGATTTTCGTAAATTAAATGAGAAAACTTATGACGATAAGTACCCCATTCCAAACATCAATGACGTCCTTGATAAATTAGGCAACTGCCAATACTTCTCAACTCTTGACCTTGCAAGTGGCTTTTATCAAGTAGAGATGCACCCAGACGATATTCCTAAGACCGCGTTCAACGTAGAGAACGGACACTATGAATTTTTACGCATGCCAATGGGTTTAAAAAATTCACCCTCCACCTTTCAACGTGTCATGGACAATGTTCTGAGAGACCTCCAGAACACCGTTTGTCTAGTCTACCTTGACGATATCGTCGTTTTTAGTACCAGCCTTCAAGAGCACATTGTCAACCTTGAAAAGGTATTCTCAAGATTACGCGATTCTAACTTCAAAGTCCAAATGGATAAATCCGAATTCCTTAAATTAGAGACAGCTTATTTAGGTCACATTATTACCAGAGACGGTATCAAACCGAACCCTGACAAAATTGGAGCCATTCAGAAATATCCCCTACCAAGGACACCTAAAGAAATTAAACAGTTTTTAGGTCTCGTTGGGTACTATAGAAAGTTTATACCGGACTTTGCGCGTATTACTAAGCCTCTTACGCAATGCCTCAAGAAAGGTAGGAAAATCGTAGCTAATTCAGAATACATTAACTGTTTTGAGAAATGCAAACAACTCTTAACCAACGACCCCATTTTACAATATCCGGATTTTCCGCGAGATTTTATACTAACCACGGACGCTTCTAACGTAGCTTTAGGTGCGATTTTATCTCAAGGCACTATAGGCGCGGATCGACCAGTCTGTTACGCGTCGCGAACTCTTAATGAAAGCGAGATGAACTACAGCACTATTGAGAAAGAACTGCTTGCGATAGTGTGGGCTACTAAATATTTTAGGCCTTATCTATTCGGACGAAAGTTCAGGATCGTTACGGACCATAAGCCATTGCAATGGATTATGAACCTTAAAGAGCCGAACTCACGTTTGACTAGATGGAGACTCAAACTATCCGAGTACGATTTTACTGTAGTTTACAAAAAAGGTCAATCTAACACTAATGCTGATGCCCTTTCGCGTGTCGAAATACACAACAAGGAAACGAGTTCTATGGCTGTTAACGCATCCGAACAACTTACATGTGCTGCTAACTCGTCGACAGCATCCGTGCACACCAGCGAAGAGGACCCGATTCTCGAAATCCCGATCGTAGATGAACCGCTCAATAGATTTAACAGACAGATTGTCATATCGGTAGTCGGTGATATTAAGAAACGGCCCTCTATTTCAAAACCCTTTGACACTCATTTAAGAACAGCTGTACAAGTATCCCAATCCAATTTAGAAAATGATATCGTAAGCCTTGTTAAAGAATACGTCAATCCGAAACTTAAGACCGCTTTATTAATTAATCCCCCGTTAGCAATGTATGATATTATCCCGATTGTTCAAAGTAAATTCAAAAACTCCGCTATGAACTTAGTACTAGCTAAAATTGAAGTCGAGAATATAAAAGATTATCTCAGGCAGCAGGAGATAATAAAACAGTATCACGAAGGTAAAACAAATCATCGTGGTATAAATGAATGTCATCTTGCTCTCTCTCGTCGTTTTTATTGGCCTAAGATGAAAGATGAAATCACAAAATTCATTAACAACTGTATCATATGTGGCCAAGCCAAGTATGATCGACATCCAATAAAACCACAGTTTAATGTCGTTCCTCCCGCTACCAAACCATTTGAAATCGTACACATAGATTTACTCAGCATCCATGGTGAAAAATTCTTAACTATTGTAGACGTGTTCTCAAAGTATGCGCAAGCATACCACATTCGCGATGGTACAGCCATCACCATCCTTCAATCACTTCTAAAGTTTTGCACCCATCACGGTCTACCTTTAACCATAGTTTCCGATAATGGTACGGAATTCACCAATCAACTTTTTAGTGAGTTTGTTAACCTTCACAAAGTAAACCACCATAAGACCTTGCCCTACTCACCAAATGATAATGGTATAGTTGAGAGGTTTCACTCCACCTTGTTGGAACATCTTCGAATCCTAAAATTAAAGCATAAAAGTGAAGATGTAGTTAATCTTGTTCCTTACGCAATTTTAGCGTATAACAGCTCAGTTCACAGTTTCACCAAATGTAGGCCTTACGATATTATCACTGGGCATTTCGACCCGAGAGATCCCTTAGAGATAGATTTATCTAAGCATCTTATGCAGCAGTATATACAGAATCATCGAGAGCAGATGAGATTCGTTTATGACATCATAAATGAATCCACTCTTCCTACTCGTACTAATATAGTAACTAATCTGAATAAAAACCGCGAGCCAGAGGTTGAATACCAGCCTCAACAACGTATCTTTGTTAGCAACCCGCTCGCTAGCCGCCAAAAGTTAGCACCTAGGTACAGTCACGACACAGTTATAGCAGATCTACCCATACACATCTATACCTCGCGTAGACGAGGCCCTGTTGCTAAAAATCTTCTTAAGAGAGTACCAAAAAGTGCCCAATTGTTACAGGGTACTACTGGTCCTGACTGCATACGTGCTAATATCCAGAGGGATGACTCAGGGGATAACACTTGAGAGCCTCGATGAGGGTCCCGGGCTGCTACCTTTTCGCCTCGGTGCCACCAGGCTTACTACGCACTATCATTCCTTTATCCAATACGTAGATTTAAAAGATATCAGTACTAAAATTTATCTCTTACAAGATCAGCTAGTAGATTTTAAACATCGATTAAGCAACGATACTTACGTCCTTTATGAACTCCAAATAGACTATCTTTCCTCTAAATTGCTAAAAGTCATCAGTCAGTTAGATACGCTAATACCACGTCGCTCAAAGAGAGGTCTCGTTGACGGATTAGGTTCAATAATTAAGAGTATAACCGGAAATTTAGACACTTCAGATGCTCAGAGATATGATAATGCTATTAAAATTCTTCAGAAAAGTAACGACGAAATAGTTCAAGAATTTAACAATCATGTAAGCTTAAGTAAAGAATGGATGGTCCAGCATTCCAATATTATTGATAAGTTAGTTGATAATCAGGCTAAGATAAACGAAACACTAGAATTAATTTTAAATAGCGAAGCTCATAAAGAATCGAGTCTTATAAAATATGCTAAATTTGCCCAGCATCTCGTTATTATAACTGAAAATATCGATGATGTGTTAGGAGAACTAAACAGGATTGAAAATATATTAGCTTTTATTCATGCTTCAACCTCGCATCATTCGATGTTAAGCATTGATATATTAAATCATATAATTCAACGATTAGTAAAGATCTATGGCAAAGAACAGGTGTTAGAATTAGAATTAAGAGAATACTATGATATCATAAAACCGGGCTATTACTATTCAGATAATCGGATAGTTATAATTTTTAAGATACCGATATTCAGTAATGATAGTTTTGACTTATATAAGCTCTCAAAAGCTCCTAATAAGAATAGACAGGCCCTTATCCCTCCTTTTCCTCTAATAGCAACTAACAGAAAAGGTTACGCGTACATAGAGGCTGAATGCCCGAAGTATAACAACTGGTACCTTTGTGGAGAGAAGACCAATTACCAGCTACGCCAGGATCCAGACTGCATCCAGGGACTTATTGCAAATCAATACATCGACAAGTCCTGCGAGATTGTGACTGTTACCCTGTCAAGAATAGCAATGGAAGAGCTGGACGAGAAACACTACGTGATATCATTCCCCAATTCCACGAGAATACACACACTCTGTGGGAAAGAAGATTACGACATCCTCAATGGAAGCTACCTTGCAACTGTTCCTGCGAATTGCTACTTATACACTCCCGAGTTTACGATCACCAACGCCAACGATCAAGTCGAAGGTCAACCCCTGAAAATAATGAAGCTTACATACGACATGGACTCGCTGCCTGGAGACAAACCTCGAATTCATCTTAACTCCATCGACCTTAGACGACTACATGATGTTCAACAAAAAGTAATCACAGAACCTGCAGTACGGATAGACCAAGCTTCAACGGAATCTGCAATCTACCACACAACGATCCCGGTGTACGTCATGCTATCGACTACACTTGCTCTCGTCATGTACCTACTCACAAGACATTATAAGATGCTGCAGCGCAAATCTGAGAAGTCTGCTCCCGAAGACAAAACCTATGAAGATCCTGAAAAACCCGCAACCCATACGCAGCAACCGTCACTATTCACTCAGCTTCGGCTTCAGAAATAGGTGACGTTCTGAGGGGGGAGGTGTCATAGTAATTAACTACACAAGCGAACCCAGATGATTTACCTAAATGTGAAATTTCAACATCGAAACGAGGCAGCGGCGCCGGCCAGACGCAACCCGATCGCCACTGCTGACACTGCAACGGACAGCCCGCGCGTCACCGACGCGATTCCACGATTTCTACATTTTAACGATGAGACTCATTATCTAGCATCGATAGGGTCAACTCATGTAACTAGTTTTATTTTAAATAAATTACTTTTAGACCAATTTTGGTTTTTCTTGAATCCTCCGACCGCGACCTCCATATTTAACCGGATACATAAGCAAAAGTCTAATAATCATACATAGAATACATATACTTAATAAATACAAAAATATGAATGGTAAAACCAAACTAAAGTCCGTTTCTCTTTGCTAGTCTTAGAATGTTAACAATCTTGACATTTCTGTTTAATGAAATATTTCACTTTAAAATTAAATAAACGTAAAACTCGCAACGAACATAGGTAATGCATCATTGAACACTGAGATCTTTTTAAATCAAATAGATGAATTTTGTGCCCTGATATTATTTTCAAAATTATCAAAAGATTGTTTACAATCTTCGACTAGCCAAGAAACAGAGAATTTATGTTTTTCGGCCAACTTCCCAGCTGGAGAAGGATCCGGAGCACTTCAACGAGGACGACCTGCGGCTGGTGTTCGAGTACGAGGCGAAAGTGAAGTTCCGCAACGCGGAGCGGGAGCGGTACCGCAAGATGCTGCACGCGGAGTACGCCAAGCTCGCGCAGACGCTCAACGAGGGAGTGGTCAAGTTCAACCACAAGGTGAACGGGTTTCGATCAATGAAAACAGCCAAGTGCGAGTCGGACTCGCGTACTGAGGGTTCCGTGCCAACTTTAAATAAATTAGGGTTACACTTACTTTCACGTAGACAAAATAAAAATAACACGTTTTGTTGACAGCATAAATAACAAAGTTATATTAGCGGTTGTTGAAAATATGTGCTATATCTCAAAAACTACTGCTTCAATCTAGTTCAAAGCATTGCACAACAACCATTCGTTGAAAGTATTTGTAGGGCAATCATTGTGTTTATTTAATTATCACTTGCTTCGTTCAAAAGTTAGAGGACGCCCATTTTACCACTTTGGAAGCGTCTATCTCCCAAATGTTAGACTTTCAGAAAAAATAGTTTTTAGAACCTCGATGTCATTTTAAGAGACCTATCCATAGACACCCCACATGCATGGGCTTGACCATGTACGTAAGTCCCCCTCAAACGTCATTATTTTTTATTTATTGTATAGGCATCGTAAAGCGTTAACCGCTTTACGAGGTACACCTACCCACTAAGTTTCATCTGTGTAATGCTAATAGTTCCAGAATAAAGTCACTGTGACATAGTGACGGACAGACAGATGGACTTGACGAAACTATAAGGGTTCCGTTTTTTGCTATTTGGCTACGGAACCCTAAAAAAGGAGCCTGATACCCTTCTACGAAAACCAAAATACGTCAATACAATTATCGTTTTGCGGTAAAAAACTAAATAACTTTATAAGTAACAGACTGTTATTGCACCTCTCGTAGGTCACAGACAGATACGCATAGCTAGAATCAAGCCCAATGTACCTTTAAGCCATTAAGTTTTACCGCACGGCCATAGGTATTTATCCGAGAGATTGGAAACAACCTCCGCGGCCTAGTGGTTAAGCACGCTGATTTCAAGGCGTCGACGTTCCGTGGTCCCGGGTACGATTCCCGGTGGGACTAATATAGAAATCAAAATTTTCTATATTGTCTCGGGTCTGGATGTTGTGGTACCACTGTTGAGTCTGATAGAAGTGCATTAGTTACTTACTTTGGGATCAGAGCAATGAATGTAATTGGTCTTTGTTTTTGAAGATTCTTAATTATCATAATTAAATGTACAACAAACAATACACTACGTAATGATGAAATGAGATTACACAAATGTATTGGCTAAAACACTTTTGTAAACTTTCCAATCATAACAAAATTGATTCATTTTAAAACATAATTTAGCACAGTAATAGTTACAGACACACGTGAATTCAAAAGTGTGCGATTCTCATTACAATCTACGCATTTTGTTTAATTTATTGGGAAGAACGAAATAAGCATCTAACAAAATACTTGCAAAGTATTAAAACCGAGAAACCAGTATACGCACAAGGCGAGATAGGGGACAACACAGCGGCACGAGCAAATCTATATCATAGGCGTGCATTCAGTATTCAAAATATAAATAATAATTGTCAGGTGAAGGAGATGTGGCTGACGAAGCTGCAGGTGGACTCCGTGATCGGGCAGGAGAACCTCAACCTCATGCGCCTGCGCCGCACCAACCTCGACCGCGTCGAGATGGCGGAGAAGCTCGAGGACATGAGGTATCGCTTTTCTACATACTATAAAACGAAAGTCGCCACCTCTGTCTGTATTTAATATGCTTAAATCATTATAACCACGCTACGGATTTTGCGTTTTTGTTTAAATTGATTCCAATGATGAGATTACATTTAAGTAATTATTTCGAAAGGAAGTTATAAGTTATTCTCATATTTCAAACAATATTATTTACTGCACAAGTTTTGCCATAAGAATCACAACTTTAAATACAGACAAATTAAAGGTGGATGTTAAGAAAGCACTTACAAATTGGTTCCATTATAGCTATAAACAGCTGTTACAGCTTTTTATCTTAGCAGTGCTGCGTTAACATTCTATGCTTCCTTATGAACCACAGCTAGTTCAAAATAAGCGCAGAAATAATATTTTCTGCACCAATATGCGATTTAAAAGAAAATTCGCTCACAGGTTCTTCTGCTGTAGCTCAATGCTTCATAGACAAGAAAACACACACATATACTAGCACTTACACTCTTACACATTCATTCATCTGCACGCACATCCGTACACAATTACACTCACACACTTATGCACAGACAGTCAAACACTATAAATTGTTTACTAAATTTTACATGTTAATAATGCCGTCTCCCTGTGTTATATTTATATGTTGTATGTTTTGTTTATTTTAAAGTTTATGTTTCCACTTTTCCAACAGCATTGTCAATTTCCTATAACGTTCGAGGTTGTGAAAGCCCTGTACAGAATTCAGGTATTCGATACCTAGCATAAGCATCAGACTCACACTTACATTGTTTTAATAATTGCTTTACACGTATAACTATTTTATTAGTACTTAATATGTATGTGGGAGTAAATAAAGACATTTTGATTTGATTTGTTAAAGAAATTGTTTGTCCGCCGCGCGGCGCCTGCGCTCTGGTTTGTGCGACACAGTGTACCGGCTCGCTCCGAATGTGCCCCGCGCGCCGTCTGTGCGCCAGGGAATAATGCGGCTTTTGCTACGGGGATAACCCGAAGGCTTCTGGTTTTAGTTCACCCATTAGACATTAACAAAAATTACAAAATTATATTTTTGAGCATTGTACAGTGTCAGTTAATTAGCTTATACTAATTAGTAATAAATAATGACGAGCGTTTAAAAACGCTAAGGTTTTGATACTGAAATAAAGTAATGTTTTAAGTTAATCTGTTTTTCAATAGTGAGATAAGAAATATTCGTCAAACAAAATACAATTATGGCTAATTTGAAATCGTCACCTAATTGTCAGCAATCATAGGTACCTGTCATTTTTTAAAATCTATCGCTTTATAATTTATCAGTCTGATAGATTTTATCTAACCATTGAAAAATTAGCCCTTAGACAGAAAAAACTGAAACCTTTACTTATAAGTTCATTACATTGCCTTTTTTTAATGTTGAAGTAAAACGAAATGATTCAAAAACTAGCACAGTGTAATTTTAATGTAATATCACAGAAACGGAGAGTGTTATGTTAACCTGCTCGTAAAATTTCCAAATGATAATCTTTTAGAATGTGGTGGTCTGCAGGACTGTAGTGTAGTGTGCGCGTCACCTATATCTATTTACACGCACACTCACTTCCTCAGATAGTTTTAGGCGCGTTAGCATTATCAATAAACAGGACTACCCGCCTGGTGTAGTGGTCGAGAAATCGCCTACTACGCAGCGGGTGTGGATTCGATCCCCGCACAATACAAACATTTGTGTGCATGAACATGTCTGTTTGTGTTGGTCTGGGTGTTTTCTATGTATATCATGTATGTATTTACAAACAAAAAGTATTTAAGTATTATATCCGTTGTCTGGAACCCATAACACAAGCTTTGAGTAGCTTACTTTGGAACTAGATGGCGATGTGTGGGAATGTCAAAAGGATATTTATTTATTATTTGATTGCAGTCAGTATTTCATTGAACGCTCTCCCAACGCCCATCACTACCCCAATCACTACATAAGGCAGACCGCTTTAATGAGATCTCGCCCGCATGGGGCCGCGCACCGAGCTGTCGCCTCCCCGCAGGCGAGGTTTTAATAAAGCGGTTGATCTATAACTCTACTCGTATATAATAATTACTTTTAACCTTTCCAACAGAGCCGAGATAGCGAAATACGAAGCGCAAGTGGAGACCCTGCTGCAAGAGCTGAACGAGATCCAACAGCAGAGCGAAGAGTGTCAGGCCGCGTACGACGCGCTAGCCGCCAAAGACAAGCTCATGGAGCGCACGTTCAAAAACCACTTCGCGGACCTCTCGCCCGTCGTCGTGGAGCAGTGCTACAAGGTGTTCAAGTGAGTGTTAGATCAGCAGCAAAGCGAAGAACGTCAGGTCGCGTACGACACTCTAGCCACTAGACTAGGTAACTAACGTCCTTTCCGACCACGGCGGTCTATCTTAACTGAGGTTAGCCATCGACGCAGGACATGTTTACAGTGCTTAAATGTTTGCGCAATACACAAGGGCACTCTCTGTTTCTTCACTCTCATTGTTCGGCGAGACGGCAGATCCGACATGACAGGTGAGAGATCAAGCGCAGGACCGACGACTTCGCGTGCGCATCGAGGCAAGAGGATGTCGTCACCACTGACTTCCTGACTCCGAGCTGTTTCCGGGTATTTTCAAGACAGAAACAACCATAAACCAGTGCTTTAAGCTGACTCACTGAAGGAACAAAGAACGTCAGGCCGCGAACGACGCTTCAGCCGCCAAAAATAAACGCGTGGAGCGCATCTTCAAGAACCACTTCGCAGACCTTCCGCCCGTCATCGTGGAGCAGTGCTACAAGATGTTCAAGTGTGATTTTATGGCCTAGAAATATCCTAATACACAAAACAAGCAATCGCTGTGGAAAACCTTGGGGGAAGCCTATATTCAGCAGCGGTCGTCCTTTGGTTGATAATGATGATAGAAAACAACAGCTTCAAATTAAAGGTACGAACTCGATGATGATGATGATGATGATGATGATGATGATGATGATGATGATGTCCTCTCAGACGTATCTGTCGACGGCGATACCCTAAGCTGGTGTTAGCCTGGGCGCTTGCATGCGAACGTGCCTTACAAAGCTAAATTCAGTTTTGAAAGTCCGGTTGCAAAAGGCACGGTATTTAGTCACAGATTAATTGTATGCGTACTCATAGAAGGGCTTAGGCCGAGTCTTGCGGATGAAGCGTCTGGCGTCGAGATTCTCAAGCCGGACTCAAGCCTTGACAGCAGTTCGCTTTTCAATCCTTTGTGTAGCCAGACTCTCCCACGAGTCACGCGTTCTATTGGCATCAGCAGGTGGCGCTTCAACACGTCTCTGTAACGCAGGTGCTGCCCATCCGTTTGCGCCTTCGGGGGACTAAGCCAACGAGTCTGGAAATCTTACGACCTAAAGCTTCACATTAAACTGGCAGTTTGTAAAGCTATAATAATATTACCCTTGCTTTTCTATGCCTCGGAGACTTGGTGTCTGTCAGGAAAGGTTGTCTGAATGAAATTGCTTCAAGCAATAAAACCACCTGATCTGTACTCCTACGTTATTCTTAAATGTTTTCTGTAATTATTATTTGTAACTGCTTTGGTGGCGCTGCGGTTAAAGGGGGCGCACTATAAAGCGACGGCTGCGTCAGAGGTCCCGGGGTCGATCCCCGGGTCGGGCCAAAAATACGTACCTGCGTTTTTCTGTTCACAAATTCTCAGGATAGCCCGGAGTTTGGAAGTTGGCGGTATTTCACCCCCGTGCCTCGGAAAAGCACGTTAAGCCGTTGATCCTGCGCCAGATCTCTCTGCGGTCGTGTCAGATTGCTTTCCCATCGGGCTATGAGAGTGAAAAGAATAAAGAGTGCACCTGTGTTTGCGCACACACTTGTGCAATATAAAATGTGACTGGCCACCGTAGTCGAAATCGGCTAGGGGGACTATTACTATTACTTATTATTACTATTTGTATTTGTGTGCGATTAAATATATTTCTTTTAATTATTTAATATAAAAGCCTTAATATATTCCACCTTAAATGTCTCCGAGCTATTCTCCAGCTGAAGTAGTCAGACCGTGTGGCAAACCTGGTTCTTCGCCTAACCAACCTTTCTGGAATGAGGTACCTTCTTAAGAATAGACAGATGGCTTCCAATCGAAATAAAGCAGCAGTGGTGCTGACGAATGATGAATTCTTGATTTAAGTTGGTCTCTAGAATCGAGCCTGGAAAAGGCTTATGGCAACGCGTCACGACGGCTACTGTTTTCGCCTTCTGGATTCAGACAAACAAGGTGCTGTTTACAAAACTAGTATTGCACACAAGATATGCATTACAATACTTCAGGCACTAAGACTGCATTTATGAAGGAGGTCTCCGAACATAGCATCCTTGTTCACGAAAATTTGCTTATCTACCAAAGTGTAACATTTTCATCATTTCATGTAGAATATTGTTTGCAGAAAGCGTCCCAAGTGGGTCCAGCGCGGCACGACCACGGCGGCGGCGCTGCACGAGCTGGCGGCCGGCGTGCTCGCGGCGCAGCGCCCCGCCAACATGCACTACGACTGTATCGATTATTTTAAGGGGTAAGCGAGTTTTGAATACTCATCAGTTATTTATTATACAATATTCTGCGCGTTTTAGCTGGTTCATGTATACATGATGTTTGTTTTGGTTATGATTATTAAAAAAAAAAATCTTTAAATTATATGCATTGTTTATCAAAAAAAACCTCTTCACAACATTCTACAAAAATCCAAAACGAATGGGAAACTCGAACTCTCGCGCATATTCAGATTCAGATTTATTTATTGTTTTTTTTTGGCATCGGTATAGTTTGTACCATATTTATTGGTATAGTTTGTACCGTATTTGATTGGATTTGTCCATAAGTTGGTGAAGTGCATATTCCTATCTCTATTGACATTATGGCCTCTCACAACTCAGTTGCTAACGCGCCGACTAGTAAAATTGTTTTGAGTAGCTTCATTGATTTTTGCATAACTCTGTTGATCTGCTATGCTGCGCAATTATGGAAACGAAGCCGAAAGTTAACATTTTGACTTCGTCTTTTTCAAGGCATAAATCATAAAAAAATGGAACAAAGCTATAATAATAAAATCAGTTAGTTTGTTAAAAAATGTTAAACAAGAGCATGAATAAAATCTGGGCGCGGCGGAAGGACGAGTCGATCCCAGTCGACTACTTACGTCAGAAAGTTTAGTTTTTTTTTTTCTTTTTATGGATTGATCATATTCATAATATGTACGTTGACTGACATTTACTATTAACATTTTAATATGACTCTGAATTTTTATATTAAGATTATTATTATTATTATTTTACTGTACAAGCCACTTTCTTTTAGGCGTATGTATCGTTTAATCTAGCGGAATGGCAGTGCCCGCGCTCGCTATGACCATGATGACTCACGAGGATACTCAATCAATGTTGTTGTTGCAGCTCCCATCAATACATAACTTAATTTTCTTTTATTATAATCTTTATGTAGTATATGCTTAAACTTATTTTACTTTTATATTAATTTAAGTTGTTTATAAACGCACTGTTGGCGCCAACTTCTGTGTGCTTCACTCAGTAGGGGCCCACTGAAAACCAGCGTCAGGTTCTCCAAGAGACCTGGCTTATGCTGAGTGAGGTCCTCTTGGGTATAGGCGTCATAGACACACACACGCACACGCACACACACACACACTGCAGCATGCACTGATTGGCTGGCATGGATACTTTTAAGCATCGTAGTGCTATAAATATTATTTTTCCTCTCATTTTTGCTTTTTTGTGTTTAGTTTTCTTTTTTTGTTAGTTATGTATAATCTTGTGTATGTGTGTGTTTGTGATGTCCTTCCAATAAATACTTTTTCTTTCTTTCTTTCTTAAAATTTTACTTTCATCATCATTCATCATTATCAGCCAAATGACGTCCACTGCTGAACATAGGCCTCCCACAACGGCTTTCCACAGCGACCGATCACTAGCGGTCTGCATCCAGTTTGATCCTGCGATCTTTATAAGGTCGTCTGTCCATCTTGTTGGTGGACGTCCCACGCTGCGTCTCTGGTCGAAGGGTCTCCAATCTAGAACTTTCCTGCTCCAACGGCTATCAGTTCTTCGCGCTATATGCCCTGCCCATTGCCACTTGAGCTTACTGATTCTCAAGGCTATGTCCGTTACTTTAGTTCTTCTACGTATCTCCTCATTTCTGATTCGTAGAGAGAGAGAAACACCCAGCATAGCCCGTTTCCAAAATTTTACTTTGCATCAATTAATTACAAAACACTGTTTTTTTAAGATGTATTCGATTGGCGAACTTTATATCGCGAACGCGGTCGTAACTATTGACAACAGACCAAAGTGATGTACTACAGTTTTATAGAGGACATTTAGTTTCCGGCGAGACTCAAACGATTTGTTGTCCAACTTGTTATAAAATAATAATCGTGAACGCGCGAGAGAGCGATCGTTTCGTTTCATACAATGTGCCGGCGCTGCTCCTACCTAGATTTGACAGATGTACTGTCGACTGTGACGTAGGCATACAAATGTTAATTCGCGGAGCAGTCGACGCTCCTACACATATAAAATTCAAAATTCAAAAAAGTAAATTCATTCAATATCTACGTCTATATACCTACAAATAATAATATATAAAACCCTATAGAATAAGCACAATAAAACAACACATTAAGGTTTACATTGGGGATTCTCATGTAGTTATAATAGGGTTTTTACCAAAAATGTTCAACCAGTTGCGACTGTACTCCCCAATGAAATCATATCATACGTAAACATTCGCATTTATTTCCAGTGTAGATCAACTAGACCAGATCAGCAACATGCCGCCCGTGATGGACGAGGCGCTGTGGGCCACCGTCTGCCGACTGCGCCGCGCCAAGATCGAGAACGAGATACGGGTACACATCACAGTTTTATAAAATCTATACTAACATTAATTTAAGTTAAGTTATATGTTTTTAGAATCTATATTAATATGTACACTATTACAATCTATACTAATATAAAAAGCTGAAGAGTTTTGTTTGTTTGTTTTGTTTTGTAGTGGCTTGATTAAACCACTAGTGCCGCGTAATGATTGTGGTGTAACGTTGTATATTTTTGTCTAAGTTCGCGTGAAACGAAAAGCTAAATGGATGTAGGACTTCAGTCCATATTTTGGCATAGATAAGATGGATGGTGACACTGACATGTGTCAAGTGTGACAGCTGCTTTTTTCCGGTTCCGCACTGTTGGTCGTGCGTCGGAGTGGAACGTTTGTTATAATAATGTATTAGAAGTGAAAATTATAATGGGGCACGCCCCAAATTATTTTGTAGTTTGATAGTTACTCCTGGTAAGTATCTGCAGAAAGGTTTGCGTTGAATTTTGTTTGTTGCGAGACATTTCTTAGAGTCTGAGCACATGGTTCTTTTATCGTTTCAGACGCCGCCAACATGTCAATTTGGATGAATTAATTTCAAAAATGATTTGATATAAATGACTGGAAAATGGTAAGTATTTCGGGGAAACTCCTTTGGAAATCCTTGTAAAGAAAATGTAGCCTACCTACATCTGGGCATATTGTATTGAGAGTTGTAATTTTTATCATTTCAGGTCTCAAATAGAAAAATTAGCATAACTGTTTAGTAATCAATTCAGAAATTATATGGCGAGCCAGCTTTTGCAGGTATTAAATTGGTTTATTATAGATTTCATAAATAGGGTGATGAAAAGTATAACCACCCTCACTTATAAAAAAAAATTTGGTTGTTAACTAGAACTTTCTTTTATTTCTAGGTTTCGCTTTTGATATGTGTCTGTAAGTTGAACAGTCACAATTTGGTGATCATGTTGTAACCTCAGGTAAATATTTATTATGAAAAGTTAGTGTTTTTTAACTTTTACTTTGGTTTGTGCGTTGAACTAACCTTTTGTAAATTCTTTTCAGTGACCTTACTTAGACCTTACTAAGACCTTACTTAGACCTCATTTGGATTAATTTTTGAAGTCAGAACTTCCTTATGGATTGATTTGCTTCTTGTCTGCTGTTTTGAGGATGGATCGGTATCGGTGAAATTTTGGGGTAATGTTGCAGAATTGTTTGTAGTTTGATGCAACAAAGATTTGAAATAGTAACCTCCGTTGAAATCCAAGGTTGGTTTTCTTGTATTTACTTTAACTTAGGAAAAGTGGGATAATTTAGCTATTAATTTAGGCATAATTTAGGAATCCCTTTGAGGATAAATTTTGGAATTTATTTAGGTAATTAAACACTTAAATTGGTGGTTTATCTTTATTTAATTAGAAATTTGTGAACATTAAGATTTGTAATAGTATAGATGTTGATAACTAAATTAGAACCTAACCTAGTCTCTACTGTATTCTGAGCTATTAAGTTTTGAATTTGATTTGTTTGAAGGTGTTAAAAGGTAGATGTGTAATAGCAAATTTGAATAAACTTTTGTTGCCAAATGCTATACCCGGATTCTTTATTTCATTTGAATATTAGTACCTTTTAAACACCCTTTGTCCACACTAGCCGGGAGTGACTGCGACAAATGGCGCCCAACTTTAGAATTAGTTATTAGTACAATTTTGAGCACTTTGTTGTTAGAATTTTTTTGGAATGCTAATTAACCACCATATTATTTAGCTTAGGTTTAATTTTGCCTGTGTTACTAACTGGTTAGGAATTATCCCACAAGTTTAGTGTTGCATCAAACAATTTGTATTTACTAACCAAATAAAAGTTATTGTTACGGTGTAAACTTTATTTTGTGAAATCCCAATTTGTTGTGTTTGATTTTATTAAGCATTTAAAATACTCACAATCTGTTTAAGTATTGTGATATATTTGAGTTGTATTGGTTGTAATATTCTGGACTCACTTTATATTGTTTTGTATGAAAACTTGTAAAAATATAAACCACCAAATAATAGTTAACATGATTAATTAATGTTACTTAACAGTGATATTACAGTGTAATTTATATGAGTTTGCGTTGAGAATTAGTTGAAATAATTTAGGATTTTAATTATTGCTTTTGTTGTTGTTACATTGATAAATGAGTTATGAAGTAATAGTAGGGTCATTGTGGTTACGTGTCAGCGTTATTGGAGTTGTTCTGAAAATGAATTAAATTATGTTACTTGCGTCTGTTTTGTATATAAACCAAGAAATCAGTTACAATTTTTTCGGTTTTATGCATTGTTTTGGTAAATCGACTCTGTTGTTTCCTATTGGGCGTGCTACTGGTACGGATGTTGCCAAAAATTTTAGAAACCATTTATAGTGATTCATGAGTTAATGAAACCGTGATTGTGGTTAATTGGACACATATTATGGGATCGTGATTCAGGGAGGCACTGGTTTGTTACAACATTCCTTAACATAATTTTACAGGGATACCGCGACGGAGTACGCAGTAACTATGCCTAAGGAGTATGTCGGTGAGTTCGGTTGTTTAAAGGATTTTTTTTTTGGAAGTTTTTAGTGTCCGTGCTAGACATGCCACAAATTTTGTTGTTTTAGGGCGCAGAAATGCGTTTTGATTTTTGGTTGGTGATGTAGTTTGGGAGTCCAGCTACACTCAAGTGATGCCCAATTTGGCACCAGTTTGTTTGTTTTTTGTTTGGTGTGGGATC
The DNA here is from genome assembly GCA_963924145.1 of Pyrausta purpuralis. NCBI lineage: Eukaryota > Metazoa > Arthropoda > Insecta > Lepidoptera > Crambidae > Pyrausta > Pyrausta purpuralis. Next base: position 1,919,405 of record OZ001654.1, read on the forward strand.
ACTGAGGTATTTTTCACCATTTTGTTTACGAGTTGGAGGCTATGGATGGTCGTTCACTCGGTTCGTGGCATTTAAGGATATTGAGACATAAGTTTTGATTCGACTAGAGTTTCTTTGGTTGTGTTTAAATTGATGAAAATTCTAAACACAAAAGTGAAAGGGTTCAGTTTTATTTAGATTGAGAAATAAAACTGTTTAGTTTTTGTATGATGAAGTATGAAAGGCGAGGTTGATAAGATGGTTTGCTTGTGGAAGAATGAAATTAATTTGTTTGTGGGTATGTTTTAGCGGAAACCCTTAAGTTAAGTCGCTTGAAACTTATGATTTTGAATTGTTGTCTAGCATGAGGTCGTTTTGGAATTATTTGAATGTGTTTGTTGCCCGATTTTTGACTTAATTAACTTATGAGTAAATTAAGAAAAAAGAAACTACCTTGATATTGAGATTTTATTTTGAGGGCTTTTGGATAATTTTGAACAGAACATTCAATGTAGTTAATTTGTTTTTTTGTGAGCTTTTGGATTATTTTGAACAGAACAATATTTAATGGCGTTGACGTTGAGATCTTTAGGTATTTTGGATGTTTTTAGTTGAAATATTTTTAAACGGCGTTTTGAGTTCTTTTTTTGGGTGTTTTGGATATTTTGAACAGAAAATCTTAAATAGCTTTGAGTTAAGATTTTTTTGAGGTATTGTCGATATTTTGGAATAGAATATTCTTAAATAGCGTTGTTTTTTGTAGGTCTTTTGAATAATTTTAGCAGAGCACCCTTAAATAACTTAAGGTTAGCTTTTTTTGAGATCCTTTGGGACACATTTTTTTGGTATTTAATTTTGGACCTACAGTAATAGTTTGAATCCTTCATGAGAAATTGTTTGCCTTTTAGTGTCAGTTAGGACTTGTTGGATAGTGGAAGGAGAATATTTTGATTTTATTTTGGCATTTGGTAACAGTACATATTTTTACAGTTACGGAAGCTGGGGACAGCTTTCGGTTCACTGTAGTGAACCTCTTTTCTTTGGGAGGGGGGTATTGTAACGTTGTATATTTTTGTCTAAGTTCGCGTGAAACGAAAAGCTAAATGGATGTAGGACTTCAGTCCATATTTTGGCATAGATAAGATGGATGGTGACACTGACATGTGTCAAGTGTGACAGCTGCTTTTTTCCGGTTCCGCACTGTTGGTCGTGCGTCGGAGTGGAACGTTTGTTATAATAATGTATTAGAAGTGAAAATTATAATGGGGCACGCCCCAAATTATTTTGTAGTTTGATAGTTACTCCTGGTAAGTATCTGCAGAAAGGTTTGCGTTGAATTTTGTTTGTTGCGAGACATTTCTTAGAGTCTGAGCACATGGTTCTTTTATCGTTTCAGACGCCGCCAACATGTCAATTTGGATGAATTAATTTCAAAAATGATTTGATATAAATGACTGGAAAATGGTAAGTATTTCGGGGAAACTCCTTTGGAAATCCTTGTAAAGAAAATGTAGCCTACCTACATCTGGGCATATTGTATTGAGAGTTGTAATTTTTATCATTTCAGGTCTCAAATAGAAAAATTAGCATAACTGTTTAGTAATCAATTCAGAAATTATATGGCGAGCCAGCTTTTGCAGGTATTAAATTGGTTTATTATAGATTTCATAAATAGGGTGATGAAAAGTATAACCACCCTCACTTATAAAAAAAAATTTGGTTGTTAACTAGAACTTTCTTTTATTTCTAGGTTTCGCTTTTGATATGTGTCTGTAAGTTGAACAGTCACAATTTGGTGATCATGTTGTAACCTCAGGTAAATATTTATTATGAAAAGTTAGTGTTTTTTAACTTTTACTTTGGTTTGTGCGTTGAACTAACCTTTTGTAAATTCTTTTCAGTGACCTTACTTAGACCTTACTAAGACCTTACTTAGACCTCATTTGGATTAATTTTTGAAGTCAGAACTTCCTTATGGATTGATTTGCTTCTTGTCTGCTGTTTTGAGGATGGATCGGTATCGGTGAAATTTTGGGGTAATGTTGCAGAATTGTTTGTAGTTTGATGCAACAAAGATTTGAAATAGTAACCTCCGTTGAAATCCAAGGTTGGTTTTCTTGTATTTACTTTAACTTAGGAAAAGTGGGATAATTTAGCTATTAATTTAGGCATAATTTAGGAATCCCTTTGAGGATAAATTTTGGAATTTATTTAGGTAATTAAACACTTAAATTGGTGGTTTATCTTTATTTAATTAGAAATTTGTGAACATTAAGATTTGTAATAGTATAGATGTTGATAACTAAATTAGAACCTAACCTAGTCTCTACTGTATTCTGAGCTATTAAGTTTTGAATTTGATTTGTTTGAAGGTGTTAAAAGGTAGATGTGTAATAGCAAATTTGAATAAACTTTTGTTGCCAAATGCTATACCCGGATTCTTTATTTCATTTGAATATTAGTACCTTTTAAACACCCTTTGTCCACACTAGCCGGGAGTGACTGCCACAGTGGTACTTATTGATTTCAGTAAATATGAAACATTCGCAGAGTACGAGTATTTCTCCTCCGTTCGTCTCCTTTCTTAGACTAAAGTTAAGTTTAGTCTGGGCTCACTAATGACACTAATCATTCCTTATACAGATGCGCGCAATAGTCCAGGAAATGGCATACGTGGACAGCGCGCTAGTGAGCTGGAACAAGGCGATCCAAGCGCGCCGCGCGCTCCTCGCGCAGACGCACGCGCGCGTGCTGCAGCACCGCGACACCGTCGAGCTGCTGGCCAGGAACAAGACCATACAGGTGCAGCCACTAGTGTACATCCCACAGATACATAGTCCAGGAGACGCGAGCGGCTAGTCAGCTGGAACGAGGCGATCTACTGCGGCACCGCGACACCGTCGAGCTGCTGGCCAGGAACAAGACCATACAGGTGCAGCCACTAGTGTACATCCCACAGATACATAGTCCAGGAGACGCGAGCGGCTAGTCAGCTGGAACGAGGCGATCTACTGCGGCACCGCGACACCGTCGAGCTGCTGGCCAGGAACAAGACCATACAGGTGCAGCCACTAGTGTACATCCCACAGATACATAGTCCAGGAGACGCGAGCGGCTAGTCAGCTGGAACGAGGCGATCTACTGCGGCACCGCGACACCGTCGAGCTGCTGGCCAGGAACAAGACCATACAGGTGCAGCCACTAGTGTACATCCCACAGATACATAGTCCAGGAGACGCGAGCGGCTAGTCAGCTGGAACGAGGCGATCTACTGCGGCACCGCGACACCGTCGAGCTGCTGGCCAGGAACAAGACCATACAGGTGCAGCCACTAGTGTACATCCCACAGATACATAGTCCAGGAGACGCGAGCGGCTAGTCAGCTGGAACGAGGCGATCTACTGCGGCACCGCGACACCGTCGAGCTGCTGGCCAGGAACAAGACCATACAGGTGCAGCCACTAGTGTACATCCCACAGATACATAGTCCAGGAGACGCGAGCGGCTAGTCAGCTGGAACGAGGCGATCTACTGCGGCACCGCGACACCGTCGAGCTGCTGGCCAGGAACAAGACCATACAGGTGCAGCCACTAGTGTACATCCCACAGATACATAGTCCAGGAGACGCGAGCGGCTAGTCAGCTGGAACGAGGCGATCTACTGCGGCACCGCGACACCGTCGAGCTGCTGGCCAGGAACAAGACCATACAGGTGCAGCCACTAGTGTACATCCCACAGATACATAGTCCAGGAGACGCGAGCGGCTAGTCAGCTGGAACGAGGCGATCTACTGCGGCACCGCGACACCGTCGAGCTGCTGGCCAGGAACAAGACCATACAGGTGCAGCCACTAGTGTACATCCCACAGATACATAGTCCAGGAGACGCGAGCGGCTAGTCAGCTGGAACGAGGCGATCTACTGCGGCACCGCGACACCGTCGAGCTGCTGGCCAGGAACAAGACCATACAGGTGCAGCCACTAGTGTACATCCCACAGATACATAGTCCAGGAGACGCGAGCGGCTAGTCAGCTGGAACGAGGCGATCTACTGCGGCACCGCGACACCGTCGAGCTGCTGGCCAGGAACAAGACCATACAGGTGCAGCCACTAGTGTACATCCCACAGATACATAGTCCAGGAGACGCGAGCGGCTAGTCAGCTGGAACGAGGCGATCTACTGCGGCACCGCGACACCGTCGAGCTGCTGGCCAGGAACAAGACCATACAGGTGCAGCCACTAGTGTACATCCCACAGATACATAGTCCAGGAGACGCGAGCGGCTAGTCAGCTGGAACGAGGCGATCTACTGCGGCACCGCGACACCGTCGAGCTGCTGGCCAGGAACAAGACCATACAGGTGCAGCCACTAGTGTACATCCCACAGATACATAGTCCAGGAGACGCGAGCGGCTAGTCAGCTGGAACGAGGCGATCTACTGCGGCACCGCGACACCGTCGAGCTGCTGGCCAGGAACAAGACCATACAGGTGCAGCCACTAGTGTACATCCCACAGATACATAGTCCAGGAGACGCGAGCGGCTAGTCAGCTGGAACGAGGCGATCTACTGCGGCACCGCGACACCGTCGAGCTGCTGGCCAGGAACAAGACCATACAGGTGCAGCCACTAGTGTACATCCCACAGATACATAGTCCAGGAGACGCGAGCGGCTAGTCAGCTGGAACGAGGCGATCTACTGCGGCACCGCGACACCGTCGAGCTGCTGGCCAGGAACAAGACCATACAGGTGCAGCCACTAGTGTACATCCCACAGATACATAGTCCAGGAGACGCGAGCGGCTAGTCAGCTGGAACGAGGCGATCTACTGCGGCACCGCGACACCGTCGAGCTGCTGGCCAGGAACAAGACCATACAGGTGCAGCCACTAGTGTACATCCCACAGATACATAGTCCAGGAGACGCGAGCGGCTAGTCAGCTGGAACGAGGCGATCTACTGCGGCACCGCGACACCGTCGAGCTGCTGGCCAGGAACAAGACCATACAGGTGCAGCCACTAGTGTACATCCCACAGATACATAGTCCAGGAGACGCGAGCGGCTAGTCAGCTGGAACGAGGCGATCTACTGCGGCACCGCGACACCGTCGAGCTGCTGGCCAGGAACAAGACCATACAGGTGCAGCCACTAGTGTACATCCCACAGATACATAGTCCAGGAGACGCGAGCGGCTAGTCAGCTGGAACGAGGCGATCTACTGCGGCACCGCGACACCGTCGAGCTGCTGGCCAGGAACAAGACCATACAGGTGCAGCCACTAGTGTACATCCCACAGATACATAGTCCAGGAGACGCGAGCGGCTAGTCAGCTGGAACGAGGCGATCTACTGCGGCACCGCGACACCGTCGAGCTGCTGGCCAGGAACAAGACCATACAGGTGCAGCCACTAGTGTACATCCCACAGATACATAGTCCAGGAGACGCGAGCGGCTAGTCAGCTGGAACGAGGCGATCTACTGCGGCACCGCGACACCGTCGAGCTGCTGGCCAGGAACAAGACCATACAGGTGCAGCCACTAGTGTACATCCCACAGATACATAGTCCAGGAGACGCGAGCGGCTAGTCAGCTGGAACGAGGCGATCTACTGCGGCACCGCGACACCGTCGAGCTGCTGGCCAGGAACAAGACCATACAGGTGCAGCCACTAGTGTACATCCCACAGATACATAGTCCAGGAGACGCGAGCGGCTAGTCAGCTGGAACGAGGCGATCTACTGCGGCACCGCGACACCGTCGAGCTGCTGGCCAGGAACAAGACCATACAGGTGCAGCCACTAGTGTACATCCCACAGATACATAGTCCAGGAGACGCGAGCGGCTAGTCAGCTGGAACGAGGCGATCTACTGCGGCACCGCGACACCGTCGAGCTGCTGGCCAGGAACAAGACCATACAGGTGCAGCCACTAGTGTACATCCCACAGATACATAGTCCAGGAGACGCGAGCGGCTAGTCAGCTGGAACGAGGCGATCTACTGCGGCACCGCGACACCGTCGAGCTGCTGGCCAGGAACAAGACCATACAGGTGCAGCCACTAGTGTACATCCCACAGATACATAGTCCAGGAGACGCGAGCGGCTAGTCAGCTGGAACGAGGCGATCTACTGCGGCACCGCGACACCGTCGAGCTGCTGGCCAGGAACAAGACCATACAGGTGCAGCCACTAGTGTACATCCCACAGATACATAGTCCAGGAGACGCGAGCGGCTAGTCAGCTGGAACGAGGCGATCTACTGCGGCACCGCGACACCGTCGAGCTGCTGGCCAGGAACAAGACCATACAGGTGCAGCCACTAGTATATAGGGTCTAACAAAATTAAATGCATTCTTCCTGGGGGCCAATTCTGACCATCAAATACAACAACTTTTTGTATGGGACCAACATCGTAATCCCAAAAATAGATTTCACTTTCTCATACTAGAGTGCCGATCAGCTGATTCTAGTTTGTACGGAGAACAGGAGAAGTCAAAAAAAATCTTGAGTCGATGTTGGTCCCATACAAAAAGCTGTTGTATATAAGCAACAAAATCACCACCCAGAAGAAATGCAGTTGATTTTGTTAAGCCCTGTTTATCATACAGATACATAGTCCATGGGACACGAGCAGCTAGACAGCTGGAACGAGGCGATCTAAGCGTCCTGCAGCACTGCGACACCGTTGAGCTACTGGCTCGATATAAAAATATATCGTGCCGCAGCTAGAGTTGCATTGCCGCTACACAACGATTTGTATGAAACTCCCTTCGATTACGCAAACACAACGCTTGCCACCACCATCGCAGCACCGCACTTCATTTAGACCTCGCCTGCGGGGCGGCGGGAGGCAAAAGCGGATTGCATATAATAAATTCTAGTGCAAAGGACCACCACGAACCATCGTGCTGCGACGTAATAGTAGATTGTTATACAAGGGGAGAAAGTGACCCATTTCACTCGAGATGTCTTGGCGCTCGAACGGAGTGAGAGCGCTAATAATTCGAGAGTGAAATGGGTGTTTTCACCCGAATTATACATACTATTTTTCATTTCGACTTTGAGGAAAAATAAATAAATTTATTTAGATATTATGTTGCGCCAAACAACTGATATGTGATGTAAAAACTTGAGATGAAATCTCAAGTTTTTACATCACATATCAGTTTGTTTACTGTCGTTATACATAAAACATAAGGACAAGGATTAGGAGGACAATCTGTAGAGGCACGTAAGACAACAGAGTACTACATAAAACGCGGACGATATCAAATATTTCAAATCATTGTAAAAAAAATATATATAGTTTAAAAAAACTAAAAAAAAACACGCTTTTATAGCTAACCGAACTTAAAAGTAGAAAATATTTTTGAAGTGAAAACTTCTTTAGCGGCGTTGAGCACTTTTGTGGGATGGGGGAAAAATGTGAAACTCGCGTCAGGACACGTGGGCTGATCGAAAAACCGTAAGACGGTTGGCGAAATTATGGATGTAAGTTGATTTTTCTGAGAGATAAACTTTTTAATGTAATTTAATATAATATAAATTGTAATGTTTGTGTACGATAGCGCAATAAACAAATATTGTATTCTATAAAAATATTATATTATTATTATTATTATTGTATTATTATTATTATTATTATTATTATTATTATTATTATTATTGTATTCTATCACAAAAATGATAGTACTTTTATATTGATAATAACTATTCCAAAAAATCAAAAATGCACAACGTTGATATTCAAGTTTTCACTTCTGCCGGCACTCCCGGAGTGCTTTCACAGTTTTTTTAATTACAAAGAGTTAGAGAATAATTCAATTCAGAGTAAAAAGCGTGGGGTGCAACATCTATACTAATATTATAAAGCTGAAGAGTTTGTTTGTTTGTTTGTTTGTTTGTTTGTTTGAACCTGCTAATCTCAGAAACTACTGGCCCGATTTGAAAAAATATTTTTACGTTGGATAGTCCATTTATCGAGGAAGGCTTTAGGCTATATAACATAAAGATACGACTCATAAGACTACAGCAGCAATGAAAAATGTTGCGAAAACGGGAGAAAGATATTCCTTTTGAGAGCTTCCGCTGCGTACGCTGCGAAAACCGCTTAAGTTACACAAAAATCATGTATGACAGGATTGTTCAACATTAAGAGTTCTATAATAAAGTCGGCGACAGCATATGTCTATCTTTTATGGTTGACTTACTACAACCTTTTTTATGTTAATAAATTTGTAAAAAAATAATGCATTATTTTTAGAGGTGTATTATACACACGGGTATTTATTCTTATCAAAATAAATACATTTATCATCACGAGCATTTCATTTAGAACAAAGTTGCCCTTTATATCATTTAAATTCAATAAATATTTTAGGAGCTATCACAGTTTTAACATAACTCCGCACCAAAATAATGTTTGCAGCTTAAGTACGACGTGCACTTGCGCTAATAATATTATAAAGCTGAAGAGTTTGTTTGTTTGAACGCGCTTATCTCAGGAACTGTTGGACCGATTTGAAAAAATATTTCTGTTTTGGATAGCTTATTTATCGAGAAAGGCTTTAGGGTATAAAACATCACGCTGCGACGGGAGGGGAGGGAGCAAACTCAAAACGCGCGGACGAAGTCGCGGGGGACCGCTAGTTTAATATATCAAGCACCCCTACTATAATTTATTTTTCATTTTTTAGTTAGATGTTTCAATTAATTATTTGCGGACATGCGACACGCGATAGCTCTATCTTTCTTACTCCGTTACAGAGGATCTACGAAAGAATTTATTAATCCTGGCGGTCCTTATAAAGCTGTCTACACACCAAAGCCGCCGGCCCGGCGGCACGAACCCGGCGGGTTAATGCCGGCGAGTAAGCCCGGCGGCTTCTATAAACCAGCCACGAACAAGCCGCCGGGTCGGCTGCATGATATTCGCGGCATTGTTCACAATTAGTGATTGCCGAGTGTTCGGAGACGTTGCGCGTGTGTTTCGAATTATTACTACGTATTTTCAATATTTGACATGGACGAGGACGATAGTGATCTAATTTTAGCAGCTTGTGCAGTTATTATAGGTAGATCCCTCAAAACGCGGAATCGTTGGGTCAGGCCAAGCTTAATGAGCCGCAGTTGTTATAGTACTAGTAAAAGATTAAGTGATTTAAAAAAAGACGACATGGTTTTACAGAGACCAGTTTGTTTCAAAACATTTGTGTCATTAACCAGTTCCCAATTTGAATATTTTCTAAATATCGTTGGACACAGAATATCTAATTACAGAACTAACAAGACACTAATTACAGAAAAGCAATTTCACCAGTAGACCGATTGTCAATAACGTTAAAATATCTCAGCTCGGGAAATTCATTTAATAGTCTTTGCGACGTCTTCAAAGTCTCTCCTCAACTAATTTCAAGCATTATTCCTGAAGTATGTCACGCTTTGGTTGAAGGATTATCAGATTATGTAAAAGTAAGAAGCCGTTACGAAAATGTTTTATAAAATGTACATATGGCACCGGCCACATCTGACGACACGACGGTCGTGTCGGTGGCCTACACGGCGTCGGTGCCGGCGCCGACGCCGGCAAAGCTGCCAGTTCAAGTATTTGGATCGTCGTTTTGTATGTTGAGTCGATCACTGTCGCTTAAATTGTTTGGACTAGTGGCAAATATTTCAAAATATGGATTACAAGACAAATAAAGAATAAGAATATATATTCCCTTTGTCTTTCTTTGCGCCTTTTCAACAATAGCAATAGGAGAATAATACGTGTCTTGTAATCCATATTTTGAAATATTTGCCACTAGTCCGAATAGTTCAAGCGACAGTGATCGATAAAAAAACACAGTCACGCACGTCACTACTCCTCGAAAGTCGGCTGGTAACTGAGAGCGGGGGGCGCCGGGCGTGCCGCGCGCGGGCGCATGCCGCCGGGCCGGCGGTTTTGGTCGTTTCAAAATCAGGCCGCCGGCCTTGCCCGCCGGGTTCGTGCCGCCGGGCCGGCGGCTTTGGTGTGTAGACAGCTTAAGGATATTGAGAAACTGTTATTAAATTATTGCATTTTCATCGGTCCTTGATACGTGTGCAAAGTTTCAAATTAATCAAACTTCTGGAAATCGGTCAAATTCATGTTCAAAGATTCCCTTACATACATACACACATACATACATAGATACAACCCAAGCTACGCATCCTTGCGAAAACAAGGTTAATTGTCACCAAAACTACCACAGATTTTGTCAAATTCCAGGTTCAATTTTGCCTCATGAGATAGCGCTATGAATGACAGCTAAAGATGGGAGTGAGTAAGAAGATTAATGAACAACAAAAATGGCGGCAAGTCGCCTCCGCCTGCTTTAATAATCTATGCAATAATCGAACAAACTAAAAAAAAATATCGTCAAAGACAAACAAAATGTGACAATTTAAAACGAAAAAAAAGTGACACTATGTATGGCGGGAAACCGAATATTATATTTGTAGATATTTTAATTAAAAAAAATTAGACCAATTGTACATTTTTCAAATCAGTGACCATAATAAACACGCTTTTAATGTTTAGCTAATTTAAAAAATTTGGAAAGCTTGTTTATTTTAATAATATAATGTGACTCAATTACCTTTAGCTCCATGTCTGATCGTAGCAATTAAAACTAAATTACTTTCCACCCTAGGGATGGAAAAGCTATTTTCCACCCGTCCATCTTCACATGAAAGTTCAATTTTCCGAACAGGAGAAATGAAAAAATATAATGTCATACACTTAAAATTAGGCATGGGTCGTACTTGTTAATTCTCTTCTTGTAAATTCTAGGGCTCAAAACCAGGTATAGAATACTTGCAAGTATTTTTTAAACGTTGAAAACTGAACCTTGTCTACATTAGAATAAGGAACACTATCGCGTTTGCGTACCGAAATACTTTACGTTCATCGTTTATTTATCATGTAATAATCTGGTTGAAAAATCAATACCTACCAATTTGTTGCTTAAAGTGGACAAATTACAAAACAAAATAACTTAAGGAAATACTTTTCGTGAGAGCCTTCGAGTTTCCATCGGGCGCCCCGGTAACTACTAAAATACGTTAAAAGTATTTTAAAAAATGCATCCCTATTTCGATACGAATTAGGCGCAAAATCGCGTTAGCAAGAAAAAGACTTATACGTTGCGAGTATTTCTTTAATTTCTCCCAATTTTGACCTATTTTAAATGTTTGTTAGGTTCAATTTTATTACTACGGTCTTTTTAAAAGTATTTTGGTAAAATACTTTCATGGTCTTGGAAGTATTTGAGCTCATATCTGGTATACGTACTTTGAAGCAAATACCAAGTTTGTAAACCTGGTCTGGTAAATACGTTCCACCTCTACTCAAAATCCTAAAACTAATGGTAGAGCATTGTGTCCAATATTCATTTGAGTAACTACAGGTCTCATTTCAATTTCATTATGGTATTTTGTCGCCAGCACCATGCAGGCCTACTGCGCCTCCAATATCTCCTATTCTACACGTGGTTTCGAATGTTTTCTCACCCTTACAGTGTTATTTTTTCGCGTCACCAGATGTCTACGCATACCCAGTTTGGGGGCCAACCGCTGGTGGATTAGGTCTTAAACGAGACTTGCTAAAGTATTACAGGCTGTCTTAAGCCCACCCCGGTAGAAATGCTGTATCCACTAGCTGGTATCACACCACCGGACATTCGCAGACAAGTGGCTTTTCGAGTGGAGCGTCGTGAGCAGCAGACGAGCGCACTTCATCCAATGCACAAACACAAACTGACATGACACCATGTTCGGGTGGGGACTTTCCGATAGAGCTGATCTGTCCTGTGTTTGCGGGTTCACTTCTCAGGACTTGTCCAGTTCATTGTCTTTTCCTACGTGCCCTGATTCGTGCTTGCTAGAAGACCTTATGTGTGCTTACGATAAGCCAATCCGCGTAGCCAATTACTGGGCATCACAAAATTTAAGTGTTATTTTTGTATTCTCACACGATGAAATAAGAAACCAATCACTGAACGACTGCACGGTAACTCGATTGGCCCGGCTTGCCAAAGGTTGCGGGTTCGAGTCCCGCTCGTATGCAAATTTCGGTTTCTTATTTCATCTTTATTCTTATTTCATAATACAAAAATAACACAGAGTGTTAAAAAAGACATCCTACACCATTGAATAGCGAAGCGTTATCAATTTCCAAGTTGAATGTATTCTGTAATGAATATTTACAGGGCCCACTGTTGCGAAAATTATGTAGAGTGCACTGACGTATCCATAAGAGACCCAAAATTCTGCACGACTCAAGACTGCACAATAGCTCGATTGGGTTGGTTGCCGCCCGTGCGTAATTTTTGATTTCTTATTTCTTGTTATTCTACACTTGTCTCAATACACGCTCTTCTGTCTCCAGCTGGTGCTGCCGGCGGGGCAGGTGGAGATCACGACGACAGGGCACATGCAGGACTACGAGGACGCCACGCTCATCCTCAAGGAGGACATCGAGAAGATCAACAACCTCATACTGGTAGCTTGATTACATATTCATAATTCAATATAAACTTTGTCAAATTAATAACCTCCAAAATCTCTTGCGCCACTAAAAACATCCCAAAAATATAATGTAGTAGTATGTTATGTTATGTCACAGGGCGAGCGCACGACTCGAACGCACGTACTTAATTCGGCGCCTTAAATTTTAACTGTTAATAGTGGTAAAAAGTAAAAATTATGGCTTAAAATTTATACCTAAATATAGCTTTTTAACAAGTGCATGGAGTGTGCTAATATTAAAATATAAACAAAGTGACTTTACTATGAAAAAACTGTGCAAAAGTGATCATGTTTGTATCAAAAACAAACTAACATTCAGTGTTGGTTGTGTGTGACTCATCAAGTGCTCGCTTTAATTCTCATTACCTTATATGGTCACAAAATTCAACATAGCGAACTGTACTAAAACCATCACTACGTACTTTTCACTCATAACGATACGTGTACAGTTGGCTCAGTGGCTCCGAATGCAATACGGAGGTGTTTCATCCCGCAAGCAAAGGGTTCGAATCTCAAGAACTAACCAGTGATGATTCAAGGGTTCGAATCTCAAGAACTAACCAGTGATGATTCACTCTTTTTGTCTTTTTATATTTTGTTTAAATAAATTTTAAGTACTTACTAAAGCAATTGAATAAAAAATATGGCGAATAAAATTATTTGTGACGGATGTAAAAGTAACATGGATGATAGAAGATACTTGCAATGTGGTAGTTGTAATCACTTTTTTGATCTTGTCTGTGCTAATGTTTCTGAGCAGCGATTTTACAACACAATGACCAAAGAGCATAAGGATGCCTGGAGGTGTGTGGGTTGTAAGAGTAAACAGCCGAAAACAGATAATACCAACACCCCGGTTCGTGGGCCTATCGACTGTATTACTACACAAAGAGGAGCAGCTGCAAAAAGTCCTGTATACCTGGATTTGTCAATATATGAAGAGGCTAATATCAATGATAGTACATTACCTACTGACAGCGAGAGCGAGAAACAGGTTAGTGATCTCAAAAAAGAAATATTGACATTAAAAGGGGAACTAAATTTGGCTAATCAAAAAATATTTAAATTAACAACAGAAATTGACATTTTAAAAAACAATATGAATGAATTAAAATCTACAAATAAGACCCCGAAAAAACAATTGTCACCAAAGCTTAAAAAATCAACACATTCAAGTGCCTTAAATACAGAGAAAGACTCAATAGATCAGAAAATCGAAAATGAAAATAAGAACACAGACAAACAAGTATTATATAAAACAAATACAAAAACTACAAAACGTGACACGAAAATATGTCTTATTAGTAGCAATAAAACCAACAAAATTCTGTCCATGGCTGAAAGCACTTTTGGAGATTGCAAAATATGTCATTACTAGCGGTCCCCCGCGACTTCGTCCGCGCGTTTTGAGTTTGCTCCCTCCCCTCCCGTTGCAGCGTGATGTTTTATATCCTAAAGCCTTTCTCAATAAATAAGCTAAGATATCTAACACAGTAATATTTTTCAAATCGGTTCAGCAGTTCCTGAGATAAGCGCGTTCAAACCAACAAACTCTTCAGCTTTATTATATAATTAGCGCAAGCGCACGTTGTACTTAAGCTGCGAACATTATTTTGGTGCGGAGTTATGTTAAAACTGTGATAGCTCCTAAGATATTTATTGGAATCAAATGATATAAAGGGCAACTTTGTTCTAAATGAAATGCTCGTGATGATGAATCTATTTATTTTGATAAGAATAAATACCCGTGTGTATAATACACCTCTAAAATGATGCATTATTTTTTTACAAATTTATTAACATAAAAAAGGTTGTAGTAAGTCAACCATAAAAGATAGACATATGCTGTCGCGGACTTTTTTATAGAACTCTTAATGCTGAACAATCCTGTGATACATGATTTTTGTGTAACTTTAGCGGTTTCTGCAGCGTACGCAGCGGAAGCTCTCAAAAGGAATATCTTTCTCCCGTTTTCGCAACATTTTTCATTGCTGCTGTGGTCTTGTGAGTCGTATCTTTATGTTATATAGCTTAAAGCCTTCCTCGATAAATGGACTATCCAACATAAAAATAATTTTTCAAATCGGGCCAGTAGTTTCTGAGATTAGCGCGTTCAAACAAACAAACAAACAAACAAACAAACTCTTCAGCTTTATAATATTAGTATAGATTTAAAGCCAAATTGTGGAATTAATAATCTTATAAAAAATTTAGATGTCAAATTGAAGGACTACACTTACAAAGATTGTTGTGTCATCTTTATTGGAGATGAAGACTTCAAAAAAACGGATAATTATTTTGACTTAATATTAAACATAAGAGAACAATTACAATTAATAACTCATACAAATATTGTAATATGTTTGCCGACATTTATATGCAATAACCACTCTACGATATTCAACTGGAGAATGGAATGTTTCAACAATTTATTATATCTGGACATTCATACACACAATTGTGCATATTTACTGGATAGTAATTTAAACCTATCCTATGATTATGACATGTTTTCTATACGCGATGGTACCATAAATAGTCTAGGATTGAGAAAAATATTTGAGGACCTAAAAGAATTATTATTATTACTAAATATAATGAATGATAATATCAACAGTAATGTTGACATTACGGACAAGTTAAATGTTCCTACATATGCTGAGCTTTTTCGGAAACAATAAAACTGACTTAAAATTAACCCTTTTACATCAAAATATTGCGGGATTAATAAACAAATCTGATTTGCTTAGTATACACCTGGAAGAATTAGCTGAATTAAAAATTGATATTGATGTTATATGCGTATCAGAACATTTCATAAAGTCTGGTGATGAAGATGAATTGAACATTACAAACTATGTTTCGGCTGCTCAAGAGAAGATATTAAACGTGGTGGAACCTGCATATTATTAAAAAACTGTATAAGATTCAATGAGTTAAAGTTTGTTGCAAATCAATCTGTGCCTGGTGTGGTAGAATGCTGTGCAGTTGAATTAACCCAGTACCAACTGATTATATTATGCGTATACAGACCATCAACCTCAAAAGACTATGTCACTTTTTACGAAAGATTAGATTTTATATTGAAGGAATTATGTAAGAATTGGAATAAGGGAATTGTAATTTGTGGCGATTTCAACATTGATATATTAGTAAACAATAAGTTGTCGGAAGATCTTGAATATTTTCTTATGGGCTATAATTTAAAACTACAAATAAAACAAATAACGCGACCGAGTTCTACAACATGTTTGGACAATATTGCACACAATTTACAATTAATATGTAAAAGTCAAGTAGTTGAATTTGCCTTATCGGACCATTCAGCTCAAATTATAGAAATACCGATTAGTAAAATTAAACAATTAAATTATTAGCGTGTCAAAAGAAGACTTTTATCAAATGAGCACCTACACATATTCAAAAATCATATAAAAAACTTTTCTTTTGCTGGTATATATAACACACATGATCCAAACGCTGCTTTTAGTTATTTTATCGATAATTTTCAAATGATATACAATCTTTGTTTTCCTTTTACAATTAAAACAATCAAAAATAAAAAGAAATTAAAATGGATTTCGAAGGGAATCAAATTGTGTTCTAAAAAAAAGAGACTTTTATTGTGGAAGCATAGAATGGCACCTACTAGACAAACCAAAATAAATTTAAAAAAATATTCTAAAATATTTAAAAACATTATTAATTTAACACAGAAGGCTCAAAATTCATTTTACATTTATAATGCACAAAACAAATCTAAAGCAACCTGGCAAATAATAAATAATAAAATAAAAAATAAAAACTATATCTCAGAGATTCTACATGATAAAACCTTGATAACAGACCCTAAGTTAATAGCTGAGACTTTTAACACATACTTTATTGACAAAATTGAAAAATCGTCACAACAGTTAAATGATAATGTTGATCTCAAAAATCAGCCACAATCGATGTTTTTATTGCCAATTTTGACTGATGAAGTTATTAAAATTATTAAATCATTAAAGAACACAAACAGTACTGGATATGATGACATCTCAACAAAAGTTGTAAAGTTTGTAAATGAAGATATAGCTCCACATTTATGTCATCTCATCAATATGTGCATTTCTACTGGTATTTATCCTAATAAACTAAAGCAAACCGTTATAAAGCCAATTCATAAAAAAGGAGATAAACAAAACATATCTAATTTCAGACCAGTAGCAATAGGATCAATATTTTCAAAAGTAATCGAAAAATACTTATGTGACTCTATTTATAATTATTTGACGAAATATGAAATTTTATGTGACGAACAAAAGGGATTTCGAAAAAATATAACAATTAGTATGGCAATATATGATTTAATTGACGTTGTAATGAAAAATATTGATAAAAGGAACCCTGTTTGTGTACTGTATACGGACATGACGCAAGCGTTTGATTATGTCAATCGCAAAAGACTAATTAATAAATTACATAGGTACGGAATAAGAGGTAACGTCTTGAATCTTATAGAATCTTATTTAAATAATAGAAGCCAGTGCGTGGAAATATCCAGTCTTTGCACCAAAACAAGACAAGAGTTAAGTCATGTGTCAGAATATAGAATAAATAGTTTCGGAGTTCCTCAAGGAAGTGTCCTTGGACCTTTACTGTTCCTCATCTATATTAATGACCTGCCTCAATATATAAATAAAAAAATGGTGCTGTTCGCCGATGACAGTACCGCTATTATTAAATGTGACGACCTAAAGGAGTATGAATTTGACATAAATAATACTTTAAATGACATTATTCAATGGCTGGACATAAATAATTTGAAAATTAATTTGCTAAAAACCAAAATTATGCATTTTTATAATAAAAAGTTACCGCCTAATGTCATGATACATCATAATAAACAAAAAATTGAACAAGTTCACACAACAAAGTTTCTTGGCCTTACCATTGATGATAAATTAACTTGGACACCTCACGTTGAAGAAGTTTGTAAGAAGTTGAACAAATCAGCATATGCTTTGTTCAGAATTTCAAAAAAAGTAAAATTAGAAGTTCTTTTATCAGCTTATCATGGTCTAGTCACACCCCACTTAAATTATGGTGTTAAATTTTGGGGTAATTCGGTGGATGAGGATAAAGTTTTTAAAGCCCAAAAAAGATGTTTAAGATCAATGTTTGGTTTAAATTATAGTGACAGCTGTGACCCTATTTTTAAAACATATAAACTGTTAACACTTCCATGTATATATTGGAACTTTGTGCTTTTGTTAAATGTAATCCACAGTTATTTACAAAAGTAGCGGATATAAGAATGAGGTCAATTCATATAAGAACCCAGTATATACAAAAGTTGGTAACTGGAGGCCACAAAACCTCTATGGTGGACAAGAGTGTAATTGGAATGGCTCCCATTATATTCAATAAATTGCCGGATGTTTTAAAAAAAATAGATTCAGTGACATTTAAAAACAAATTAAAACAACTACTGATAGGAAAATGTTATTATTCAGTTAAAGACTTTTTGAATGATATTTTATTATAAGCAATTTCATTTTTAAATTAATTAAATGTATTTTTGTTGTATTTTATTTGTAAACTGAATGACTATTTTATTGTACTAAAATATTGTATGTCTAATAAGGCAGGTCACAGTGAGACGTCATTTTTATTAAGATCTTATGTACCTGTGTTCCACAATAAACGAATTTGATTTGATTTGATTTGATTTGTTATTTTAAATTAGGTAACATTGAAAACATATCGAAAGGGGCATTAGCAATTTGCGGGGATTGTATCACCAGACGATTAAGTCAAGTGGAGCTGATCAGAGACGTGTATTAACCAATGATGTTACCTAAAATATGACAAACTAAACACGACTTGCAGTTTGAGTACAAGCTCCGGTTCTGTCGAAACTCAGCTTTTAGCTTTTCCAAATGAGACAATAGAAATCTTATTGTTATATGACTAAAACGCATGCTAACGAACTATCGCCGCTATCTTGTTTTATTTTTATTTCAAGTCATGGTTTCATGAACTTATTGTTAGTTTCATGCACTCATGTACTTAACAATTTGATAACTCAACACATAAATCCGAATAATTTAATTTATTTGCACTCCCCGACAGAAAGTAGGCGCACTAAAGCTGAAGATGATGCGCAAGCAGATGGACTTCCGCAAGGGCATCCTGGCCAAGGAGTGGGAGCACGCGCAGATGAAGATGAAGCTGCGCCACATGAAGCAGGAGCTCTACTCGTACCAGCGGCTCAAGGTCAATAATAATCAATGTTTTACCCACTACCATGGACTAATTATTACAGTAATTCAGCCATTAGACATATAAAGACGGCGCATTAGCAACTGAATCAAACCCATGTCAAAAAAAAAGGATAAACACTCACACGCTGGTTCTCTTTCCGCACAGACTAACGTCTGTCAACGTATATGACTAATACATCAAATAAGACGATTCCGTGAACCGTAAGCGATATCATTAGCTACTTACTTTGAGATCAGAGCAATGATCGGTGCCCAATATTTATTTATCATTAATTTTCATTTTCTTATCGACGTCTGGCATCGATAACTAGTTGCTAATTTGTCGCCGTTACTTCATTTATTTAAATACCTCGTTGATAATGAAACTAAATAATCATCTTTTGCCTATTGTCTGCTGCGACGTTATATTATGAAGTGAATAAATTTTTGGCGCAACTGTGTTAGGAAGGCAAAGGGAAGCGCTTCCTACCGACCGGGTGTTATGGCCGGGGACCAAGGTCCAATGATCACCGTCTTGGTTTATTCATAAGTCCCCTCTAAATCTCTAATATCGCGGTTCAGTTTCCATACTTTGACTATAGCGCCATCTAGTCGCGTCGAGTCGAGTCAGCGTGTTGCTATGATTTGTAGTGACAGCGGTTGATCATAGATGTCGCTACAAATTAATATGAATATGACACGCCGACGTCACATCAACGGCAAATGTCTCCACCATTATTTATTTTGGTAAAAAATGATTCGGATACTAAAACTACTTCTAATTACGAAATCATTTTCTTCCTTAGATCCCTAAAGAACTGCAGCTGTATCTGAAAAACAAGACGCTGGGCTACACGGACGAGCAGGACTACGTGCGCATGGAGAAGGAGATGGAGGCGTCCAAGATGTCCGTCAACAAGGTGCTCGCCGAGCAGATCCGCCGCGTCGAGGAGATCGAGGTACTGCTCCGTGTCACAGCTCCGTACCGAGTCACTGCTACATGTAGCAGCTCCTACTGTACCTGAGCAACAAGATGCCGGGCTACATGGACGAGCAGGACTACGTGCGCATGGAGAAGGAGATGGAGGCGTCCAAGATGTCCGTCAACAAGGTGCTCGCCGAGCAGATCCGCCGCGTCGAGGAGATCGAGGTACTGCTCCGTGTCACAGCTCCGTACCGAGTCACTGCTACATGTAGCAGCTCCTACTGTACCTGAGCAACAAGATGCCGGGCTACATGGACGAGCAGGACTACGTGCGCATGGAGAAGGAGATGGAGGCGTCCAAGATGTACGTCAAAAATAAAATAACTTTGGTTAATTACTTTTCGTAATAACAGCCAGTCATTTGTCATTTCAACATTCCAAAATAAAAAGTTGCTGGTTCGAGTTCCGCCCGTGCGCAAATATTTGTTTCTTATATAATATTGAATATAAAAAATAAGGCACCGTGATTGTTTAAAATATTCTAAACCGTTCCACAATAGTTTGAGGCGCTTTCCTTTTCGTCTCCCCGCTTATATACCTCAGGCGGTGACCAGCTTATCAATGCCCAACGAACATTTAAGTCACATAACAGCAACTTGTGCTGGCAATAACCAGTTTAAAGCTTCAAAATGTTTGTATAACGGCTGACGTGAGAGCTTTATGTTGAATAATACGAGTTTTTGAAATATTATATTTCTATAAGCTTGATAACTTCTGTATTAAGTTGATTACTTTTATCCAAGCTGAATAATGGTCGTAAGTAGTACTTTAAAGTAAACCATATTCAAATTGGAACAAATGAGAATGTAAACAGCTGTATAGTAGCTGAAGATTCAGCATTGCTCTGTATAACTTTGACAGTACTTTCAATTAAACAGATTATTTCTGAATAATCTGTTTCATTTTCACTTTAAGTTGCTTAGCACATCAAATCATTTTTACTATCCAGAAGCTGAATATTGCAGAATTTTTAGCTATTAAACAGAAAACGATTGCTTAAACTGTAAATGAGAAGGTCTTATACCTAACTTACACAGACAGAAGAGCACAAATATATGCAACACCATTAAACTCAAAATCACTTATCCGCTGCGCCAGCCCCCGCGTATTTGTAAACAGCCGCTTCTTGTGCGGACACGTTCGAAAGTCAAAAAATGATATCAAATCCTAACGTTACCGATTTTCCTGTTCCAGCTAAAAGTGAACAAAGTGACAGCGCTGACGAAGGCACTGGACAAAATGATCATGTCGCTCAACGTGAAGGTGTCCGAGAAGCGGCTGAACGACGACCCGCTCGAGCCCATCCGCGTCCGCCGCGTCGTCAAGCGCAGGTACTATCCAGTTCACCAACGCTTTACCTTAAGAGCCAAAATCATTTGCACTTCGCGTCGTGGTCTGTTTGAAGTGACACCCGTTTTTGTGTCTTGTCTTTCGAGCAATTTTCGTTAGAAAATGGTTAGGTGGCTGAGGCCTTGACACTTACACTTCTCTCCTAAGTACCTCTTAGCTTTCACAAAACTTCAGTCTCTTCAATATATATCATCACTTCTTTTTTGATATTCCACCTGCCCGCATGGCGATGGCGCATTGCTAACTATTTTCTAATACAGTAGAAGCAGCGAAGTAGTAGAAGTGCCCACGAAGGACCATGACATGGGCCTCTTCTATGCAAGAGTGTTGCGTGCTGCTAAACATACGTAACGTAGAACCTAAATCCCATCCGCACCACATCAGGTGCAATTGGTGTAAAATACTTGCTTATAAATAATTTAAACAAAAGTCATCTTTGTAATGACTTGCTGGGTACTGAGCTAATGTATTGTATTTATTTTATTTTACTATTTTTTTTGGACTTACAGCTAGAACAAGTTTGCTTAAAAACTTTAAATAAAAAGAAGGCCATTTACATGTCTCCACTGGTAGAAACAAAAATTTAAAAGTAAAAAACGCTAGCAAATCAAAAAGATGTCGCTTAAATTAATAAAACAAATTCAAAGCAAAGGCAAGTTCATCATTCAAAAAAGTCGTTAGATAATCGTTTCCTCAAAACAAATTAAAACCATAGGCATTTTATTAGTTAAGCTGCTCTAAGTAAATAAGAATTCCGCCTGTAATTTGTGTTAACTGTAGGAACGTGCAAAAGTTTGGGATTCCTCAGAGGTTTCCTTGGTCTGCAAATGCACAGCTTGCTTAACAGCACAGGACAGTCTATCAGACCGCCAGCAATCTTGAGAATATAAGACAAATCTGCTATCTCTCGAATATGATGTCTCCTGCATCACGACAAGTAGTCGATGTTTGCATGTTCTATATTGAATGAATCTGAGAAACCGTTTTTGAATACTTCATTAACTCATGTCGTTGTTGACAGGATGGAGATACTAGTGATGCGCAGCCAGCTGATCCGCGAAGTGCAGGCGAACCACACCAGCATCGTGCTGCTGCAGACCGAGCTCGAGCTGCTGCGCCTCAAGACCTACCCCACGCTGGCCAGCTTCCGCACTTTCAACTGACAAAACACTACTATCTTACTATATAATATACTGATGTTGATTGTCCGTCACGCTCGCTCAATTGAAAAATATGGATAATACTTTATCTTACATGCTAAGACCTTAGTAATCCCAAGAAGTTTGCACACAGTGTTAGTTTTTTTTTAAATAATGATTCAATTATATTTTTATTACGATCCAGTGATGAAACTATGTTAGTTTTCAAGCCAACGTTCTAGAATAATAATTAAGTTAGCAATTAGTTTAATTAGTTATTTTTACGTTAAAAGTAATATGTAATGAACGTATTCCGTCCAACGCTAATTTTAATTTAGTTTAATAAATAAACATGGTGAAAGAAAACAAAAATATTTTTTCTGTACATAAAACAAACAGTCGGTTACAAAAGTTTTATTTCCCTTAAACAATTCTACAAGTATTGATAAAACACGTGTCGTTATTATAATGGTAACATTGACGAAGTCACACAGATGTAGTCTATAGTGAATAGATTGTTATGAAATGTTTTAACTATTACATTTTGATATTGAACTTCCAGCGTGCTGATAGGAATATAATGCTTACTATAATATGGTTTACAAAACGGCACTAAAAGGCTAAGTATTCAAAGAGCGATTTCCCGCGGCTGCGGCGATGGCTAATGATAAATGCGCCTTGAGATCTTAGCTCAATAACGGTAATAACAGTACTGAATCAATCACACGGTGACTCCACACGGCGTTAAACCAAGTTGTACAATTGGTAACGATCGGGAATGCGCGCGCGCAATGTACAGTCGCGTACAAACGAATACATAGTTGCGTGCGATGTAAGCGCGTAAAACAAATGTATGCTACTTAAGGACTAAGTCATATAATATTTAAGCCTAAAATAGTTTGCAAGAACTCATACTCGTATCTACAAACATATCACAATGACTACCTAGCTAGCAAGTAAACTATAATACCTCTACTACAAAACGTTCTCAGTCAACATTATAAAGTAAGTCATAGCAGATCGGGACAATACTTTCAAAATACTGTACGGCAAGCTTTTCAGGAAAAAATATATTAACCATTGTCGTTACGAGCTTTCGCGACTGTACGAATCTCTAATAAGTTAGGCCACAATTTCGTTTTAATTTTTATTTAATCACATATTTTTTAATCACATGTTTAGCCAATTTTATATTAACAAAATATTTTAATACATTTATAAATGGACAACAAGGTGAATACAATTACGCTTAGTATAAAGTTTAGGACCGAATCAAACAAATCGATTGTATCTGTGCGTTTCGTTCTACACTTAAAATGTAGTTATTGATTATGTTTCATTTTTAGTAACTAGGTGAGCTGATTGATATGTGGAAAAGGGAAAACCCAAATCATGAAAAACAGTCACAAAACTTAAACTTTGCGCGGAGATGTTTATTAAATGTCCTGTCCAATCAATTCTTTTATAACAATAAGGTTCCAATTTCACAAAGTGGTTGAACCCTTTAAATTTTTAAATAATTGTACGGTATTTAAACTTGAGAAAACACGGCCTGATTAACCGTTATGAAAATCTAAATCTTAGCTTGAGTCGTGTCGCATTGGTATTATCAGATGCAATGTTGGAGTGCTTCATAGTTAGTCAATTCAACAGTTTTTGTTTATATTTTCTAGTTGTGCTTTTCTCTATTTAGGAAGGGTCTGAACCAAAACTACAGTTAACTTTGAATTAGCGTACAGCGTAGGACGTCCATATAACACCAAAGATCGACTCTGACCGATCTACCAGTGTGATCCTACACTCGATACAGCCATAGAAACCTATAGGCAAACCTCATCCACTCTTGATATCAGGCTCGATCGTGGTCAAATATCTGCTTAGCCAAAAATAAGAAATATAAAGGTAGGTCGTGTCGTCGTCCTGCGGTTAATGTTGATGATGCACTAGAGCGCGGTGCGCTGGTCGTAGACGATGACGGCGTCGGCGTCGAAGAACTGGCTGTGCGACTTGCTCAGCGCGATGATGGCCGCGTGCTCGCTGCGCATGCGGTTCTTGTACTTCTTGCTCAGGTTCACCTGCGCACGCGCATCCACTTGGTTAATATTTTAAACACCTGTCAGCCGAATTCAACCGCGGTAACAACTGATTGTTGGTAAACAACAAACGCAACATTTCGGGAAAACAAGTTAATCTATACTAATATTATAAAGCTGAAGAGTTTGTTTGTTTGTTTGAACGCGCTAATCTCAAAAACTACTGGCCCGATTTGAAAAATTTTTTTTACGTTGGATAGTCCATTTATCGAGGAAGGTTTTAGGCTATATTACATAAAGATACGACTCATAAGACCACAGCAGAAATGAAAAATGTTGCGAAAACGGGAGAAAGATATTCCTTTTGAGAGCTTCCGCTGCATACGCTGCGGAAACCGCTTAAGATACACAAAAATCATGTATGACAGGATTGTTCAGCATTAAAAGTTCTATAATAAAGTCCGCGACAGGATACGTCTATTTTTAATGGTTGACTTACTACACCTTTTTTATGTTCATAAATTTGTAAAAAAATAATGCATCATTTTTAGAGGTGTATTATACACACAGGTATTTATTCGTATCAAAATAAATACATTCATCATCACGAACATTTCATTTAGAACCAAGTTGCCCTTTATATCATTTGATTTCAATGAATATCTTAGGAGCTATCACAGTTTTAACATAACTCCGCACCAAAATAATGTTCGCAGCTTAAGTACAACGTGCGCTTGCGCTAATCTATACTAATATTATAAAGCTGAAGAGTTTGTTTGTTTGTTTGAACGCGATTATCTCAGGAACTGCTGGACCGATTTGAAAAAATGTTTCTGTGTTGGATAGCTTATTTATCGAGAAAGGCTTTAGGATATAAAACATGACGCTGCGACGGGAGGGGAGGGAGCAAACTCAAAACGCGCGGACGAAGTCGCGGGGGACCGCTAGTCTAACATAATCGACAAGATTAATATCTTAGCTTATGTCATTAGTGCTAAATGGTATTATCGTATGTATACCATGTTTCGTTTCTTCGACAAAGGGAAACAGGCGCACTTGAAGTTGGTTATAAAACAGAGTGCACGCTTCAATAAGCGATCCGACTCGTTCAAGAGACCATGAAGGGTAGGTTAAAGTTTTGCTACTGAGAGATTTTTTTTTAAAGATCTTGTCTAAGTCAAAGTTAAAAATAATTTATTCAATTTATTAGGGCTGATTTTTCAATAGTCAGAAGAAATATTCGTCGAACAAAATACAATATGGCTAATTTGAAAACGTCACCTGCGCCAATAATCATAGGTACGTGTCATTTTTTAAATCTGTTGCTTTATAATTTATCAGTCTGACAAGTTTTGTCTGAACATTGAAAAATCGGCCCTTATTAGGACACAAAATGCCACTTATGAACGTCAATAATTAGTTTATATCAATCAATTATGGCCCATATGGGGCTAGAACATATTGTCTCCTTATCTTTTGGGCCCCAGTAGCGCTTTGAGACATGACACAGACAATCTGGCAAGTGCTGAGAAGAAACACCGGAACATTGAAAAAATAATTGAGTATATGTGCGTACTTTGGCATAGAGCTGCTGCAAGTCGTCTTCAGTGGAGAGCGGGCGCGGCTTGGGCCGCAGGAAGGCCGGCAGCGAGCGCGTCTTGAGCGCGTCAACGCTCGCCGCACCGTCCAGCTCGTCCAGCACTGGGGACATCAGGAACAAGACAGTTTAGCTATAACACTGCTTGCTACTTGCTAATAAGCTACGAGTATCTACAGGATGTTATGTCGAGAGTAATGTTATTCTATTAGGGATGGCGCCTTGAGATATTGATGTAAAAATATGAAAGTGAGCGGAAAAAGCGACACACGCGACGACAATAGTAATACGTTCACACAAATGACACTTTTGTTGTTTCTATTTTTAGTGTAAGAAGATTATGCTTTGCATACCTGTTTCTGCGGCATCGTGTGTTGCCTTGCCGTCCAAGTTTTTTCAAAGAAAATAATTGCTGTTTCATCGGCATATGTAAATATATTAACATTGTTCAACCTTATAGCGCAGAGACCATTGATGTAAATGATGAAGAGTGTTGGTCCAAGAACGCTGCCTTGAGGGATACCATATTTCGTGTTGGCGAATTCACTATATAAGTCTCCTATACGCATTCTTTGCTTTCGGTTTGTAAGATAGGAGCAATACCAGTTCAATGCTGTACCGCGAATGCCTAGATGCTCTAGCTTCTAAATAATCACCAGAAGTTGAGAAAATTTAAAGAGACATTCGCGATACGTTCAACATAGGACCAAGAAGGAGCTAATGACGTTTGAACACATACTGGTGCTGGAAGCGTACTGCGCGTGGTGCGCGGGCGTGGGGGCGGGCGCGGGGCGGTCGTGCGCGCGCGGAGGGGGCGCTGGCGCGGCGCGCGGCCGGCGCCAGCCCGCGTCGCCCGCGTAGCTCGCCGGCCGCGCGTGCCGCTGCACCTGCACCTAACCACCAGTATTACATATTCTATACTAATATCATAAAGCTGAACAGTTTTTTGAACGCGCTAATCTCATGAACTACTAGGCCGATTTGAAAAAAAATTTTTTGAGTTGGATAGCTTAGACTAAAGACTATAAAACATAACGCTGCGACGACAGGGGATCCCACCCCTCTCGTCAACTCAAAACTTTGGGATTGGATGTATGGATTAGGCATGGAAATGATTGCTACTTTTTATTCATTTTCATTTCATGAAATGATGTTTTTTTTCTATATGAAATCACATGCGTAATTTCAATGCCTTAAATTTCTTCCCAGTGTGAAATGCGACGTGAGTACGCGTCTAATGAATTTCAATTGAATTTCACTGAATGCGATTATCATACATATCAGCTACAAACTTATTACAAAATGATCTCAACTTTACGACTGTGAGATTAAAATTAAATTAATTAAATTTATGACACATAGTTAATCACATATGGACATATGAATGAGCATACAGCGCTAAATTTTTAAATTCTAAATTTTTGAGCGCGAGTGAGCGACTCGCGCTCAAAAATTTAGCCCGCAACATTTCATTTACCAATGAAATGAATTTCGTTTGATATTAGAATTTCGCAGAGTGCGATTTGTAGCAGTCCATATGAAAAAAAGTAGCAGGTGTGAATAAAAAAAAATATTTAATTTTTTCTTCACACCTGTTTCAATTTAAAATATCATCTGCTATACCTACATGAAATGTTCCATACCTAGCGTGGATGTTCCATACCTAGTGATAACATAACATAACGTCCTCCTAGTCGAATCCGACCACGGGGGTCAATCTGAACTGAAATTAACCACCGACGCGGACATTTCTTTATAGTGCTCAAGTGTTTGCATAATACGCAAAATAACTCTCTCTCTGAGACGGCAGCCTGCCTGTGCGATATGATGAATAGCTGGGGTGTCAGATCAGTGCATCTGATTACGGTTAAAACTTGTTTTCCGAGGTACGGGGTTTTATCAGTACCGTCTTTCTGACTCTGTTGTTTAAGTATTGCTGCCGAGTATTTTCAAGGCAAAAAAAAATCCAAAAACTTGAGCCCGATCCGGGATTCGAACCCGGGCCCTCTTTACACCAACGAAGCAGAACAACGACTATATTCGCCTGACATTACTAGCATTACTTTACGCTTAAGTGTATCACTCCCTTTTTCACAATATTAGGACGAGTTTAATGTGTAGTACGTACCTCAGCGTGTTTCACTCTGTAATTTTCCTGACTGGTATAAGCATGGTTTTCCTTTATTGCATAATTCTCTTTGAGATATTGTTCATCTGAAATATATATATATATTGAAAGCAATGTAAAAAAGCCTTGTTATGCACCTTACATTATGAATTAATACATTACCAAATGATTTCTGGTGGCGCGGCATTAGGCGACAGTAACATATAATTATCAACAAAATAACGACTCCGCAAACGCCGCCAATAAGCCAGGATAACCAAACAATTATAACACGACCCTGAAAAAAAACAGATGCCTGAAAATACCCAAATCATTAATGCATGCATGCACTATTGATTTGCGTTGCTCACCTGCAGAAACATTTCAATTCCTAAGGAGAAAACGAAAACCGCTCCGCCTTGCTCCCCTTTTACAATGTGCCCCTAACATTTTATGGCTTTAATTTGTTGTTCTACTTATTATTTAACTACAAATAGAGATTATAAATTAAAATACATTACTGAAGAAGAGATTTGCCGTGTGCAGACATTTTTAGTTTTTCAAAAAGCGCGCTTGCGCTCTGCTCGTTGTGTTTAGAAACAAACCTAATATTTGGCAAACATTCCTTTGTATTAGATTCTATTACATAGTTTAGTTAAAAGAATACTAAATATTTTAATAATTTGCTCAAAACATACCATTTGAAATTAATAATTTGAACTCTGTTATAATATTTTACGGTACGGATTGTACTGAGAATATAGAATAGACATACTCTTACTAGTCTGTAATATAAACACCTAGCTAGAAGCTAGTTAAGCAGTCCGTGTTGTGTACTTGTACCGTATGTCATCCATCAGTCGTCAGCTGTCTTACATTCCTAACGTCAGTCAACTGTCAATGTCAAAACCAGATGTTTTTAGTTGATTTGCGCAATTTAATAAATAATTTAGGCACAACAACTACGGACATGTAGTGCTCGTATTCTACGTCTGAGGGACGATTTTAACTGGTGATTTTGTTATCAATCGCGTGTTTATCCCCACCAGTCATCAATTTACGAGAAAAACATCGTCCACCACCCAACTACGTCATTGGAGTCTATTCACTTTGTGATTTTACATCGATCGAACAACTTATAATTACGTAAAAACTAAAGGAAATAACATTCGAGAATCAATAGTGAATTTAATAAGCGTGTAGAAGTGTCGACACCAACCGCGCGTTCCTGCTTGAAATGAGTGGAAAATTAAAGTTTGTTCTACTATTTTCTTGCATACTCGCTCAGCATTCCTTTGGGTTATCGCCGATAATTTTGAGTAAGTTCCGTTTTTTTAAATTTGGAAATAACATAGAGATTATCGAAACCTCAGAGCACTAATTTTATTTACCTTTTAGTTCCCGGTGATGGGGGTAGTCAGCTAGAGGCGAAGTTAAATAAAACCTCTGTGGTACACTATATCTGCGCCAAGACTTCGGCGCAGTACTTCAACATCTGGCTGAATTTAGAGTTGCTTGTCCCGTTTGTTATCGACTGTTTTGTGGACAACACTAGGTTGGAATATAATAATGTTACTCGAACTACAAAATCTCCAGCTGGGGTCGAGATTAGAGTGCCAGGGTGGGGGAATTCCGAGCCTGTGGAGTGGCTTGACCCCTCTCATGACAAGGCCGGTGCTTACTTCAACACCATAGCTGATGCTCTTGTTAAAGTTGGGTATGTTCGGAATATCTCTATAAGAGGGGCTCCTTATGATTTCAGAAAAGCACCAAGTAAGTTCAAGTATCTTTTTAACATTCTTGTATTTATTTATCAAGTTTTTGAACAAAATTTTACAACAATACTAAAATCATGTAAGTTACAAACTGGATCCACTTTTTCAGATGAAAATGTAGACTTCTTTCCCAAGTTAAAAGCCCTAGTAGAAGAGAGCTACACAAGGAACAACAATACTCGGGTGACATTGCTAGTGCACAGCATGGGTGGTTCCATGGCCCTGCACTTCCTGCGGCTGCAGACCCAGGCGTGGAAGGACAAGTACATCCGGCGGCTTGTGTCTCTTTCAACTCCGTGGGGAGGATCTGTCAAGGCTCTCAAAGTTTTTGCTATAGGTATGTAATTCCCTTTTCAGGTATTTTGTTTATTTTAAGTAGGTAGGTAACAAATACAATATTACTGTACTTTTATGTGGGTCAGATAATATTGGCAAGAGAGAAGAGAAGCTTTGTGAATACTTATATGATAATGTACTCCATCTGAGGATTCATCATAATAATTTAATGAGTTTAAATGTAGTGCTTGCAAGCAACTACTTAGTAATGAAAATCATATAGGTATAGTTTATTAACCCTCATATCTAGTCACCTACTAACTTTTATTGTTACTGAAACATAAATAAACTACTCATTACTATCACTAAATAAATATTGATAGTACATTGACCCTCAGTAAATAATCTTCAATAAAATGTTTTTTTTTTTAATAAATTGCTCTCTTCTGTGCAATTAAACCTTTCAAGATAATACAGCTTAATTGGATTTAACTGTTTGTGATCAGATTTGATTTTGTCTTTTCCTTTTCCTTCACTTGTAATAAAAATAAAAATATTTTAAGTTATTGATGTTACATATTCTTCAGAGATATTTTTGTATTAAGTAGTTTGCTACTTTTCCAAATGTTTTATGTTTATCTTATTGCTACTTAGTTTTTGAATGGACCTACATCAAGACAATTGAAATATTATGTCGATAAAAAGGCAATAAATTGAATGATAACATGGTTAATGAATGCTTTGAACAACAAGTCATAAAAATAGCAGTGAAACTTATATATTTATGTATAATTTTTAAATTTTATACCGAGTTATTAATTTAAAACTGGTTTTATGTTTTCATTATACCTATATGGCTATTCAAAATTATGTTACATTAAGTAAATAATAAATTTTGCATTTATTAAGTGAATGTTCTGTAATGTTTGAACTTAAAATAAATTAAGGATCATGTTTTTTTTTACTTATACTGAAGAGTATGACCCTAGTGATAGACAATAACCCTGTTTAACTATATAAGTTTATTCTGCAATCCTTTTTTGTTATGATGTTATGTTAAGGAAGCAAGTAATTTATAATTCAATTACATTAAATAACTATATTTTTGATTTATCAAAAGTACCGTTTGCTAAGTAGCATAGCACCGTTGCAGGCGACGACTTGGGCTCGCTGATGCTGCGCGAGAGCATCATGCGCGCGCAGCAGATCACGTGCCCGTCGCTGGCGTGGCTGCTGCCCGCGCCGCAGCTGTGGAAGCCGGCCGAGGTGCTCGTGCAGACCGACAAGTACAACTACACCATCAACGACCTGCAGAAGCTGTTCACGTGAGACTCCTTTCTTTATGTCTTTTTACGTTCCCAGCGAAATTCGTTTCGCCCCCGGCCCCGTTTAATATAATTTTATTTTTTATTAAAAACACTCCATGCACAAACAAAAGGTACATATGGATGGTGGAATTAATGCTAAAAGCTTTCTCTACCAGCCAACCACAGAGGAATGCTGGTGGCGCGGAGTAAGTCATCCTATTCGAGGCAGCTCAAAATGTTAACCTGTTCGTATCGAACAGTTAAACATGCTATGTCGCTTTGCGATCGACTAGCCAAGACATGTCACGCGCGATACGATTGGTCCTGTGCTATTGTTTTTTTAATGGATTAAAAATAATTAAACTCGTTCGAGTAGCGCCGACTAGTGTGCGGCGCTCGCGGAATATTTTATTTTGCCCACTGCGCAAATTTTTTCTATACCTACCTTACCTGTATGGGCAATTTTGAGAAGAGTGCTTGAATGTTCATATTTCGAATATTTCTATTATTTCAGTGACATGGAGCTGCCGAACGCGTGGGAGATGCGCAAGGACACGCAGAAGTTCAGCGGCGACTTCAGCGCGCCCGGCGTCGAGGTGCATTGCCTTTACGGATACAACATCTCCACCGTCGAGAAGTAAGTTCCATTAGACATATCAAGAACATTAACTTCGCCCCTTTGAATTCATTTTAAAAAAAAACGATAGAATTGAGATTTGAGAACCGTCTCCTTATTTTGAAGTTAAAACGAAAGAAGAGTCGCTAAAACTTTACATAACCCAGGTATAAGATACTCACTGAAAACAAAACGATATCCTATGCCTCTGGTGCTAATAGTAAGGAGGGAACTTCGGTTCCGGTTATCGTTCCGTCAATTCACCATGGGCTATTTTAGTAGGACACGATTTTTTGTTTTATTTATTTATTTTAGATGTGAGGACATGAACATCACTTTTCCATTTTTTTCGCAAGTAAAGTGTACCATAATTCTGAAAGTCTGCAATTTAGAAATCGTGTAAGATAGATAGTAGCTAAGAATGTAATCGCATATCTGATCTTTCTTCACTGGAACTAATTGGGATGTGTTGTGCTCTTGGATTGAGCTACTTTTCAAATATTTGACTTTGCGATCTCACCATTTCCAGGCTAGTCTACAAGCCGGGCACGTGGCTGGACGGGTACCCGTCACTGGCGATGGGCGACGGCGACGGCACGGTCAACTTGCGCTCGCTCAGCGCGTGCCAGTACTGGCGCAAGCAGCTCGCCGGCCGCGCCGTCAACCGCGGCCGCTCCGTCAAAGCGCTGCCGCTGCCCAACGCAGAACATCTCAAGATACTGCACGACCCTCGCGCGATAGAATACATCACTACGGTCATGACTATGAACGATTGAAACGAGTTTCGACTTGGTAAGAACGAGCGAATTAGGAATGTGACGTACAAAAACTATTGACTAGTATTTGAATTGAGTCGGCATTATAATTCATAGCTGTCACTTGTAGCAATATTTGCCCGGGGGCAAAACTTAAGGGTTAGTTAAGATTTTACTGAAACTTATTATATAAAATGTATAATTTTAAATCTCCGGCTCAATATAAATTTTGAACTACTCAGGGTTTCGTTGTAACCTGCGTACATACATCAATGAATGTGCATGATTTGCAATAATACCCATTTAATTATTTTGTGCTACTATGTGCAAAATAGGTAAATAAAACTTCAATTTAGTTCTGTAGCTATGCAATAGTCATAGTTTACTTTAGTGTCTATTGTACCGAATCGGAAATTTATCGATTTGCATGCAATATGTATAAAAGAATAGAAATAGATTTCAAACTAGATTTCTCTATTGCCCAGTGACTGTTATTATCTTATATCTCTCTCTCTTTCGAGTCATACTAGTTTCAATAAGAATCTCTTCCATGACATTTATATGCACCTATAGTAGGTAGGTACCTTAGTATAGGGGAGTAATGCCACCAACTTACTAAAGTCAAAAAAGTAAGTAAGTAACACATACTACAAGTAAGGACAACAGCACGTCAAGGTAAACACTGCAGTATCTTATTCAGTTGTTATAAGGGCTACTTTGCATTAAAAGTAGGTAACCTGATGTGCTGGCCACTTTACATACTACTTATGATCTATTTTTTTTTCTTTGACGTCTGATAAGTTGATGGCACTGCACCCGATGTCCTGAGAATACAAACCGGATAATAGCTTTGCCAGTACAATTGTATGAAGGATACAATCTCAGATCAAAATAATTTTACGGTATGATTATAGGTTAAAGATTTGCTCAACATAGTAATGTATTACAACAATACAACTTGCGGTTCTTGAAGATGCTATTGTTAATGCAACAATTGCACATTTCATTAAAATCTAAGGAAAAATGTGAACTACTGGCAAATGATGTTTAACTTTTAAAAGAGTTTATTGCGTATAAGTTACTGTTAATTTGTCGTGAAGAACATGCAGCTATATTATTTAGAAGCATACTTTTAGTTAATTTTTAAGGGTCTTTGTGGTTATTGTGAAAAGGCTTCGCTCTCTTTACTATTACTTAGAAATAATGTTACCAAACAATTCGATTTATTTTTAAGTAGAAAAATTTACTATTTTTTGTCTTTAACACTAAGAGACATACATGCTTGTACGGCTGTGATATAGCACTCTCAATTCGGGTTTTTAATTCACATAAAAGGGTTGCTTGCTGCAAGTTAACATATTGTGCATTCCAATCCAAATATTTGCTATTTTTGAGCATTTATTTTCAGTTTAATAACTAGTCCTCTAACTTTGTCACTTATAACTCATTTTATAAATAATTATTAACCTACCAAATATTCCACAAAATATCTTTTATATTAAAAGATGATACGTTGTCTAAGGTTTTGGAATGCTTCTAAGTTAAGCAATTAATGTACATAGCCAAATTATTTTTAGCATGTTGAAAAAAGGAAATAAAGAAAAAACTTTATATTTGTGTGTTTATTTGGATTTGTAACAAGCCTTCTACAGGTCACGGACCGAGTCGTTATAATTTCTGAAAACATAAAAAAGCCTTTGAGATTTATTGCAGATTGGCGCACAAGTACCTATCGAAAGCAGTTAGTTATTTTTCCCACTAACAGTAGTAACCTACACCAAAGAATGTGAGATCAATAGGGAAAAATGAGATGACATTGAAATTATTAAACACAGTCAAAAATCAAAATGAATATAATAAAAAGCTTACTAAAACTCAATAAAACACTGAATAGTATCAAACATTTAATTTGCGAGTCGTTAATTTCTTTCAATCGAACCAGTCTCCGGACCGGCGCCGTGTGTGACATCGTATAAAAGACGTACAAACATCTAAACGGCTCGATACATAAGGTTATACATAGTCCCGTACATAAAGCTTATTAATAATAATTTTAATGATACGATGATAGTGAATTTGCAGTATTTTTCTGTTAATAATGAGATAAGCTCAAAAGGCATCACGTTATTATCCTACATTTAGAGACTCCACAGTTTCACGGTCACGTAAACTTTCGGTCCATTAGGTAATGTTTCTGTTCTAATTTTTCAACTACCGTCGAACCCTTTAAAAACAAGCCCTCTACCTTATAATGATCTGAGGTGGAATTGTGTTAAGCAATCGTATTTAATCGACAGTTCAAAACATACGGTATGATCTGTTAAATAAACAGTACCGTACATTTTGAACTGTCAGATTATAAATGCTGTATATAAAGATATACAGCATCTGCAAGGTATTATTTTAAGTGACATAAAAAAGAAAGACAGCTTTGTATGTAACAACGGTGTATTTCGATGTATCTCTGAAAACAGATATACAATATCTAAGGTAATTTATTGCGAGTCTTTCGGTCAAATTCAAAAGATCCAGTCACCATTACTTAAGTCTCTGATAGGCAACACGACAGAAATACTTGCGATGGATCGATGTTGTTTAAATTGTGTCAATTCTGAGATTTTTAATGAAACTACTTGCATTGGCTATAAAGTACTCCACGCAAGCAACATAATTATCATAAATAGGAAATTGAAAATCAGGTTATATCGATACAGATTTTTAAAGTTTACAGAACAATCAGTCAATTTTTGAAAGTAAAAATATTGATCGACAGATTGGGTACACGCAAGTAGTTTATATTTACTTCATAACAACTTCAATACAAAAGACTCTGTATATTAAATGTGTGATGATAATACATGGCGCGTGACTGCGGCCTATTACCTACAAAATAAATTACTAACTCGTTTTTTACCTTTAATTATAAACCATTATATATTTTAAAGTAACACAATCGTGCATTACATTCAAAGATCTGTCAATCACAACGTTGCAACTTCATTAACTCATTCGACCAACAAACAATTAATTAATTTACATAATAGCAGGTAGTCCAACACTTACACACATCACATGTTGCATAACAAATAGATGAAAATTAAACTTAACGATAAATACAGTCTGAGTGTTTTAATACAATTTATTATTGTGTGAATAGTAACCTTAACGTAAGTAACTAAGGGTGAAAGTAGCTTAACTGTACAGTATTGTAGTGCAGTAATTTATCGATTAAAATAATAAATGCTTTATAATTCTTCCTCATAGTTGTACTGACGCATCGCGTGTTACCAAAGCAAGCAATATAATTTACGATTTTAGTGGACATCCCTAAAGCCGCGCTATAGCAGATGTGGTATCTTGAGGAATGAATTAACACATTAACCTAACAACTACATAATAGTAACAAAATAATATCACATATTCAACAAAACTAAACACAATATACAAAGTTGAGATAAATTTACATTGACAAAACATTTGGAATAAATCTAATTCTTATACAATTCCTAGGGTTTATCATTACACTCATAATAAATAACTTCATATTCAATTTTGGAACCAAACCTTTGGACCAACCAAAATATGTTTTGTAATAGTGAGGGATGATGGTTTTTTATTCGCTTCTATGTAGGTAGTACCTCACATTAATCAACTTACTTAGTCCGCCTACTCTATAATATCAATGATGCGAATTCTAAGAAAATTTTGTGTACTTTCATACACGATTTCATACAAAAATGCAGGCACGTATCTCCGAATTCGCATCTTCAGCAGTAACATTTTCATTTTTAAAGATCAACTTTCTATGCCTCTAGCAGCCGCTTTGCGAGCTTTATTGCAGCAGCCAGTGTAAGTAAGGCATCGTAGTTCTCAAGTAAAGTACCTCAATTACATCTCAGTCGATGATACTTGTACTAAACTTAGTACAAGACGATAATAGTGTTTATTTGTAGTGATTACTTAACTTTCACTTTACTTTAAAATCGCTTTGAATTTTTGAATAGCTAATGTAAATATTTCAACATCATTTCTATTAACTTTATTCAATTACTTGGGCTCTCTTTTCTATAACACTGGATTTTGAAAAAAATTCGAGCAATTTAAACTGTAAGCTATACTAGGTACTTCTCTGCTCCTTAACTTATCTAGTACTCATAACTCGAAATACGCTTTCCGCGTATGTTATGTTTCCCTTACTCTACGTTGGTTGCCACATAAAAACGTCTCTTACAATCTCTACATTAAGAGTCAATTTTAAATTAATTTCTTCGCATCAGTTTGTCTTCTCAGTTTAGCGTTTTGATGGACCGATGGATAGTCCGTGCCCAAGCACCATGTTCCAATTAAATAATATAATAACATTCGCATCGCAAATAACAAATTTAGTTTATGATGTTTAATTAGAGTTTAATCACCAAGTAAAAAACAAAAGTTGGAAGTGTTTTTAGATTTTGGCAGTGGCGTTAGCAGACCAATTATACAATGGACAAAATATGAATCAAATACTAAGATCAATGTGATGTATTATGCAGTTGCATTAAGGAAGGTCAAATTAACTGAATAAAAATTAGGCAACCAATATAGATTGTGATTGAGCTAAGATTTTCTAGTTTATCAGTTAATTTACTGAATTTTAATTCCAGTAACAGTTTAGTATTTTTCAACCAAGACACGGAAATAAGTTAAAGAAATTCAGATTCCCGTTTGTTACCCATTGACTAAAATCTGTAGTTCAGTCAGTGTTCGTAGTGAGTGTGCATGATTGATATGAATGAATGAATGATCACGTCGACATCCTAGCCTACGCCTGTGAAACATAATGTTAGTGTACAAAAAGCAGTCTATAACGAAGTTAGGATAGTCCGAACATGGTTCTGGGCTTATTTTGGGTACGAGGGTGTGTCAGGGTAGGGGTGAGTTTTAGTTGGGGAGGCCTTGGCTTATACATCTTTTTGGTTAGTTAGGTTGACATGTAGTAAGATTACGAGACATTGGAAGAAAAATTGTTGTTCAACTAAATTATAGCATACTTGAACATGATCAACCGGCTTGAAATTATGATATGGGTTAAATAGATAAAGCAATTTCTATAGAATTTCATACTGATTATAGTCTGATACGACGGTCGGATCTTTTTACTTTCACCTGACTTTATAACAATAGGTAAGTAAAGTACGGATTCTACAGCTGAATCGTAAAATGTGCAACACAAGTCATTCGAAATTAAAAGTTTCAGGCAACATTCACTTGTCAAAACCTAATTACCGATCCTTAGATGTAGGCTCAATCAGTATTCATTCGTTCCATCACCCCGCCCTGCCCCGTGCCCGCTAGTACCTGAAGAAGACAAACTGATAAGCGTGGCGCTACCTGTTGAAGAGGAGGTCGGGGCGGTAGTAGACGTAGACGCCGAGCAGCACGGTGGCCGTGGCGAGCAGCGCGCGGCGCGCGGCGGGCGGCGGCACGAGGCGCGCGAGGCGGCGCCGCAGCCGCAGCGGGAGCGACGGGTTGTTGCGCGCGCGCACGGCCGCTTGCCGACGCTTTAGACGCTCTTCTTCGAGCCGGCGTTGTTCCACTCTGTAAGGATTGTTGCTTCTTAAATATCTATATTACTTTGACCACCAGAGACGAAACACATTGGTTGTAGTATGTAGGTATATTTTGGTAGAACGAGGGAGAAATAATTCACTGCAATTCCTTAAATAGATATATGCAGCGCATTCTAGTTAACCGCGTTAATATTTTGGGCCTGCCAATCCCATACTAAATCGGCCAATGAATAGATTGTGTCAATGATTCGAATGATTAAGGATAGATGTCGCTATGTTTATTGCAAGAACTGTGTATCGATAATTATAGATGGCGATGCTGTGTTAACACTAATACTTATATAATCAAACTGAAGAGCTTGTTGGTACTGGATTGTTTTACAAGGGGACAAAGCGATCTCTCGAACTATTGCAATCTCATTCCGTTCGAGCGCCCAGTAACATTTCGAGTGAAATGGGCGCTTTAACCCGATTTTAACATACTATTTTTCATCTCGACTGTGAGAAAATGAAAATTGCTGTGTGATTTTAAATGTGATGATGAGGTATTATCTTGGACGAATAAACCACTGGACGCGCAATGACGGACAAATTCGCTTGTGCCCCCTTGGCAACAAAGCGGGCTTTTTGGCCTCACTTACATGTGACGTCTTGTCAGTACGGCGATAGAGCTTAGTGAGAAACATTGTCAGAAAAAATGGGTAAATGTGCCGTATTTTTGTGTAAAAATATAGCGGCAAAACAAAAAATATTTATTTTCCTCCGTAAGTAACTTGTTATCCCAATAAAGCTGTTATTTTTTTGAAAATAGTAAATGTTTTCAAAGAGAACAGTTACATTGCCCTTTAAAAAAGTGGTGGTCAATTACTACAAAAGCAACAAGAAAACGTATACTTTATACGGTAGGATTGTCGTTCGTTCGTCATTCGTTCCCTTGTCAGTTTAGTTATACTCGTGCTTGACAATTATCGATAAACGTACTTTTATAAAAAAAAAACATACTTTTAAAAGAAATTATAAATCTGTAAAATGTTTCACTCTTAATGGTGCAAGGCTATGTGTACACATACCCGTAAGTTCACGGGCTGTTTCAAAATGTCTTAGGAAGTTCTAGTTAGTGTTACTTGCCAGACCGTTCATATAAAACGACGTTCTATGTTTCAATTGTTCATTACATTGTTTATGCATTATTGTTTGCCCATAATGTAATTTGTTTTGGTGATAAAAATTAAATATCATTTTACAAAAGATTCCTTCATCCATTCGTTCAACACATATCGATAAAAAATATCGACACGTTCATGCACGAAATCTCAGCAATTGACACAACAAGCTCCCCCCGCCCCACAGAAATTATTTGATGATGTTTTCATACACTCGCTCTTGCGTTTCATATCCAGTGGTTAATTCATCCAAGGGTATTATGTACTTCAGCGAGAGATGAAAATTAAAGATTTTGCACATCATGTCAGTTTATTTACAGTCGTTATAGATAAAACACACGATTAGAAGGACTAGTAATGGCATGGAAGAAAATAGAGTACATTAAAAGCTGACGATATTGTTAGGATTATGATTTATACTTCTAGTACACTCTCGACAAAGATATTGGAATTACTTCAATATCAAAAAAAAAATCGTGTTAAAAATATCAATCGATTTTTTCTCACAGACAATAATAATAGTGGAAGAACGCAACTTGTCACAGAAACTACCACAGGTATGTCAAATTGCAGTTGCAATCGAAAATTCCTCTTTAAAAAAAAAAGATCAATTTCATGGACCATAATAAACACGTTTTTAGGGTTCCGTAGCCGAATGGCAAAAAACGAAACGTTCATAGTTTCTTCTGTCTGTCTGTCTGTCCATCCGTATGTCATAGCTTTACTCTGTAACTGTAACACTTTATTCTAGCATCACACTTGAAATTTGTCAGGAAGATGTATCCTGTTAAACGCTTTACGATTCTTTTACAAAAAATAAAAATAATGATATGTAAGGGATTCCCATACATTAAACTAAAACCGAAAAAAACTTTTTGTATAAAACCTATGTGTGTCTATGGATAGGTCTTTTAAAATGACATAGAGGTTCCTGAAACCATTTACTGAACATTTTATTTTAAAGTCTTACGTTTGATAGGTAGACGCTCAAACTTTTAAAATAAGCGAGTGTCAATTTTGAAAAAAATATATATGTAATGTAGATCTTAACAAACACTTTCAACTAAAATTGGTTTGGACCGAATCCAACTAGTAGTTTCTGAGATATAGCACATTTTCAACAACCGCAAACATAACTTTGTTCCTCATACCAACACTATGAAAAACAAAGTTATATTTGCTGTGAACAAAATATTGTACTATTTTAGCTAAGTAGAAGTAAGTGGATTCCCTAATTCAGTTAAAATTGCCACGGAACCCTTAGTGCGTGAGTCCGACTAGCACTTCGCCGGTTTTTAATGTTTAGAGCAAAAAAATATGGAAAGCTCTCTCATTAAATGATGTTACCCAATTATCTATCGACTCCATGTCTAATCGTAGGAATTAAAACAAAATTTTTTTCCACCATAGGGATGGAAAAGCTATTTTCCTCCCAGCTATCAACACCTGATAGTTCAATTTGCCGAACAGCAGAGATGAAAAGTTATTTTTGTGTCGGATAGCTCGATAATCAATCGATAGATAGATCGATCGATAAATAATCGAGGAAAGCTTTAAGATTATAAAACTGCGACGGAGGGGATCCCTCCCCAGCGTGATGTCTTTTTTGCTCCCGCAAATTCAAAACGTGCGGACGCAGTCGCGGGGGACTGCTAGTACGTATAATCTTCAGCCTATATGTTATATATAATTGTCTGCTGTAATGTTACATGATGTGAATAAATGAATATGAATAAGGAAACGAACTTATGACATTTGTAAAAGGTTACCTAGTTCACAACATTAACAAGCACCTGATTGTTGCACCTGAGCAGTTGATTTAAAATCTTCAAAATGAAGTTTTTGTTACACGTCGATAAACTTATGTAATTAGTCGATTCAAATACATGCTTTTGTTTATATGTGATATAAAGCTAATTGCGATCATTTACTAGAGCAAAATCTATGTTTACTATAGTAAAGCTACATAAAGAATGCTCATTTAAAGTTTTAAATTTTGACCCGAAATGTAAAGACACATATAAAAAGTCAGAAAGTTTGTCATACTATTCTTTCCACTCATTTCGTGTCTAAATTGAAAATACTAATTACATAGCTCGAAACTTACTCTCTCCTTTCCAACGCCGCCACTTCGGGTTCGAGATCAATGGGGTCGTTTTCGTCGTACAGTTTCTGCGCTGTCACCAAAATGTCTTCGAAGGGTAAGTCATCAGGTAACTGCAACAAAACGAAAAGCAGTGATAAAAGGTAGGAACAAATTTTTCAGTGACATATGAATAGCACTTCTTGTCTGCTTTGTTTCAGTCAGCGTACCAGTTCAAATAATAATAGTCCCCCTAGCCGATTTCGACTACGGTGGCCAGTCACAACGACTAACCGACTGCGTGGGACATATTATAGTGCACAATTGTGTGCGCAAACACAGGTGCACTGTCTATTCCTTTCACTCTCATAGCCCGATGGGATAGCAATCTGACACGACCGGAGAGAGATCGGGCACAGGACCAACGGCTTTACGTGCTTTTCCGAGGAACGGGGGTTAAACACCGCCAACTTCCAAACTCCGTGCTACCCTAAGAATTTCTAAACAGAAAAACTCAGGTATATATTTTTGACCCGACCCGGGGATCGAACCCGGGACCTCTGGCGCAGCCGTCGCTTTAAAGTGCGACCCTCTTACCGCTGCGCCACCGAGGCAGTTACCAGTTAAAAACAGGGTTCTAAATTATTATATAATTACGTTCCTTGATAGCTATCAAGATAATTATCGGATAATTATCAGATAATTATCACTAGTATAAGAAATTAATTTCTTATGAAAAATGATTTTTTATACTGAATTTCTTATATTATTTAAGGAAAGAAATTTATAAGAGCTTACGTAGTCTCACTATAAATTATTTTCTTATAACAAACTAGCGGTCCCCCGCGACTTCGTCCGCGCGTTTTGAGTTTGCTCCCTCCGCTCCCGTCGCAGCGTGATGTTTTATACCCTAAAGCCTTTCTCGATAAATAAGCTATCCAAAACATAAATATTTTTTCAAATCGGTCGCAGTTCCTGAGATAAGCGCGTTCAAACAAACAAACTCTTCACCTTTATAATATTACTAGCGGTCCCCCGCGACTTCGTCCGCGCGTTTTGAGTTTGCTCCCTCCCCTCCCATCGCAGCGTGATGTTTTATATCCTAAAACCTTTCTCAATAAATAAGCTATCTAACACAGAAATATTTTTTTAAATCGGTTCAGCAGTTCCTGAGATAAGCGCGTTCAAACCAACAAACTCTTCAGCTTTATAATATAATTAGCGCAAGCGCACGTTGTACTTAAGCTGCGAACATTATTTTGGTGCGGAGTTATGTTAAAACTGTGATAGCTCCTAAGATTTATTGGAATCAAATGATATAAGGGCAAATTGGTTCTAAATGAAATTCTCGTGATGATGAATGTATTTATTTTGATAAGAATAAATACCTGTGTGTATAATACACCTCTTAAAATAATGCATTATTTTTTTACAAATTTATGAACATAAAAAAGGTTGTAGTAAGTCAACCATAAAAGATAGACATATGCTGTCGCGGACTTTATTATAGAACTCTTAATGTTGAACAATCCTGTCATACATGATTTTTGTGTAACGTAAGCGGTTTCCGCAGCGTATGCAGCGGAAGCTCTCAAAAGGAATATCTTTCTCCCGTTTTCGCAACATTTTTCATTTCTGCTGTGGTCTTATGAGTCGTATCTTTTGTTATATAGCCTAAAGCCTTCCTCAATAAATGGACTATCCAACGTAAAAAAAATTTTTTAAATCGGGCCAGTAGTTTCTGAGATTAGCGCGTTCAAACAAACAAACAAACAAACTCTTCAGCTTTATAATATTAGTATAGATGAATTTTTATACTGAATTTCTTACATTGTTTAAGGAAAGAAATTTAAAGAGCTCATGTAGTGAGTCCAGGGGGCTTACTTCCGATTCCAATAGCAACGGATCGGGCAAGACAAACGGCCATTTTGTACTCTCGAACACAAGATTAATAGAATCTTGAGGTCGACAAGGTTTTTCTAATCTTGGGTAAAACGGCACTCCCGACGTCATTTTGACAGCCAGCGGTATTGCTTCAATCCGTTACTATTGGATATTGGCACTCTAGACAAGATTTTGACAGCTCAAATAGCGGTAATCTTGGATAATTTCGTTGGTTTAAAACAATTGCCAAAGTGTAACTTTTTAGCAATTTTATTGGAGTTTTCTAGTGATTTGAAGAGGAGTAATGGCTCGATTGAAGATATATTTGATAGATTGTCAAAAACAAGTGAATGAATTTTACAAGAATGCGGAACGTCGTTTATGTATGTTTTATGATGATGATGAACTGTGTTGATCATGTCATCACCTTCAAGACGAAGGCGCGAGCACTGAGACAGTGATAGTGAAAATGCTTGGGTTTACTGCTATAATCTTAAAATTTTAGTAAGAATCATTTAATCAAATGTCTTTTGTTTTTGTATATCAAGTCAAAATGCTTCACTCTTTGGTGGTGCAACTGTGTGCTGATTAAGTAGGTATTTTTAGTCCTTGTACAATTTATCTATCCTAAACCATGTATTCTAAATTACGATGCAAAACTAAAAATACCTAAATCTTGCTATAGAATAAAACATTTGTTATTGTTGAAACTAAGTGGTATATTTATTAATACACTCTTACCAATTTCTATTCCTTATTTAACACTTTTTTCTGCAAGAGAGTGGTGAAAAAAACCCTTCTGCAAAGATATACAGTCTTCACTAGATTGGCCTACGCCAAGCCAGTTTGGTCTAGAGATCTTTTTAAACTCATCATCCCATCTTGGGTAGAATCATCTTCCATCATGCAGACACGCTACGTGTCCTGTACCGTTACCATGAGTTTACTCGCTAGCGACGACGGTTTTACCCGCTAGCGACGTCACTTTTTGTACGGAAAATTTTAGTTCTGTCAGTGACCGCCAGAGGCGCTGTGCAATTTTCCATAGTTTTTTTTTTACTAGCGAGTAAAACGGTCGTAACTCACGGTAACGTTACTGTCCATTTCCACTTTGAAAGTTAACACCCGGAGTAGAATGTATCTGATGTTCTATCTTTCGTGTTTTTAGTGTCTTCTTATATATAAAATTCTCGTGTCATAATGTTCGTTCCCGTACTCCTCCGAAACGGTTTGACCGATTCTTATGAAATTTTTTGAGCATATTGAGTAGGTCTGAGAATCGGCCAACATCTATTTTTCATACCCCTTAGTGATAAGGGTT
Organism: Pyrausta purpuralis; assembly: GCA_963924145.1. Taxonomy (NCBI): domain Eukaryota; kingdom Metazoa; phylum Arthropoda; class Insecta; order Lepidoptera; family Crambidae; genus Pyrausta; species Pyrausta purpuralis. Next base: position 1,964,126 of record OZ001654.1, read on the forward strand.
GTCCACCCTTAACATTTTTCTTTTATTACGTGACTGGGCGGGACGAGGCCGGGCAAGACGAGTATGGCGAAACAAAGTTCGCTAGGCCCGCAAGTACTTTTATAATTTACAACTTATTTATTTATTTAAACTTTATTGCAATGTTAATGGTATAATATGGTATATGGTATGGTATGGTGCGGACTTAATGCCTTATGGATTTCTGTACCAGTCAACCGCTTGGGAAATGCAGAGAGTTAAATCAGTGGTGGAATATTTAAAAGTACTGAGAGGGACAAAAATTTAAAATGCATTAACATAAACATACATACTAAAATTACATAGATAAACAAAATTATTTGTAAATATATGAGCATGGGATTAATGAACTTACATAGAATACAACCATTTAATTTAAAAAAAAACACAGATAGGGAAGTGAAGGTATTGATGACATCTATTAAAATATTACCGACGGCAGTGAACGAAATTGTAGTTGATTCTGAAGTGAGCCAAAGTTAAGATAGTGGATGCGGAGAGACTTCTTAAAACAAACTTAACTCACCCTAGATAAGAGACAGTGCAGCATCGCCATGTCGCATTCGCACTCCCGCACTTCCCGCCCGCGGCACAGCACGACGGCGGCCGTCACGTACACCGGGAACAGCGGCGGCGCGCACAGGAAGTAGTCGTACAGCCGCACCACGTCCGCGTACCGGTTCAGGCTGTGCCCGAACCACGTCAGGTACCACGGCAGCGCGAACATTGTGCCCACTTGCGCTCTGGGGAGCAAACGATTGATTTACGTCTAAGTGCCTCTTTAACCCAGATGGAAAAAATATGTCTTAGATACGTAAGGTACTATGTGCCAAATAGGAACACAACCTGTTCATTTTAAATAAGTTATTACATAGTTTAAGGATATTTTCAAAAGATAAGATAAGATAAGATAAGAACATAGAATAAGTTAATATTTTGAACTTACTTTATATAGAAACACACAAAATACTGATAAATAGTCAACTCTTTGATAAAAGTACATGTCATGTCCTTTTTTATAACTAAACTGTGTCTTTTAAGGAACAGTAGGAACATCTTGGTTAATAAATAAATAAATATCCTTTGGACATTCCCACACATCGCCATCAAGTCCCAAAGTAAGCTACACAAAGCTTGTGTTATGGGTGCCAAACAACGGATACAGATATAATATTAAATACTTTTTGTTTGTAAATACATACGTGATATACATAGACAAATCACCGACAAAAAAGCATTATCAACGAATAATTCAAATTCGTAATCTCGTAAATTTGACGACTTCTGTGGTGTAGTGTTCCCGGGTTCCATTCATGCAGGTCAGAATAGAAATCAAAATTTTCTATATTGTCTCGGGTCTGGGTGTAGTGATACCACCGTTGTGTCTGATTTCCATAACACAAGTGCATTATCTACTTACTTTGGAATCAGAGCAATGTGTGATTGATGATTGATTGGTAAATTCTCGCATGAAGTGTTGGACAGATAACACTAACCAACACTTATTAGGACATTGTAAAATAGACCGTAAGTGTAGTATGGTTATTTGAGGAGAATATTGTTTGCATCCTCTGTGGTTGCATAATATTGGAGTTAATTTTCTGCTGTTCGAAATCTATTGAAGTGATATAATTCAGTAACTTGCGTAAAGCTAAATAGATCTTTACTTTGTCTCGCCATTTTTGCGACTTACGAGTAAGAGTTCAAAACAATAGGAAATTTTGTAGTTGCATATACATGTAATATTTCGGCTTGTTGATTTGTACTACTTAACAATACTTTACTCAATGAAGGCGCTCAACCACACGTGATCGATACCAATAATATAAAGCTGAAGAGTTGTTTGAACGCGCTAATCTCAGAGACAACTGGACCGATTTGAAAAAATATTTTTGTGTTAGATCGCTTATTTATCGAGGAAGGCTTTAGGCTATAAGACACGACGACGGGAAGCAATGGAGCAAACTCAGTACAAGCGAACGAAGTCGAAGGGGACCGTTAGTGCTCACATAAAGGGACTGGTAGCTAACTGGTAATGGTAGTAATTATTCTAATTAGGTATTTGTAACAAACTAACTTCTCAAGACAGCCCGCTACTTCCTGGTCAGCTTTAGACAGCACGGGCAGCATGAAGTTGAGGAGTCGTTGCGTGGGCTGCATGGTGGTCTGCATGAAGGGCGCGAGCGGCGCGCCGGGGCCGTGCGACAGGCGACACAGCAGCGGGAACGACGACACCGACCCGCACACCAGGAGGAGGGTTATCGCCACGTCGTGGTAGCCCTGCGGACAGGATACACACATCACAAATTGAGAAAAAAAAATGGTTTAGAATAATAAATAAATAAATATTCTTTGGAAATTCCCACACATCGCCATCTATCCCCAAAGTAAGCTACTCTAAACTTGTGTTATGGGTGCCAGACAACGGATATAATACTTACCTAAATACTTTTTGTTTGTAAATACATACATGATATACATAGAAAACACCCAGACCAATACAAACAGACGTGTTCATGCACACAAATGTTTGTATTGTGCGGGGATCGAACCCGCAACCCGCTGCGTAGTAGGCGATTTCTCGACCACTACACCAGACGGGTCGTCAAATGTTTTTAACACTCCCAGTGTCATATATTATATTCATAACGATGAAATAAGAAACCAAAAATTTGCGCACGGGCGGGACTCGAACCGTTAGAAGCGTCATCAATTTCCACGTCGAATTTATTCTGTAAAAAATAAAAAGATTCAACGAAAACCGGCCATAAGGGTTTCGTCATGCGTGCCAACTTTAACTTAAATAAGGGTCCACTTACGTCCATTTAGCCAGAACACCGCAATATTTCGTTGACAGCAAATATTTATTTGTTTTTCATAGAGTTTGTACTAAGAGCAGATTGTACTAGTCTATACAGCATTTTTGCCATCCCAGATAAAGGGAAAGCCAGTGGTATTACACCATCCCACATCAAATAGGACTTGAGAAACAAATAAAAATTCATTTCTGTCAGCCTTTTTTTTTGATTCCTTCATTTGTTAACAGTTTGTATTGCCTGGCTTTGTAAACAATTCCTTTCGAATTGTAAAAATTAATTGTATTATTTTTTCTTCTGCATACGTCGTAGTAAATCATGCCTGGCATTACAAAACCTACTTATCTTTTTATTAGTAAAATTTATAATTCCATATTAAAACAAATAGCCAATTTAAAGCATGATTAAACTTGATTGCATGCAGTGAATGTAGATATTATGTCAAGTTTTAATTAAGATAAGATGCACTAGAAAACAGGTTGTGATGATAGCACAACCAATGTTTTCTTGCATTTTTTAATTTTAATTGTACATCATTTTCCTGCTCCCATTAGTCTTTCTGCATGACCTAAAGGTATGACTGGGAGAGAATGCTTTAGGCATTCAGTCCACCTTTTGTACGCTATCATTTTGTGTAATATTTTTTTTAAATAAATAAATATTATAAAGATAACACACCAAACAGTACAGACATAGTAATATACAGGATATTTGGTACAACGTGTGCCAAATAAAATTAGCTAATAATAGGAAACATAGCTATCATTTTCACCCTTTAAAAATGTTTTGGCCTGGTGGTTTTGTTATATTGATTATTAAGATTTTTATGTAAATTATCCAAAGTTCCACATCCAAATATTTTTTTTAAAGGTTGTAAAAGAGCTGGATACAAAATTTGCAACAAAACTAGTTTTATGTATCTTTCTATTATAAAAACCGGTGTTTCACTCGTGCCAAGTAAATTTTTAATATTCCTTTGGGTATATCTTCAAGTAAATTTAACAGATATGTACTTCGGGCAAAATATTTTGTTGGTATGGGAGCCGATTATTTTTTTTATACGAAAATTTGTTTTAGTGGGAATTTTATATGAAGCAGTGTGCAGGTAATATTTGAGAAAATAATGTTCTGCAACTTTGCAAGTAAATTAAAAAACCGGCCAAGTGCGAGTCGGACCCGCGCACTGAGGGTTCCGTGCCAACTTCAACTAAATAAGGGAATCTACTTACTACTTCTATTTAGTAAAATACCACAGTATTTTGTTGACGGCAAATGTAACTTTGTTTTTCATAGTGTTTGTATGAAGAACAAAGTTATGTTTGCGGTTGTTGAAAATGTGCTATATCTCAAAAACTTCTCGTTCGATCCCGTCCGTACTAATTTTCGTTGAAAGTGTTTGTTGAGATCTACATTACATATTTTTTCCAAAATTTACACTCTCTTAGTTTAGAAGTTAGATGGGAGGGGGGGACGCCCATTTACCACTTTGGAAGCGTCTAGCTATGAAACGTTAGACTTTAAAAGAAAATGGTTTTACGAACTCTGTCATTTTTAAAGACCTATTTATAGACACCCCAGACGCATGGGTTTGACTAAAAAAAAAATTTCGGTTTTCGTTTCATGTATGGGAGCCCCCCCTTAAATATCATCATTTTTTATTTTTTGTATAAGAATCGTTAAGCGGTTAACAGAATACATCTTCCTACCAAATTTCAACAATGTGATGCTTATAGTTACAGAATAAAGAGGCTGTGACATACGGACGGACAGACAGACAGACTTGACGAAACTATAAGGGTTCCGTTTTTTGCCATTCGGCTACGAAACCCTAAAAAGAACTAGATGGCATGTGTATATGATTTTGATGTTAGTAAAACCGTAAAATAACGCACAATAACATACAAAATAATATGCACAAAAATAATAAATGTTTAAAAATATACAATTTAATATTGGATACTTTGGGTTCCCTCTATCTGGCAGAATCTTTTTGCTCCGAAAGTCATTTGGCATAACACACTTGGCATAATTTTCTTTAGTCGAATATTATTCAGGCAGAATTTTGTGTAAGCATAATTATTGTTTGGTCGAATATTTATATGCCCGAATTTACAATGGCATTCTTTTAAGATAGCAGAAATTTATAAGGCATAATTACCTTTGGCAAAATTTTACTTTGCATACTTTCGCTAAGGATAATATTTATTAAGTACGATATTTATTTGGCATAATTTGACTAGGCATACTATGAAGAAAGCAGAATTTAGTATCTTACCCTAAAATTGAATTAAAAAGTCATTAAGTTGTGGTACAAAAGTTAGTGACAGAAACGAATCGATGCAAAACCGACTCCACGCAGTCTTGTTTGCCCCACCCTTAGAATGTAATTCAAAATCGCGTTGGCGCGGAGGGGCGAGGCAGCCCGCGAGCTGAGGAGCAGGTGGTTTGAAAGCTCGCCGCCGCGGCTGAGGATGGCCGGCGAAGCCAGCCAGCAAGCCGAAGCTGCGGTGGTGAGCGAAAACCATCTGCGACGATAAGCTCGCGTGGGACTGCCGGAGCCCCGCAGCGCCGGAGCCGTGACAGAAACCATGCATGTTGCATGCTTGCATGCATACAAGCTGTTGCTTGCTTGCATGCTGCATGCTGCATGCTTGCTTGCATGCTGCATGCTTGCTTTCTGCATGCTTGCTGCATGCTTTGCTTGCTTGCTTGCATGCTGAATGCTTGCTTGCATGCTGCATGTTTGATATGCCATGCATGTTGTATGTTAGTATTGCTGAGGAATAGAATTCTTGGGATACACAGAGAAATTAAGGTTTATAGGAGAATATTAAATATGAAAAATATGCCAAAAGACGATTCGGACTGTAAACTTTCTACGATAGGATGATTCTGCCTATTAATGACTATATATACGAATTGTATGCCACAAGACGATTCTATCTCTGAACATTCTGCGTTAGGATGATTCTGCTTTAAGACTATTATGGATATTAAGTTTCTGCCTAAAGATGATTCTAGCTTACACGATTATGCGTTTTGAACGTCTGATAAATGAGTGAATGCTAATTGATGTTCTGCGAAAGGAAGTTTATGCTATTTGATGATATGCCAAATAAAATTATGACAATAAAAATTCTGCGAAACAAGGTAGACCCGGATACTTTTTAAAAAAAACATATAAAACCAATATAAAAATACCACTGGACCAAAAATATTTAATGCAGAAAATTACAGCTAATAACACCTATTATAAGCCATTTTTATTTGGCACCATGATGTACCAAACACCCTGTATAAGTATAGTTAAACCTAGTAAATAAGTTCAATATTTATGTTTACATTATATTATATTAATATGTTAGGGAAAATATGGATATATTAGTTTTTAGATATTGCACAATTTATTTTTATCTTTATTTATTTACTTTACAATGTTTATTGCTTATTATTTTATACATATTGTGCATGCAGTTTAATTTGCTTTGATCTAATAAATGCTCAACAATATAATTTATTTAAGTATAATAATAAATAATAGCAGCAGGTCAAGTATAGATTTTTCAATATAATTTCATAATGGAATAGAGATTACCTTCAAAGGTTCTTACCTGATAATATTTCAAATGTGGGTACTTTATGATGACCCGTAAGATGAGCACTGTGAGTTGGTCCTGCAGTGCTACCCTCTGTTCATACGGGATGCCAGGGGGAAACCTTTTCAGAGATCGGTTTACATCTAACACCACCTGATGAGAAATGTGTTAAACTCTAAGTTATTTAGTTAAGCAACTAAGTACTTTATAGACAACTCAGCTTGATTTTAGGCCTTAATATTGTGTTACATATATTCAAGACAAATATCAATCACTATCAGAATAATTCTTATTCTTACTAGCGGTCCCCTGCAACTACGTCTGCATGTTTTGAGTTTGCTCCCTCCCTTCCTGTTGCAGAGTAATGATTTATAGCCTAAAACATTCCTCTATAAATAGCTCTCCCACACAAAAATATTTTTTCAAAGTGGTCCTGTAGATACTGAAATTAGTGCATTTAAACAGAAAACCTCTTCAGCAGTATAATATTAGTATAGTGTGTGTCTTTGTGAACTATAACTATTGTTTTATTTTCACTAATGTGTAGGTATTTGTAAAAAGTTTATTAATAAACAAAAGCATACCTGATTATACTCAGGATGTGTTGATAGTTCATCCAGTGATGGTGGTTCTGTCATTTCTTCTTTAGTAACACCAACTAATAATGGCCATATGGTTTTCCTGTAATCATCTGAGGAAAAACAAATAGTTATTCATATACAGACTTACATGGCAAAAACACATTGAAAAAATTACTACGTAAACAACTTTCAGATCAGACAGATAATTATAAATAGTGACTCATCTTAATCATAAATAATGTAAACAATTTCATGGAGCATAAAACTTACCACTTATTAATCCTCCTTTGCTCTTAGCCAAGTTCTGCCATTCTTCTAGGCTCACCGAGTCCGGGTCTGCAAGACACTTTTCAATTTCTCTTCTCTTCACCGTGATTTCAGGATCTTCGAAGTCAAACTCTGCACACAAAGTAACACAAAATGACAATCATTGGCTTACACTTTCACTTCACTTTTTTACCGCTAATAAGCTATTAATTAACTTTCCAAGTTTGAACGGATAACATTATAGTGGACTCTATCCAGGAAGTAATTAAATCTCCAATAATGTTTACAATACCTTGATCGAATTTCAATTCGGAAGGCGTAGAAATGTCATCGATATTTTTGGAATGGTTCATGTTGAAAGATTGCTGTTTTGGCGGCGATGAATAGTCACCATTTAAATTACACTTATCACCGATATCGGTGTCTATTAAATTAGACTCCATCATAGAAAGTTACAATTTATTCGAGCGAAAACATTACACCATTCTTCTGACGTGACGTGATGACATTTCGCGAAAGTGAAGGATTCGTTCAAATACAAGATTAAAGTTACACGACACTTACTATATATCACTAATCATAAAACAAATTGAAGATATACTTTTACAAGGAAATTTAAATTATTGTATCAAAAAAGAAATAAATTAATAAATCTTAGCTAGGAAATATCAAAATAATAACAAATAATCGCTACGTCACCGCAAGCAAAGAAGCAAAATTAATTTACTCAATGTTCAGAACGGTAGCCGTTTCTTTTCACGCAGGGCGCGTTTTAGTATGTTCCTGGGTGCAAAAGTCGGACTTAAAGCTTGACATTGCAAGCAAGCCGGACAATGCATTGCCATTACTTATTTTTCACATCAATTTCGGAAAAGAAGTAAAACATATTTTATATTTCATTCTACTCGTAGCAAAAAATTATGTAAAACCCACAATTCTATTTCGCCACCACACAGAAAAATACTGAAAACTCTTTTTGCAGACGAGGAAGTACATGTACATGTTTACGCGTCACTGTCAAAAACCAACCTGATTGGATAAAAATATTTATTTTCAGTTTAATTTAACATAAAATAAAAACCCCAAAACTAATAAAACTACCTCAAAAATATTTGAAAATGGATTTCAGTGTTCATAGTCAGGATGATAATATAAGAAAAATTGAGGATATTATAGATATACAGAAAGCTAAAGGTAACTTCAGTATTCGTCAGGTCGCATTTAATCTTCCTTCAGAGAGCAACAGTACAGGGTCCAAGAGTTTAGAATCAGGGCTTTCGAATAGTAGTACAAAGTCTAAATCTGAGGGTATTCATAAAAAATTGAAGAAGCTAAAATCGAAGCGAGCAAAGAGTCCTTTAACTGACGTGATGTCTTGGCCGAGCGATTCTGATATAACCGTGTTGAGAATGAAACTGTGTTTGACGAGGAGCGAATTGAAGGATAACGTAGGGAACGTATTTTTGGGGGATGGATTGCACCAGCCCGATAGTTCCTCGATGGTGAACCTGGCAACACTGATATTGCAGTCGCAGTCTCCTTCAAAGCACAGCATTGTGGAGGAGTACCTGTTGCCGTTGACGTCATGGGAGCACCAGCAGCGGAAGGATCCCGGTAAGGACTTGCTGGTGGAGGAGGAGAAATGTAAGGCTTATTCGACTCAGGTGGAGAATCGGCCGCACGCGTTGTGCAGCCACGAGGATGAAAACTACTTCAGCTCGCACGATAGCGACTGCTCGCAGTCGACGAAGAAATCCAAGATGGCGCGGTTTCTGCGGCTGTATTTCTGTCCGTGCTGCACCTGCCTCTATAGGCTCGAAAAGATGCAGGAGCCGTCGACGTGCTTCAAAAAGCGCAAGGAGGCGGTCAATATCAATTAAAAAGACACATATTGAAATTTTATTGTCGTTGTTAAATTCATTTTGTACCTACTGAAATGCGTCGAAATATTATACTGATCAACAGAAATCATTGTTTTTATATATCTATTCTTTATTGCACTTAAAACTTTTAAAGAAAATACAATGAAGTCACAATGTGAACAAAGGTGGGCTTATCCCTATAAGAGATCTCTTCCAGCCAACCCATAGGTGTTGGAATTGTAATAGTTGCGATTTAACGACACGTTTGGTATAGTGGTTAGCCCTCCATCCTTAAACATTTGCCCTTAGTCTTAGCCTTCTGCTCGAATTCCGTAATGGAAAATGTGTGATTAGCACGCACATACATTTGTACGTAAGTTTGTCCTGTTGTATATGTATTTAAGTATTTATGGGAGACGCCCCCGTCATAATCGTCTTGGTATTCGTGACAAAAGGAAGAAAATTCCCCACTTCAAAACCACGACAATTGGTGTGTTGTCTGGCGCACATTTATTTATTATTTATAACCTTCGGTAGGAAACTTTCATAATATGACATTATACCCTACGTCTTTTTACCCTAAAATTATCATCTTATTATCTATATGAAGTATGCTCTTTTATTGAAGATATCCCAGGGCATATCAGTTTTAACTCATGTAGGTCAGATCAGGGGTACAATGCTAAGTCTATTTTCTAGCATAAAGTGGTTGGTTTACCATCGTGGTGAAAGAATTCGTCAGTCTGCTTGGAGACAAGCGCACTTCATCCACTGCACGCTTACTGCATGGCCCCCCAAAGGCTTAAAAGTCGCAGAAGCTTTATGAAGTGCGTTTCGCCTCTTGACCGCGACCCCGCCACTGCAAGACGTGTCCTGTGGGAGAACGGTTCCTTGCCGCCTGCTCCTTTCGTTCCTCCTTCAGACCACCCCCCTCCAGGACACAGACTGCCACGGCACACGTGGAAGTCCCTTAACCGACTCCGGTCTCGGGTGGGTAGATGTAAGGAGGCCATGTTTAAGTGGGGCTTTTCTGATGGTACCGATCTGTCCTGCATCTGCGGTTTCACCCCACAAGACATGCTCCACCTTCTGTCTTGTCCTGCGTGCCCTGATTCTTGCTCTTTGGAGGACCTGATGTGTGCAAATGACAAGGCAATCCGCGTCGCGAATTACTGGGCACAACAAATTTAAGTCGCTTTTACCATCGACACGCTAAAAAGAAGAAGCATAAAGTGGTCACAAACAGCTGCGATTTGCAATAATCGTGACAACTAGATCGCGTCTCGTGGCGATAATTGTCAAAATGCAAGCACGGGAAGCTTCACGATCGCATTGCTTGCAGATTCTTGCGGGTGCCCTGTGGATGTCAATACTCCATCATTATCATCGCTGCTTACTCTGTCTGCCTTCATTATTAAAGGGCTTGTCTTTATGTTGGATGTCGGACGAAGTTAGTGCGAAGAATCTATGTAAGCTTATCTTTTGATCCTTGCTCACATTACTGATTTACCTTAACTTTACTCTCTGTAAATAAATGTTGTTGGATTTGTATTAAAGTTCCGAAAAAAAAAATGTAAAAGTTATTGCGAGTACGTACTTAAATTTGAAAACTTTCCACAAATAACTTGAACGAACATATCGGTAGAACTTGCACCGCACAACTTATACGGCCACGGCCTAGAATGAAAATAAGGTTCCATTATACGTAGTTACACCGGACCCATTTCTTTTTAGACTAATTGCACCATGTTTAATTGTGGTTTATTTGTGCTATTTTTTTTCAATAAATATTTTTAATATCAATCAATGACGAGTTGGCCGTGGCAATGAATAATACTGTTTCTGAATTAAGTTTACGCAACAGATGGAAAAAAGTTAAAGAAAAGACTAAAACCGGTTTAGAGCATTCTCCTAGCGAACTTTCAGTTTCATCGATCATTACAAAGTGTGACTTCCGAGGTAAATCTGATTACTTTGGTAGCGAAATAAATCGTATTTTACCGAAATTCGTTCGTTTCGCGAGGCATTGCCAAACAGTTTCATTTCTTCTTCGCCCCCCAGCTGCGCAGGCGCACTGGCAGGTTATAAAGCGCGGAGAAAGCACGCGAGTGCGCAGTCGCGTACGGTCGGCGATTTTACCGCGTTTTGCTTCGCGCGCTTTTTCACGCGCCAGTCAGTGTTTCTAATAAGAGGACTTTTGGTGAATAAAAAAATGGAAATGAGGTAAATATTAATTTAAATTAATCAAATGTGGTGAAGATGATCAAAGTTTATAAAAACAATATTTAGATTTGCGCTCGCTACGGGTGCAGATTTCAGAAAGTTTAATAATGTTCAAGATTTGGTAAAAAAATATCTTAAAAAGACATTAATTTTTGGGACAGCAAGATACAAAAAGATATGAAAAAACCCAGTCAGTCGGACGAGTACTTAAAAACTTTTCAATCGGGCTGTTCTGCAATTTTAAGACATTTCCAAACTAAATGAATTATTTTTAAATCATCGTTATCATTATCAGCTAAAGGACATTCACTACTGAACATAGGCCTTCCCCACGACTCTCCCCCACAGTGACCGATCTCAAGCGGGCATCCATTTTTACATCATGAAAAAAGAATTGTCATCAGTTCATTTGACCACGCATTTGGAAGTGCGAATATCTATCTGCTGCAACATCCTGTTTATGCAACAGATTTTAAGTTTTCGAATCCGATAACGTAATTTACAGTAATTTCATTCGCTTTCACCTTATTGGATAATGTCATCGTAATTTCGACGGGTTCCACCCCGCGTGTATGATGTGTATTTTCCCACACACGTCTGAATGGGTGAAACACTGCAATGGCTACCAAGACACCGTAGCAACTCTTGATTAATATCAAGAGATTTCCCGCGGTATGGTAAGTCTACCAACACATACGTAGGCACAGAATTACATGACCTGCGAAAGAGATTTCGCATCTGCAACCAATTCTGTAAGTTTATTATGTAGTTAGGATATTTTTCCGGCACTCAAATGTGAGCCAAATGTGCAAATACACAGATGCTATAAGTACCTCACTAAAATGTATTTACAAGAATTCAAAAAGGTAAATTATGGTTGTTACCTATAACTTAATAATATCGTAGGTAATTAATTAAACTCAAAGCGACCTTTAAATGCAGTGTGCAGCAATAAAATGAAAATTGCAATTGATTTCCCAAAAAGATGTGAGATGTGACTTACAAAAACGGTCTACAAATTTTGAAATGCATAACCTTAGGTTTTTGTATTAATCTCAGACTATAACCCTTCATGCGTAAGGTCCTATCAAATAGATCACTGGATAACACGGTGGTGTGCAAAAGTTTAGTGTGAGGCTCACGACCTAGCTATAGAGTATAGACTAAACTGCAGCTGTCTACCATAAAAGTTAAGTAATTAAGTTTACAAATGTATATACGGCTACAATGATATATGTATATTAAAATTTCCATTATGTACTTACCCACTTTAATTGTTAGTTTAAAAGCGTTTCGTATACTGTAATCAATTGCTTTATAGAGCTTGGAACTTACGTAAGCTCGATACTGCCAATTCCATGCAAATATCAGTGAGTCTTTATTATTACCAATGATATTGTATTTAGAAGATTACGACACAAATACGACGACAAGATAGGTACGACGTTGGTATGAGTTGATGATGACAAGTGGCGTAAATTCATGGAGCACGAAATTAGTTCGTGGTGTCAGTTCCATAAGCTAGTTATAGTTGTTCAATGGCAAATATAGACATCTAAGTCGTGTGTTGGTAAATAAGCCAAGTATTCATCTAGATATTAAGGAAATTAACAAAACCACTTCTACGATGAAGATAAAGGTCATAAGGGAATCATTGCAGGAAATATGTAGCAAAATAATACCAAAAAGTTATTGTTGGTATACGAGCTTAAACAACATAACCAAATCGTACATCTTATGCTCTGTAGTGAATTAAAGATTACGTCTCCTTAAGCATCTCAAGGGTCAACGCTCGTACGATCGTAATAAATTCGGTGAAGCATAAAAGGGTAAAGTTAACGAACCCTATGCAGCATACATAAAGCATCTTGAACCTTTTTAAAAACGAGTAAGTTCCATTTGCGACGTGATTTGAGACTCTACCCACACGATGTCTGATTAAATATTTAATTCACACGATCCTTTCACGATACCAACTCATAAAACCCACCCGATATACGAGATACCTTTCTCAAATCAATATTTATTACACACTGGAATACATTACAGTAAAGTTAAAGGCTTTGGTTTGCGTTGTTACGAAATATAAATGTTTAAATTTTATATTAAATTGCGTTTTGCCGTATCTTAGTGTTGCATTTATTTAATTGTCACGGTTATCTAAAGGCACAATCAAGTTACGATATTGATTTAGCAGAAAATTAGAATGTCTATCTGGCTCAAGATACAATATCACAAGTAGTAATGATAAGCCTTGACATTAAAATAAAATAATGAAATTAAATATACCATTACTTATAGTTCAGTTTAGTATGATATAATCAGCTTGGCAGGCGAGAATCACTATTTTGCAGTTGCAGTGATAAATACTTAGCGTTAGACCCTTTGCACACTGCGAGCCGCGATGCAGTCGCAAAATGACAACCTTAAAATACACACTTGCGCTTCTTTTAGCATCGATACAGTCGCGATGCAGTAGTTGGACATTGTCAATTTTTGTATTGGCAACTGCGCGCATCGATACTAACGCGCGACAGCATCGATTCCAAAGTCCATTTCTCTTCGCTTGTCAAATATCGTAAACAATCTTGATAGATCTTTTTAACGAAATGATAAATAATGAAATAAGACAACACGCAAAACCTACAAAGGTAATTCATCGCTGAACACCGGGTGATTTTTAGATCGAATAGTTAATTAATTAAATGCACTGATATTATTTTAAAAGTAATAAGATATGTTTACAATATTGGACTAGCAAAGCAATACGGACTTTAACAGCTGCTCATTGCGTGAGTCGTTGATGTGATGACGCTAAAAGTCGCAGTGTCTAAGTAAGGGATCTTAAAAGATAAGACGAATCAATCGTATTTTTATATTAGTATGTTGCAAAAAAAGTGCATCATCTTGTTGTGCAATGGCCAATGCAAAAAGGAGTACTGTTTAACCTACTCATTGAAAGAAACAATACGTCTAGTGTAGGCCTTAGGTTCAAGGCTAGACGTCCCACTACCTACCTCTAAACCTTGATAAGACAAAATGTTAATTTGAGTAAGTATTATAAAATGTCTAGTTAGCCAGGGCCATAATGAACCTGGCCAACTAGACATTTTATCCTGAAGCTTCGTGCAAAAGAACGCGATTCCTGAAGTAAACACGTTAAGGACTGTGTATCCATCTCATTAATTAACTAGCGGTCCCCCGCGACTTCGTCCGCGCGTTTTGAAATCTCAAAACTCGTCAAACGCAGTGTTGTTAAAAGCCTTCCTTCCTTGATAAATAAGCTATTTAACACAAAAATATTTTTTTCAAATCAGACCAGTAGTTCCTTAAAATAGCGCGTTTGAACAAACAAAAACTCTACAGCTATTTTTCTTTAATTTTTTAATTAAGAGCTTTGCTCTTGTAGTTTGCGTTATCTCCATTCTTCTCTAGGCCATGCCATCTCTTTGTCTTCTTGGTACGACGAGTCTACATCCAGCTTTTTTCCTTTATTTGTATCATGCATCATGATCATGAGTCATTATGAATGGAAAAATAATAAAGGACCTATGTAGGCTAAGCACGCTGAGTTTCAAGGCGTCGCCACTCCGAGGTCTCAGGTTCGATTCCCGGTCGGGTCAATATAGAAATATATTTGTATTATATTGACTCGGTTCTTGGTGTTGTGGTACCACCGTTGTCTGATTTCCATAACACAAGTGCATTAGCTACTTACTTTGGGATCAGAGATATGTATGCGATTGGTGTCCAATAAACGCGTTTAATTAATAAGAGCATAATAAGTGTGTTGATTGAGTATAAATGACCCATCTTCCTTTGGACATTCCCTCACATCGCCATCTAGCCCCAAATTAAGCTACTCAAAGCTTGTGTTATGGGTGCCAGACAACGGATATAATACTTAAATACTTTTTGTTTGTAAATACATACATGATATACATAGAAACACCCAGACCAATACAAACAGACATGTTCATGCACACAAATGTTTGTATTGTGCGGGGATCGAACCCGCACCCGCTGCGTAGTTAGTAGGCGATTTCTCGACCACTACACCAGACGGGTCGTCATCTTGTAGGTAGAAATTGTAAGTAATATTGATGTTGACTTATGTTCCCGATAAAGGTCGACGGTGGTCAATTACCTTTGCTCCTCAGGTCAAGATGCTACATAATATACAGGGTGACTTTTTTATCAGTACCGATATTTTGTGTAAAGACTCCATTGATGAATATGAACAACTTTTACTATGGGGGCAATAGTGAAATCGAGAAAAAGAAATCAGCTGTTCCATACAATTTGACCGCGCGCCAATTGAACTTTTGTATGGAACAGCTGACTTTTTTTTTCTCGATTTCACTATTATACTTATACACTATTACACAAAATATCGGTACTGATAAAAAAGTCACCCTGTATGTGGATGAGGTAATTTTATTTCATCTCACTGCATTAAACTTCACTGAATTTAGAGTATTTTATTTTAAACGCGTGTACAGTTTGCGATGAGGCCCGAAATCTTTTAAACTAATCATAATATAAGTTGGCAATGAGTGCTGTCATAAAAAAATATTTATCGTATCGACAATTTAAGTAGTTTAATTAAGTTGTAAGTTAGTCCATGGTGATGATGAAAGGTCTATTTTTGAATGACTCGCTTGGGTATGGCGTGAGTTTTTCGACTAAAAGCGAACTCAAATCAACGCAATCTGAGCAACATTTAAACGTGTATACTCACAAAATTCATTAATATTTGTTTATTCAACTCTGTGTGGAATTAAACAATTTTTCTTTTAAAAAACAGACAGTAATCAATTAATATCACACGCCATTAGCTCAGGTGATTCAAAAATAGGGACCCTGACTGACCCAAAAAGCGATTAGTTTATAATGTAAATTCAGGCACTACTTTACAGCATTCTTATCTCTCACAAGCATGAATACTGTATGCACATAGCCTTAAATAGTAATGAATGAAGAAAGCGTCCTTAAACAGTTATGCAAGCTATAAAGCGGAATACACACTATACCTACGGCTTAATTTTTAAATATCATTCATATCTCTCATACACACACTAACCGACAAGATTCTATGCTTCTTCTATCCATCTTGATAGCGAACATTGTATGAATTAAGATTATGAGCCTGTTTCGATACGGTGTCTAAAGAATGGCTGTGAGAATCCGAGATTCACATCAAAATTATAGTGCGTCATAAACCGAGATGGTCTGAGATCATCATTAGCACAGACTCAACAAATATGGAAATATTTTTAGTTTTTTTTTTTGCGGACATACTCGAAGTATGAACAAGTAGCGGGCTACCAATATTATAGTATTAAAATTGACAGCTTAATTGCACCTGGCAAATCAAGTGTGTCAGGCAAGAAATCAAAGCCAGCAGTTGTCGCCATCGAGGCGCATGCCTATAACAATCGGCTACTGACTATTATTAATTTTACTTAGAAAAACAAAATCAAACGTATTTTTTTTAGTGGTAACTTAGGGGAGAATCAAGATCCTGAATAAATGGGAGTGTGTTGGAAGGGAATTGTAGTGGGAATAACGTGGGTAGAAATTACCACCGAAATAATGCAAGTTTGTGTGGATGTAGCTTAACAATTTCAACCCGCGAAGCCTGCGGTGGTCTCTTAGCATTTGTCTGACGAGTGTTTGCATACTAATGCTGTGTAATTATTTCTAATGAGCTCTGTACCTGAATTAGCTAATATTATTACACCCACTATTATCTACGAACGTGGTAAAGGCAATGTTAATATAGATGTATGGTCCTCAACATGCAAAATTTAATATGATACCAGAAATCTATCAGCCAATCACTAAAATTATGCAAAAATACGTTTTACTTATAAAAAAAAAACTGATTAAATCGAGAATATTAAAGATAACCGAGCAATTAATTAATATTGGGTTAAAGCGTAAAAATCTTATATGTTTCAATGGAACGTGTGAAGTACATACCTTCGCCTTTGAGAAAAAGGAGAGTTCTCAAAATAATCTCGTATAATGGTTTAGAATGTTTTTAACACTCACCGTGTCATATTTTATATTCATAAAGATGAAATAAGAAACCAAAAATTTGCGCACGGGCGGGACTCGAACCAGCAACATCTTGGCTAACCGAGCCAAACGCTCTACCAATTGAGCTACCGTGCTGTCGGTCCGACCTTGCGAAATTTGTGGTCCCTTATGGACACTCCATTACGCGTGACGTTGAGCGCCATCTACCCGTCTGTTTATGCAACAGTGAGCCAAGTAGTTATTCTTTACAGAATAAATTCAACCTGGAAATTGATGACGCTTCGCTAATGGTTTAAATAGCGTATAGTAAAGATTTATATTATTATTACTTAATACTTTTATAATATATAATTGAATACACACGATACTAAACAATACATGTTGTAAGTCAAAATTGATTTATTTTCTATTTCACGTTCCATTTATTTCAGATTATATTAATCACGATTTGAATAAGTAACACAATCGCCACGGAAATCCATTTACGCTAAACGTAAAACCAGCGACAAACTACGAGTAATTAGCTAGCGTGCGTGTGCGCAGGCATTACTGACAATTAACGAACCCTGTGAATTCGTGCTAATCCCTCGATAACGAACGCAACACTATGTAATCGGCAAAAAACTATAAACGCCGATTTAATAACGGCCAGACTTGTTATTGTTACTTTACGGAATGCAAAAGTGATAATAGGCATATTCCGACAGAAAACAAATAGGATGCGTGTGATTCGTACCAGACACGTTTTCACTTGTAGGAAGCTAGGGCCTTCGCATGCCATGGATTTCTAGAAATAATTTATCAGGTAATTGTGTCTGCCGGCAAATCTCTTAAATATTACAATAACTAATTTACGAAAACATCAATTCCATTGTGAACTAGGAACCTACACGCCCTAACGATTGAAAACTTATTGTAATATTGACTAACGCGTTGATGTCTTTTGTAGCGGTATCTCAGTTGAACTGCTTTTTAAGTAGTAGGTACTTGTAAAATCGTGATCGTTTTAACAAGGACTTACAACTTCATTCCGCACAACAATCGGTCAATTACCCAACGTGGCCTACACAAACCATTTAACCCATTCGCGACCAAGTGTAAATCGAATTGTCAATTGCGATCAATCGACTTGCCCAATGATCTCGAATGCGTGACACTTGGCTGACAAGTGTGGCGGCCGCCATCTTGCCGGTTGGCACACATCCCAGGAGCGGCCGAGCTGGTCCAACTGGAACTGTTGACATCGCTTTGATGTCACCGGCTTTAACGACCTTGAACTGGTTACATTGTGACACGTTAATCCAATTAAGTTGTATACGAAATGGTGTGTGAAAACGAGGTGTGGGGAATTTGTACATAATTGTAACGTATCTCATAGAAGTACTTGCTTAAAAACAAAGCTGCAGCGTAACTTCAGTACATAGGTTGTCGATGTTTTGTTTTGATGAAATCTTAACCACTACAAAAACTGATTTCGAAAGGAGTCTGAAGTAGGCATTTCTTTATTGGCTAGCCTTTTTGAAACATGATAGAGTTAATGTGTTTCTTAACGCGTAAAAAATTATGCGTGTAGGCAAGAAGGTATAATATCGTTTGCCCGATCAAATCAGCATAACTCTCGATCGACAGTCGTAAACCGAAATTAAGCAGCATTAAGAGTGTTCTCATTGCAGGGCGGTGAGATGACCTTTACGTTATGTAACACGCGTAAGATTAATCGTATGCGTTTAGCGTAACGACGTCACTTACGGCATACGGCCGCGTGCGTCCGGCCTTAACTGGGGTAGGGCTGCAAAAGGTTAACAAACTCTTTGTAGGTTTTCGGCGTCGAGCTGGTTTATTAACATTTCAATGCACTAAAACATTTCATTATTGAAGTTGATGTAACACTTCCAGTACCTCGTCTTACTTATTACGAGTCTTTTCCAGAATATTACAACACATTTAGTTATGTGCAATTTAAAAATTATAGATCAAAATGACCAAGAATTTAAAAACTACCCTGAGAAAGCTTTTCTTGTAAAATCAAATCAGTGAAGCAAGATATCATTACAATATCATGTGGTTCAATTCAATCATGGATAATAGTAATCGAAATATATAATTGTTGATTTAAGAAACAAAAGGTGTTAAACGTTTTCCATGTATGGTTACCCTATCTTGACACCATTACATAGTATCCGCTTGCGGGCATTTACGTTTGCTGTTAATATTCAATCACACTTAAATAAAATGTAGCTAGAACACTCAACCAACATGTAGCTCTATTTTTGAATCACTCGCCTCCTCAATAAAATAAAATGTTTAAGCCCTGGACGCAAATCCAGATGCCATATGTAAAGAATGCAATATGTATAAGCAGGGAACTGCAGCTTTTTTATGTTGAGACCTCAGATACACCGTAAACACATGTGTATGTGTATGATATTTATGTGTTCCAAATACTTACCTATGAAAAAATGAATTCATATTTAAGAGCCATCGCATTGGTCATCTCAAGCAGCATCTTAAGCGTCATTCATCTGAGCAACTTTTAAATGAAATGGTTTACCTAAAATAGAGTCCTTTCAAGAGACTTTTTAAAGACTTTTTAGTGTTGTTTTGTTTTTTTGAAGTCAGTTTTTTATTTCTATAATAGTTATTTTTTCATTTTACATACTTATGAAGAGTAATAGTTGATTTAGATCAATTTCCTATTCCTTATTTATTCCTTTCTCGACTAGGTCTGAAGAGATTAAGAGTGATTTTAATTCGAAAATAAACGAAATTCACATAAAATATTGACGAATACTTTTAAATCGAGATATATTTTCCGGTTTTCATTAGGTTATCAATCATTATTTAACGAAAATCACATATCACAATCGCCATATTGAGGCGAGTGATTGAAAAATTAGGGCCCCTGGTCATAAAGAAGCCATTCAAACGACTGTATATATGAATTTATTTAAAAATAAAAATAATCGTTTAGTACTACTAACGTAACACTTAAATCGAAAAAACGATACGATAAAATGGCTAATAACATAATACAAAGCTTACCAACTGTAATTTAATCATTTGAAATCTGTTCACCTATGATCAAACAGATTTCTACTTACAGGTATTTTTCGCGGAGCTTTGTATCTTTGACTAATAACTGCTATTCATGAAGCTATAATTATACTAAGTTGCTGAAATAGGCGGCAATGTTGCTTGTAGTGCTCAGTAGTCCATGATTCATTTCAATCGAACGCATAATACCTAACTGCTGAGTAACCCAGCTGTTGTCACTGTCGATTTCACAATTCCGAAATAACTGATGTTTATCATTAAATAGGAGGCGAATTAACATTAGGCACGTGCGAATAAGCGTCTAAGCGTATGGGTGCGCCGACGCATGCCGCATTAGCGCGACGCGACACATGTGCTCTCGATCTACACTCTTGCGCAAGCCTAATCAATGTCGCGATATGTTCGTGCACCGTTAATCAGTCAAGTCAAGCTAGCCGGGCAAGAGAGCTTAAAAGACAGATGCAATTTAATACATCAAAATTACCTGATATGATTAAATTATTTCGTTATTGAAAATGCATATTATGGGAAACTATAATTAATATAGGGCTTGTTAAACATGCATAGTATGAAAGGTCTGCATTGTACAACCAAAAATAGTAACGTAACAAGCTACAACCACCGACAACTCAACGTGACGTACATGCACAGAAGTTTTACAGAGCGACAAGGACCTTCTGGCCGATAGATGACATTGACAGGGGGCGCTAGCAATCAATCAACGGGCCTAAGATGCGCGTCTATTTATCATTTATCGCGGCAATCGATAAAATTCAAAGGTCATTTTAAATCACATTTAAATAAATTTTGTTCTCATTTTAATATATTCTTTAGTTTTTAAAAGCAATAAGAATTGCCTTACTAGTGAAAAAATGTGGGAAAACATGTTGTTTAAAATTATTTTATCGGCGCGATGAACGGTATCGAGCGGTATGCATATATCTCCCTAGATTTAAGGAGTTTAGGAAGCTGTTAAACTTTTTTTTTATCCAACCATGGCAAAGTCAAAGAGAATGGTACAAATTTAAAGCAGCATATGCATGAATTTTTGTATCATGTGTATGCCACTGATTTTAAACTCAAAACAATTGAATAAACAATAAAAACCATTGAAAATTATAAATTTATATAAGGAGTTTAGCTCAAGAATCATTTTAAAAGAATATTATGAACGAAAATAAAACATTAAGAAAAATCGTCTGTAAGAGGGATATTAAAATTTGGCTAAACTAGATCTGGCAACCGCATTTTTGGAGATAACAGGCGTCAATTGTGATTGTCACCGTCGGCCAAAAGATCCGTATCGCACTGTATCTTCATTTGCACTTGTTTCCATGTTCTCAAGCATGCGTGAAATTAATCCTTAATGCTCGTGACAAGATTAATGGCACTTGATCAATAGATAAATAGCTGCACATACTAGGAGCTAAAACGAACACGCCTACGGGAAATGTAGATCGCTATCATTTGCTAGAGCATACGCTGCGCCCGCGCGGTTATGTATTCTGTAATTTGTGGGTTGTTGGTCGTTTGCGTTTAGTGCTATTACAACTGGGATTGTAATGCGTACAGAATGCTTATATGGTATGCGCTAACAGCAGAGCTGCTACCCTGAGATAAATTGTTCTCTGCATAAGTTTTATGCGATTTTAGTTGATCTTTATAGTAAGTAACATTTTAATAAACATTTCAAAAGTAACGATTTTAGTCTAAACTGTCTTATTTCTGATAAAACCAGCCATCATGAGCAAATTTCAAACTTATTTTGGAATTATTAAATATGCCCGAGTTCCATACTAACGTTTTTTTTTTAACTTTTTATAAATAAAATATATGTAGGTATAGCCAATTACTTTTCCAGTCCCATAGGTAATGTTGCTATGTAATAAAGTAAGAAACGACGACAGTTCGTCAAATGAGATTACAAAACAAGCCACTTCAAAGTGTTAAATTGTAATTTGCGTAACTGTAAGGGTCACAGAAGCCGCGCTGAGAACTAAGTTGCGGCTGCGTCAAGAAACAAAGTTTTTAGGAGGCCTTCTCGCATATTTTGCTCTTTTAGATGTCTCAAGTCACCGACTGGTCGTGATGAGGTACAATGACAGATTCAATATTTAAATCTTTTTTTTAACGTTATCGTTGGGGAATTACGCGGACACGATCATCACCGTTACCATGAGTTTACTCGATAGCGACGACTTAAAAAAAAGGTCTATGAAAAATTGTACAGCGCCTCTAGCGGTCTCTGACAGAACTAAAATTTTCCATACGAAAAGTTACGTCGTTAGCGAATAAACTCATGGTAACGGTACAGTATGTAACATAAAGTCGGAGGGTAAGTCGAGTAAAAATCGAAAATTAATTATTAAATATTTATGAATACTTATAATTATTATAATAAGGCTGCAGCCACAAATAAACCGCATCTATCGGTGTAGTTTAGCGCTTAACCGCAACGACGAATGCACGCATGCAATACATGAATGGGGTCTTACATTGTAGGAGCTCTAGCTCGGAAACCGCGACCAATCGAACCGTTAGCCTGAACGAAGCGACAAATCTGGTTCATCTTAGAGCTAAATATACATAAAGCTGCTGTTACGTAACGGACGAAAGTGAAATCAGTGAGATAATGTCGCATCAACACGCGATATAACAAACAGACAAACAGGAGGTTACTGTTAAATTAAGCGCCGGTAATGACTAAGCTTTTTACCCGATTGCAAAATAGGAGTTTATAACTTGCCGGTAATCATGATACTGTACCAACTTCTAATATTCTCGACGATGACAGCCAAGCCAAGTCAGTCAGTTACCTAAACAGCAATCATAGTACTCCTATTATTTTTTTAATAAGTCGTGCACAGGAAAAAAATTTTGCATTATTGTAATTGTATACCGTTACAATCATAGTACAATTTTATCTGATGAGATGACCATAAAATTTGTTCAGTTAATAATTCTTAATTTGTAAGCAGTAGGTGTGATAACAAAACTTATATGATTCTGTATGTAAGTGTTATGTAATTTATATAGGTACTTATGTGAAAATTGTAGAAAGTTTGTACATTCGGATGCCGTTTACCGAATATTTTAAAATCACTTAGTATTCTTACCTTATAAATAAGTATGACGATGTGTAATGTAATATGCATACTACAGTTCCTGTTACGAACAAATAAAATGCTTTGCCGGGAATGGCTGGATTATTCTACCACTTCAGCAAAATAAAGTTTGCATACTTAGTAATTGAAATAAAGTTGTACATTGAGATAGTTCTATTTAACAACAATACGACCAAAGTATAGAAAATACCGAGCTATGAAACTTAATTCTCACGAAATACAGTTAGTAAGAGATATAGTGACTTTCATTATTGACCTTGCACTAACACCGCGCTTACCTTTTTATTGTATTTAATATCAATTAAGGAGATATCGATTTTGAAATTTGTGTTTCGGGTATTAGCCCAACTTCCCGTCACGGACCAGAAAGCAGATAATGTTACTATAGAGCCGCAATCCGACGGTCAAGTGGCAAACACTAATACGCAAGTTTCCATTTCACGATTGGTTGGTTCTGATGGAGAAAGCCAGGATTGTCCGGTGGAGGTATTCGAAATATTCTGCATTATTTCGAGCATTGGGCCAGTCTAGATATTTCGTAACGCAACCCAGATTGGCAACAGGAATATGAAACGTTCTGCAATAAAATGAAATTGCGCACTTCTGCTATTGTTCGACTGTCGATGACACTGCAGCCGGGTAAATAAATAAATCGGTTTAGTATTGCCTCACTGACACAGCTTAGCCGGACCTTAGTTAGCTAACATAAGCCTGATGCTGATTGTTTTCTGTTATTACGCCGTGTGCGAATTTCACTTTAATAAAATACGAATACGTTGATCACCATCCTGTGATATTATATATAATACCAGATAGTTACTACATAATATCACCGTGGAGAGATCAGTCCTTTCTTGTAATCTACCTTGAAGTCAATCTGAACTGAAATGAAACTGTATGTATACGAGTAGGAGAAAAGTTCACAGAATTTTCTCGATAAGTCAATTGAGTAATTCTGCATATTCGGCCCTTGTTTTTTATACTGTCTGTCAATAATAATTATCAGGTTATCGGACCTAAAAATACCACAGGCCACACCTCGGTGTCGCAAAGTAACACATAACATGTCCACTGCGTTCTCGAGTGACCCCAAAAGCTACAACTTATGACGTTTTTCGAGTAGATACCGTATCGTATCTTGTGACTTGATACGATAGAGCAGGACACTTTACAACCCAGTGGACATGTCACTTGGATAATGTATGTACCTTAATTTATTTAGGCACACTGCTAACTTAATTATTTATTTTTGTGCGACAACAACTCTAAAAAAAAACCCTACACCTAAAATACCCAGGCTTCGTTCTAATACACCCGCTCCATGTAATTTAATAACGTAATGTAGGTAACGACGTTACACACGCGCCGAAAATGTCCTGAAATAGAAGTCTGAAACAAATTCAAATTCAAATTGCACTGTTTTTGTTATAATCAGGATGTAAACGCCAATAAATCAGAAGACTATTCAACCTCCTTTATCCTTTTAAGCAAACTTAACATAGCCCAAGAGACGGAATCTGTCTTAAGCTTGCTATGGACGGAACATGTAAGCTGATTTGATAACCAATTCATCTGAAGATATTACCAATTCCCCACACAAAATCGTCCGCGACACCGCATCAATTACATTACACAACGGCCCTGCGTCTGCGTCGCTCCGTTTTGGTGAAAATTCTCTTGCGCAACCGCCGGACCCGGTTACTGGACCTGTTCACTGTATCATACATAATTGTCTCGATGAACTGTTTCCCGAGTTGTATCTCCTTTTGACATTTGCAATCAAAACGCACGCGCGGTGTTGACAGACTCGATTACATACATCGCGGTGTTTACTTTCTCGAAAATGAATGAATCACAAGCCAAAGTTTCATTAATTTTAAAGAGAGCTTTCAGCAAATCTATCAATCATGTCAAAGAAACCTTCAAAATAAATCATCATCGTCTCTATCGTGGCTAATTAAAATTAAAAATTATTTATTTCAGGCATTGCCCATAAAGAGTGTTAATAACAATTATATCTTATAAACTGTGTTAGTACATTGGAATTCAAATATTAAAATTAATTAGTTATTTTAAAATTAAAATAATTTACCCAAGTGTCTTTGGCTAGGTGGTAGCGCGTCCAGTGCTGCATGATGGCACTGTCCACGTCCAGCCTCGCCACGACACTCTGCAGGAGACGTTGGAGCTGTCACGCTATATGTCCAATCTACACAGGAGTTACAGTAGTAGTGAAAAGTCCGTTTGACAAATATATGTAGTTAATGCCTGGCGAGATATGTAACGAAGATCAAGGGACAAACAATTGAAGGATTAACATAACCACAAATTAAGATACAATCGACCTTGGATATGAAAATAAATTTATTCCGCCTTAAACCTCTATTAACTTTTGATTATCTTGTTCCAGGTGGAGATTTTTATTAGCGCTGCTATTAGTGGGGACGGCACTGGCAGTAGAAGAAGAAGATGTTCCTGACGCGGGAGTAGAGGAAGATGACGATGAGCTAGCCCTGGATCAGGAGGTAAGACATACTTGACTAAAATGTAGACTAAATACATTGTACTACTGTGACTAGAGTATGGAAATGACACCTCGAATGAACCTCGTTCCACATAAATTGACGCCACTTGTCATCAACTCATACAAACGGTTTCATATTCGAAATTCAAATTTCAAGAAATACTTCACCACAATCTTAGTATTTGCGACTCTTTTTGGCTTGGCATAGCTTTTCTATACGTAGTAATAATAAAACCAGATATTGAAAATAGTAACGCTCCAATAACATACACGTAGATACACTACAAAAGCATAGCTGCCGTAAAAAAAAAACTCAGCGTTTCTGTAAGGCGCTAAGATTTAAAAAACTAATAATTCTTCAGCCATAATGGTAAATTCTTTAACGTTTTTCAACTTGTTGACATTCCGTGTTTCTCCGAATTATTCTCTTACTTTGATTAATGTTTCTACAATGTCGGTGATATGACTCAAATAAATCATACATATTCACCGTTTCTTTGTTAAAACAACTTTATCTGAGCAGGAATAGTTCATTATTGTGATTGTAACCTGACTACAAGTATACTTGTAGTTTCCAGATGCACCGCCAGATACCGCGTTACTTTCGATTTCAAGTGAACACCAACTGGTGTAACTAAACGTTGCTTAGGTACTTATTACGGGTATTCATAAACGAATCTCAATCATGGGACCCCCTTTTTGTACAAATTAATCCATGTACTAATTACACGTACAAGCTTTTGTTGTGTTATCTGATTAACTCCCACACCTAACGTTGCTTTCTTTGACGTTAAATAAATTGGTTTCTTTTCGATTGAAAGCCGAATTACAATATTTGTACGATTTTTTAAGGACGCCTATATTTCGGACCCACAATCAATCAACCTTCACAAATCAACCTTCGATTACTTCGCTTTACGAACCGCCTAACTCTACCACCATTTAAGCTATTTCTTCCGGACCTTTGCCAGTCGAAATTATCGATACGCTAAGAAGAAGAATCTCAACCTAAGACTATGAAGATCCGTTTCTGATTACGAACCACAGTTTCTCATTACAGATAGCTAGTAAGACGTACTTTACTTATATCGCTCGTTGTGAGAGCTTCCTTCCTAGACCTAGATTTTAGGCTAGAGTTCTAGTATATTAATAAGAACACGTTTCTTACATTTCAAAAATTTGATTTTATTCAATTCTTCAAAAAAAAACATAAATTTCAATAAAATGCTTGAATGAAAATAATTAAATTGATTACTTTCCTGAAACCTTGCATTTTTAAGGAAATTATACAAATGGTTAAAAAGCTTTAAAAGTTCAATCTTTTAATACTTCTAATAGTGTAAGATCACTAAAGGTTAATCAATCTAGCAAATTTAATTAATCAAGTAACATGATAAACAAGACCTAGCGTCTGATAGGTAGACTGTTACCTAGAAACACTTAATCGGCTGGAACTGGAAATTTCCTCGAGCACATTTATGGATACGAGTGCGTACTAAGTAGTACGAGATAAGTATTGCCGGTTCATTTCATGGGAGGAGGGAATGCTAGGAAATGGAACCAGCTCGCATTTCCCGCAAATTGTTTTTACATTAGATCGTGACCGAAATCGAGAGTCAGTGCAATTCTTCTTGACCATCAGGTGTCAATGTCCGTGGGCAAGGCCGGCAAGAGTGAAAGTCGAAAGCAGCTCATTATTTTTTTATTATCCTCTTTTTGTTTGATTTCTGAACGATTGCTACCGTATACGCAGTATGCATGTCAAATTGATAGTTATGGCGCGAAAGTAGCGATTTTTTAAAAAATGTTTTTGTCTTGTATAGCAATTTATAATTATTCTGATGATATAGACCGATGCAAAAAATAAACAGCATCGATCTGTCGCACTTTAGAGCCATGATAGAGAATGTTTTTTAGCAAAGCTGCAATATACCCTTGAAAGTAAAACATTTTTTGTCTTTTTACGATACCTAATTGAACGCCGACTTTCACAATGGCAACGAAAGTAAAATGTTTCATTCAACTACTTTATTTTTGGACATCGTTTGCACATTTTCACAGTAAAATAATAAACAAAATAGTAAAGCAATATAGCGTAGCGGCCGCGTGCCGCGTAACTTGCGTCAACACGCGTGAGAAAAACGCATGATCGTTTACTATTATGTTACACTGATTTATCAGACCAGTTCACTCACTTGGTTACTCAAACTTATTATCTTTTCTGAGTTAAAATAACGAACTAAACATGGTAATATTTATTGCTACTATGTTAAGACACTTCAAAATTTTTACGGCATTTTGCATGATGCAATTTAAAATCTGACTTATGTACACCGACAAAACAGGCTTTTAGCCAATCGATGCCTAAATAAAGATAACGAAACAATAAGGAAACAATGTAAACGAAAGTTTTCTGATTTATCTGTTTATTGACGCACCGTCCACCCGGATCTTATACCGGCATAATTGCTATGATATAATTCTTCAAAATAATTGCATACGGCAGCGATGTCGTCTCGCACGAATGATTGTGTCCGATTTTTTTCCGACTGTCCGTTTCTTTACAAATTCGTACGCGTGATGGAAATATTGAAAAGTGTGAATTACGTGCAATTACGTGTATTACGCAATCCGGCCGACTGCGCGCTGCCGTAATATTGTAATGAACTTGTACCTCTAATAATAGAATTAAAAAGAACACTTTGAATGAACATGCGCACATAATGATCTTAATGATAGAAAGTTATGTAGAGTGTTGTTACAGAGGGTTGCGTTGCAAAAAAATAAAATTAATCGGTACTTTAGTTGTAATAAACTAGCGACTGATACAGTATTACGTAGAAAGACGGATCTCATATCTTGTGTATGAATATTGAAGAGATTTAGATATGTAAGCCAAATTTTGAAATATATCGTCGGAAAAATAGACGGTAAAAAAATATGTACTTAATTACTTGTTCAAAATGCTAATTTTGGTAAAGCTTGATTTCAGGTATGTCTAGTAGATTTTATAACTTGAATTGTATCAGTTGGCAAGCGCATACTTTTAACACCGTTACCCACTAACACTTTACTCAACTAACCCTCTCGTTAAACCCCATGAAACAATATTTTGGCTCAGATGAATAAATATTCACTGGTTTTTGAGTAACTTAACTTGTTCAATAATTGAACAGCAACCAAATTGTAGTATTTATACTCGTAGGTCTCATACTAATAATTTAAATAAATGAATAAATATTGGAAACCAATCACATACATTGTTTTGATTCCAAAGTAAGTAGCTAATGCACTTATGTTATGGAAATCAGACACAAAGGTGGTAACACAATACCCAGACCCAAGACAATATAGAAAATTATGATATCTATATTGACCCGACCGGGAATCGAACCCGGGACCTCGGAGCGGCGACGCCTTGAAACCAGCGTGCTTAGCCACTACACTACACCACGGAGGTCGTCGTAATTTATTTTCGTCCAAAATTCGAATGTATCTTCTACAGTTCTCGTTATTTACAATGTTTAATTTCTTACGTAGTTTTTAAAGATCTGTATTTATATAAAGCAAAGTAAGTAAGAGGTAGGTAATATGGAATTAAAGTTGATTTTCTTCCGGTTTTGTTGCACGAGACTTTGATATCACTGCCAGTAATTTGCAATAGCGTGCTCTTCATAATTATAATCGGCCATGACTTTCACGGTCTTTAGCTAAATTTTAAAACAATTCTGATATTATTCACAGTAATTAATTATATCGCTACGGCTGGATAGTACTAGTTTATCGGAAATAAGCGATAGAGAAGTTGGACTAGCTGCCTTGCTATATTTCATGCGTGAAACACATAGATTTAATCTTAATGAAAATAATGTATTTCTAATTTATGCATTCAGCAACAATTATTATTTCTGGACTGTTCAGTTGTAGTATTTTGTTGTTATACTCTATATACACCGTGTTCCTAAGTACATTAACTTTGAATTATAATTCTCTAATTCTTGTTAAACATATATTGCAAAGGAAGTAGTAGTTTAAATAGCATAGTTTTTACGTTATTGCTAATTTAAGTTTTTTTTTTAAATATTGGACACCAATCACATACATTGCTCTGATCCCAAAGTAAGTAGCCAATGCACTTGTGTTATGGAAATCAGACACAAAGGTGGTACCACAACACCCAGACCCGAGACAATATAGAAAAGATCGTTTTCTACATTGACCCGACCGGGAATCGAACCCGAAACCTCACGAGATGGCGACACTTGAAACTAGAGTGCTAGCCACTCGACCACGGAGGTTGTCACTAGGAGTTTAACCAATTTCATTGTGTTGTGCAGTGAGAAAGAGTCCTTATCTGTGAGATGTTGCCACTTCGTGCAGCCAAAACTATCAAACTGAATTTCTGAATTGAATTCATTGTCAATCATTATGTCATAGTTTTAAAAGTCAAAATATTAAAAAACATTGTTAACGTCAAGAAAAGTTTCAAAAAGTTTATGTGAGTATGGAGACCAAAGTTTCAAATGCGACGGTGCCAGCTAACTCATATTAGATAAATTACATCTAAGCATTCAAATTATTGTATGAAAATAAAAAATGTTAAAGAAAAAATTCATATTCATGGACACTTCCCTATGAAAAATTATCAAATTAATGGTCCGAATAACATGCCAAAGTTAATGTATAACCTCAGTAACACGATGTATTTTATGTAACAAAACGTTTAGATATTTACAACTTGAGAGAGAGGTTCGTCATCTGCACGGATAGTTATACTGTTAAAGAAATTAGATAAGCAAGATTGGGTGGCCCATAACTTGGTTTTATTGGGACCGTCCTTAGTTTCAATATTTGCGATATGGAGAGTCATTTAGATCTTACCAGCTCTTTTAGTACTGCCCTAACGTTTAGCTAATATAAAAATATACAAAGAAGAAAGATAGTTTGCTATATCTTATATATATAAACTTGTATCATCAACTGCTTCTGATCAAATCAATCAACTTTCAGGAAACGCGCAACCTACGACCACGCGCATACACGCCGTCCGCGTACAACGCGCTGCCAAGCGGTTTCCGACCCACAGCATCACTAGCTGAGCTGGCCGGGTACCAGCAGCAACAGCGACCGCAGCAGCAGCAGCGCCAGCAGGAGCAGCAGGAGTTTGTGGGGCTGGTGCCCGCGCGGCCCACACAGCAGGTCTACTTGGAGGACCAGAGGACAAGACAACCCCTCAGAAAGGTAAGCATTGCCTTACTGATATCATCTACCATATCTCAAAAAGAACAATGAACTATCTTGCCCTGATTACATTACAACACAATTTACAGATATGTTTTGCGGGGATTGATTAAATTTTACATCCAGACGTAGTTCGCGTTAACTTCAGAAACAAGTATATTTTTCTCTGCTTCGACATAGCAAAATCACTTTACCACAACTACACCAATAGTTAAAGATGCTTATTGCGCCATTGAGATGGGGAATAGGGTAGTGACAGTCAGCAAGTGAATAAGACCGGTCAACAACTCTGTAACTCCTGCCGCGGTCATTTACGCGTAATTAGGCAGGGAAAGTAATAATCTAGACCGAGTCTAGACGACACTTTCTACTATGGAAATTATGACGCGTTATATCACACTTCATACTCCTACGCAATGCGCGAGGGAACACAATGCCTATTAAAATGCCTACTACATTATGTCTAACATTTCTAAGCTGCTCTCAGAGACTATAAAATTAATACATTACTAACATTATGTAACGAAATCATAACAGCAGTTTACATAAAGTTTCACTCATAAAAATTGTGTTCGCATCTTGTGCGCTTATATCTCCGGAATCTGTAAGAAATTCTGTGATACAACTTTGTTTTAATGCGAATCATTTGTTTATAATACAATTCCACGAATGTTGTACGTAGGAGACCAGTTCAGAGCTGTAAGAAAGAGTGCTGGACAATAAAGCTCAATCCCGACGAAACTAACACAACCGTGGAAATAGGAATAGAAGGTTTAGTCCTTACTCAAATTACACTTCATCTCCAAATCCGTTTTTTGACCTATAGTTACCTTACCAGCCAAACGAAGACCACAGATCAGTGAAGCTACAGCAACAGCACCGCCAAGAAGTAGAAGACGAGCTCGAAGACGAAGAAAAGGAGGAGCCCGACCGTCTTTCGCAACTGTTGCAGCAGTCCAAGTTTGACTGTGTGGGCAAGCAGACCGGGTACTACGCAGACCCTGAACTCAACTGCGAGGTATTCCACTACTGCCAGGACAGCGTCAAGCACTCCTGGATCTGCCCGGATGGATTCACTTTCCACCAGGTAAGATCAATATTCTAGAAACTTCCTTCAACTTGAAGCATCTGAGCACCCAAGCTCTTCTTGAGTGGAGTAGGGACATTTGTTCTGACTTGATTTTTGAGAGAACACTGTAAGTAAACGCTTTTTATGAAATGCGTTCTAATGCTTATCGTTATAGCCGTTTTTTCGAAAACGGGATACTTTTGTATTAAATTAACTCATCTTAAACGATATGAAGAGTGTCATTTTACTATAATATATGACTACTTCAGGCGATGCAGAGAGAGTACTGGTAACACGTAACAACTGCCTACTCCTATACTATTCGGAATCGAGATTCACACACTTTTTTGTGACAAATGAAGCAATAGACAACAAAACAGAATGACGTGAAAACAATAGCAATATTCGCACGTAACGATTGTTGGATTGCTATAATAATATGGTAAACAGAAGCTAGTATTGGCTAGTATGTTTGATTGTTATTGTTTGACTCAGTGTAGTACTCCTTCGATTGGATGGTATAAAGTTAATGGGTACTGTTGTAGTTAGACTCTTAAGTATTTTTCATACAAGTTGAGTTCTGTTCTGCGGTCTATATGTATAATATTGACAACATGCGGGCAAATCTGTATGAACCTGACGGCAGACCAAAAATAAGTAGTGCGTACTTTAGGAGCAATCGTAAAAACACACCTCTGTAACAACCGTTAAATAATCCACAACATCCACTCCGTTCCAGGTTCACCTTATCTGCATGCCGCCAACCCACGACAACATCTGCCAGAAGTCTGCCAAGTACCATTTCGTGAACGAGTACTTGTACCGGCCTATCAACGAGGAGGAGGTGCAGAGGAAACCCAACGTGTCCCTCAAGTACTCCGACCGTTACTACCCCGCTGAAGTCTATAGGGACGACAGATACGACCAGGACGAGGAAGAAGAGGTGAGCTTACATCAGACGGTGCTTTTGTGAGAAATAATATTTTTTTGCCGGTGATTTTGTGAGAAATAAGAACTGAATTGGATACCCGACAACGTTCCTCAAGAAGCGACTCCCGCTCAGTCAGGGCAGCCTTCGATGAAGTGCTAAAACTTTTAAAAATAAAACGATCCTTCGGCTTTCCTGCTGTCACTACCAGGATTCCAGACTATTTGAATAGACGAACATAGTGTCAGCCACCAAATAATTATGTTCTACCCACGTTGTTATGTGATTTAAAAAATAAATGGATTTATTGTTAATTCCAGGAGGAACCACCCCGAAGGGCACCCCAGCCGCAGCCGCAGCTGCAGATCAGGCCTTCCCCCCGGCCGCAGCAACAGCAGCCCCAGGTCTTCCACTCGGCAGAGGAAGTCAACATCCCTCTGGGCCAGAGGCGTCCCCAACGCCCTTATGACTTCGACTTCTAGCGAGCTCTTTTTCGTACCCAGAAGTTTTAAACACCAACCTAATTTCGGTTTGCGCCGAATGTACATTTTCAACATCGGGGAAGGAAATTCACCCTTTAGAAATTAATTTTGTCCGTTGTGTAAAATGCACAACACATCCCAGAAAAGCCGAAAGCAGAATACGTTTTTGACTTTTTTGGTTTTTGTTACATTGGTGCCACAACAAATTAATTTCTAAACCCACGATAGCACCACCAAGCACCACCTGTATTTAAAGCACGAGTTTCTTGGAATCATCCACTCAATGTAAAGTTGAGTTGGCACTTAGATTTTTCGATGTATATAATTTGTTTTTGGTGCTACCTTTAAATTATTAATTCATACCATATCCAGTATTCTCGTACTGCTCAGTCTTGTGTTAAGTTTAAATTAGGGGTAAAACTTATTTATATTTAGGTACAATAAAGTATTCGATTGTAAAATTAAGTCACAAATTAGTTGTAAGCTAGTCCTTGTGGAAGTATTTGTTATAATAAAGAAATCTTGAAATCTTCAATGTTTTTTTTATTATTTGTCCTTTTTGTTTGCGTGCGATCGACTTGCTTAAATTTGAACTATTTCTGAACGCAATAATGTCAAAATGACGTTGACATTTCTAACAGCTGTTTTTTTAGGTTATGTTTGTTTACATTAGTCCACCCAGACTTGTTTTCTTTCATTTATTCATAGTATTTTACAAGAAATTGAAAATGAAATCAGTGCATTAATGAAGGACTGAATACTAGTTTGACCGTAAACGTGGAACATGCAAGTGAAATTGCCAATTTTACAAAATAGTTCATCACTAGGTTCACCACAGAGAAGTATCATATACAAAAATCTTGCAATTATGAACGCAACCGAATATAAGAAGTATCACGAATCTTTGATGATGAACAATGACGGCTCGACAGCGATCCATACATTCTTGTGCTTATTCTTCACAGTGCAGTGCTCTATCTTTTGTTCCATATCAGCGAAACATTCCAAGCCGCTACAGTATATTTACGAATATTTTTGTATAGTTATGCCATTAATATTAGCGCAATCTATACTCTCCGATTATATTTACTCACTAAACTTTATTCTCTTTACAATACTACTCATAAAAATATTACAAAACTACTCCAAATTAGAATTACAGCAGATCTACTCTACCAAGAACTACTTCAAGACTAAAAAAATACAATCCATAACTATGATGAGAGGGCTAACATATTTGATGACAGTGTTCTGTATTCTGGCTGTTGATTTCCAAAGCTTTCCAAGGTATTTGGCTAAGACAGAAAACTATGGGTATAGCTTGATGGACTCTGGAGTGGGGCTGTTTGTGCTGATGAGTGGTCTCGTGCACAAGGACTTGCGCAGTCAGACCATAGTTTCAATACTCAAGGGCAACAGCAAGTTTGTTGCGGTACTTGTCTGCCTTGGTGTGGCACGCTTCATTTCAGTCAAGCAACTGGATTACCAAGAACACGTCACAGAATATGGAGTGCATTGGAATTTCTTTTTCACCCTAGCTGTCTGCAAATCAATTTCAACTGTAGTATTATACTACTGTGATAATGCACTAGTGTCCAGTTTTTTCATCTTAATTGCACATGAGAGTTTGATATATTTTAAACTGGAAAATTGGGTATTTGGGAATTCACCAAGAACTAATTTAATCAATGCCAACAGAGAAGGCATTTCATCTAGTCTTGGATATGTATCCTTGTATCTCTTTGCAGCTTATTTAAAATCAGAAATCAGTAAAAATACTGTGAGTAGGTATCATATTCAGTTCAAACTAGCATTTTTCACTGTGATAATGACTGTATTAGCTTTCTTAGCAAATTGTTATAGACCAACATCAAGAACTTTAGCAAATGCTGGCTACTGTTTATATCTTGAAGCTGTTTTGGTGTTTGTAATGTGCATTATGTACTTCTTTGAGGTGCAGTGCCAAAATAAAGACCTTAAGTTTTTAGTTCCATCCATCATATCAGCTGTTAATAGGAATGGACTGATTTATTTTTTAGTAGCTAATCTCCTAACAGGTGCTATCAATTTATCAATGAGAACTTTATTTATCCCAAGAACTGAAACTTTCATTATACAAAACATGTATATGATTATGACCATCTCTTTAGTACTCTACTTTAACAAAAAAGGGATCACTGTATAAAAAAAAGAGTTAAATAGTAAAATAAATAATTTATTTGTATGAAATATAGTATTTATTAAACAACAGTAAATAGACTATGCTATTCAACCTCATAAGCTGTTTATTATTTTAGTCCTAATGTAACTGGACAATCAATTTAATAATCTCACTTAAAAAATAGGCAACCAATAGTAGGTAAGTAATTACGACATTTATTGTTAATTAAGGTACCATTTGTAGTAATATCTAGATTGAATTCCTAATTTTTAACATGCAAAACCAAGATTTCTTAAAATGTTTACTTACAACATCATGCAATGTCTATAAAATAATATTTCAAGTATAAATACATAAATTATATAAAAAAACAATTTTTATTACATTTACACAAATAAACAAGTAATGTTATTTCCTTAATTGTTATTCAAATTTCATTAAAAACTTGTTTTAAATTTTTTATATCAGTATAAATAATTTTAAATGTTACAAAGAAATTACCCTGTTAAATATTTGGCCAAGTTTGAGTTTATTTGTAACATTAAAAGGTATGTAATGAAATGAGTTGACTAAAATAGTTGTCATGGTAAATTATTGACTATGCAATCGTCATACATGAATATGTTTACAGTTAAGTACCAAATAAGTTCAACTGAAAATTTAAACAAAAAAAGAATAAATAATGCTGCTGCACTAACCAAAGTTTATATTAATTTTTGAAAAATATTCAACACTCATGGGAATGTTACTTATAGGATCACAGTTTCACATTTCACTAAGGCCAATCATTTTCTAAACACGATCCAACAGTGGCACTTTATCCAAATTTGGGGTTTTAGTAGTAGGTATCCTACGGAACCTACCTGCGCAGTAAACAAGGCAGTATAACATAAGAAATACCAGGACAGCTAGGTAGAAGAATAAGTAAGGGAACCTCATTGGTGACCAGAAGACGGTGTACCACATGTGCTGCCCATTGTTTTCTGTAAACAATTTTTTTACGAAAATTAATAATGGTCTCTTGCTATTTTCCGTTATTATTTTTTTCCGTTATTAATTTTCTGGAGGTTTGTCTCATAAGATATCAAACTGTCTTTAGGTAATATAAATGGTTTAACTCAGCTCAGTGTTATTTGTATTCTTATTAGATAAAATAAGAAACCGAAAATTGACTGATGTAACGTAATGACGTTTCCATATTACCCAAAGGCCCGTTAAGCCAAAGGCTGCGGGTTCATACTCGCCCATGCGCAATTATTGATTTATTATTTGATCTTATAGCTACTTTACTGATGAAATTTACCTAATATGGCAGCTCCGAATCCTATTTTGCTTGTACCCATTCTGTAAGAACATGTCGGTACATAGATTTCATACAGATGTTCACCAATGAAGGATAAGTCCAGCATTGTATTGTCTTCAAGAGGGCAAGTCTCTCTATGAGTTAAATCTTTAGATTGCTTCACATATTTTGACTCATGTTCATGGGCGCAAAAATAAATGTGTGGACGTATT
Source organism: Pyrausta purpuralis (assembly GCA_963924145.1). NCBI lineage: Eukaryota > Metazoa > Arthropoda > Insecta > Lepidoptera > Crambidae > Pyrausta > Pyrausta purpuralis. Next base: position 2,001,633 of record OZ001654.1, read on the forward strand.
TTATCATTCACCTGTAACAATAAAGAAACTCTTGTAAATACCTATAACATTTTTAAATATGCCTCTTGATTTTATATTTCATAATTTTTCTGATAAGAAAAAGGGGCAACCCACATCCTAACACTTTAAATTGAGTGCTAAGTAGGAATAAGCAGTATTTTTAATGGACTTAATAAAAGGAGGTAAGTATCCAGTTTGACCTGCATGGTTGTATGTATACAACACGTAACATTAAATGCAAAATCCTGAATATAGTTTGATTGGAATAACAAACAGAATGAATTGAACAACTTTATAATATGGGTCACATTTTCATAAAATCCTCATTTATACCTCCACACCCGAGTGGTCGCATGAGACCGCTTAACAATAGAATATCTATTGTGTCTCGTTCACATACGCTTGAGGGATTATTCCCTCAAGTATATGTAAATGAGACACAATAGATAAATTATATAATTTATCTATTGTGAATATATAAGATACTATCCTGTGTAGTTATTATGTTTATGGATTGCAATATAGTATTATTATTATTAATATATATTCCATTGTTATGCAATTGCCTGCAAACTCTTGGGAGTTGAGTCCTGACTCCTGTATGAGTGAGGATAGAAATAATAATAATGTCAGCACAGCAAGAAATTATCAAAACTACCAGTAAAACTAAAACACCCCATAAAACCCTTAAAGTATTATTTTTTACTATAGTTTTTCTTTCTGAATTAGTTCAATTGAATTAAAAATCATTTGGGGTATCTGAGCTTTTGCGCATTTAACATCACATGTTGTTTCTCTTATTTAGGAGTGAAATAAATTATTTCACTTTTTTGTGTTTTTTTCGTGGTTATTTATTTAAACATTTATAGTTACCTCACGGCCAATAAGTTGCCTTATAGTGATAGGATAATGAGACACAACAATTCTGAAGTTATTTTCCTCTGCATCTTCCTTCATTGGCACTGTGTGTGTGATTCCATTGACCTTGTAGAATGATATATTCCTGTATGTTATCACAGCTGATTGGTGGAATACTTCTTCAAACTCTTTGACCTTATCATACTTAATAGGCTCATTTTCACCTCCAATGTCATTGTCTCCAGGAAGCCAGACTTGCTGAAAGCATTAGGAAAAAGCTTGAAACAATTATTACTTGTATCATAAGAGGCTTTTGATAATTTTTAGTTGACATTAAAATTATATTTTGTGGCATTAACTATTTTACATAGGTATTAATTAAATGAGAATTAATTACTACCTGTAAGTGGCATACATTTTCAGAGCTACAAATCACCTTGCTGTGTCGTGCGACAAATGTAGTGTATGCTCAAACATTGGAAGATTTCTTGCTTGGCACCTCTAAGAATATTGACATCATCTGATGATGATGATATCTTGGTCCGTTTAATCAGATTCTCTTATTCTTAATGACTCTCCACAAAATACACTTACTACAAGTAAGTCCTAGGTGTGTGTGTGCTTGCATGGAAATGTACAGGATTGTTAAATGTGAAGCCACAATTGTTGCAACACAAATGTGGCGCCGGTGTGTTGCTCACCTATCAATAAAGTATGTCACTTACCACAACAGGATAATTAATATCAAATATGTTAGCTAGTCTATATGCATAGCCATGGAACTGAGTCATGGTGGATATGGACCCTTCATCCATCAGGTCCCCCATATAGACCAGCACATCCGGCTTGAAGTGGCGCAGCACCACGGAAAATGTTGACTTCAGATATCTGAAAAATAGAGGAACAAGACAGTTAACTATGTAATCTGCCAGATACAAAATGATTTTCTATATTAGAATTATTTGGTGGTTAGTGCTTATTACTTTATTGTGAAACAGTCTTTAGTGTTAGGATATAACCATCCAGTTTTAGAATAGTTCGTCCGAAGTAATAGGTACTTACGCACCGGTGCTGAAATATCAGGAGCTCCTAAATCATAAGAAATTACATACAAATACCATACAGTTTTGTTATGAATGTTAATAGCATATTAGCAAAAGTTAATATTGTTTTTAAGAGTTGAGGAGGTTACTCACCTATCACTGTCCCAGTTGAATAAGTAGCTGAGAGGCGGTGAGACAGCAAGATCCCCTTGAATCTGAGGGTCCGCCACAAACAAAATCTTGGTGCACGACGCATCATAGCTACGACACTGCAGCTTCTGCCAATACCAGGGCTGCACAATATAGATGAACCACTCACAATAAAAAGCGGCGCCCAATGTTGCCGCTAAGCAGTATTTCAGTGCAGTGCTGATGGGAAGCAAAGTTTAAAATTAGGTTTGTTATTGTTTAAACATATTCAAAGGCGAACCCCTTTGCGATGACTTTTAACTGATAAAATGATTTTACCTCCTCCGTAAATACATCGACGGACCTTTTAAATAATGATAAAACGTTTTTATTTACTTTCACAAGAATCAAGATCAAGTAGATAGCCTTTATTGACGAACGAAAATATAAAAATTGTTTTTATTATAGTTACGTTCCGTTAATAACATGTTGAATTGTTGACAGGAAAATAATAATATGATATGAGGATTTTAGCACAGATGAATAATATATATGTATCTGTTAATTGCAAGGACCAAGTATCGTATCTGTGCTGTTATGAATTATGATAAATTATAGCTATGATACTAGAATTCCAAATTGTTAAACAACCATCTAATAAGAAGCAAATGGTGAATGCAATCAAAGATTTCGAGCAATGGAAGATGTAGCGAGCATAGACATTTTAAATTTTCTTACATGCTTGTAAAGGATTGCATCTTTGTTGACATTTGATTAAATGCGTTCAACCAAAAAAAATATTAAAGTCATTGATTTTTACACAAATAATGCAATATGGCTTAGAGCAGGCAATATGCAGATAAATAAATACCTAGTCAATCTTAACTATATTACTACCTGCATTGCCGATCAAAGAAAAATCATGGACAATAAGTTGGCAATATTTTTGTTTCCGAACGACACTTTACTGCGGCGATTTGACAGGTCAGCTTCGTTCGACACTTTTCCCGGGTTGGAAACGGCCATAGAGATGACATAGAGTTAGTGGGCAGCGCATTATAATCTATGCAAAAATCAGGAGCCACTATTTCGCACAGACTATATAGCGATACGACATCTGGTGATAAAAATCAGAACTAAAAAAAGTATTTTAATGAGGGTTCCCACTTTTGGTATAATCTCCCTGAATATTAGGGTAATTATAACGGTGAAAGGGGAAATTAGTAGAGAAAATATTTAAGGAATAATATGATTTTTGTAAATAAAAATGTAAAAAACAACAATTTTAAGATAATTATAGTAACTTTTGACATACTAAACTCAACTGTCGGTATCATCATTAAACTGCTTGCATATGCTGGTGTATTACATCAAAAACAAGCTTTGACTATTTTATGACTATTTTATTTTATTATTTTATGGCCCTTAATGCATTATTTAGAAGACAATACAGACGATTTCATCATATTTTTTGACTTTGGTTACTCTGGAGCGGTAAATTTTTTACTAATGCTTAGGGAAAAACATATTTAGTTGTTGGCAGCCCTATCTGACATTGAGTTTTCGAATTCGGCCGTTTATTTATTTGCATTTTCTATTAAGTTCTTGCAAATTGTTTTAATTGTTAATAACCAAATCTCTTTTATTTGATATTTATATGCCGAGATTCTGCGTGATTCCGGAGTGCCCATCCAACAAGAGGAAGTCTATCAGGACGTTTCGGTTGCCTCGTACTGATCGATTGCGAGCAATTTGGATGGAATATCTTATTCCTATTGTTCCCGAACTAGCATCACTCACTAAAGATCAGCTTATTCACTGCAAGGTTTGTACTAAAGTTTACATTTATCGATACACATGATATCTCTGAAATACCTAGAAATTGATACACTTGCCTCTAAAGCGAAGAAAGATCCTGTGTAGTATCATAACACACCTAGTAAATTATACTAAGAAAGCTTTTTTCAATGATCCTGATGAACAGAAGATCATCTTGTTATTCTCTATTCACTATTCTACAGTCATAGCACTCACACCCTGTGTATGTTTATTTTATAGGTTTGCCAACTTCATTTTGAAGATAAATATATACAGAACAACAGAAGGCTATTGATTTGTGGTCCAAAATTGTTTACACCAGCAGAAATTCTTTCGAGGCAGCCAACCTAACCATTTCCTTCACTATGTGAGTAGTTCAAGAACTTTTTATATCCTGTTCAGTGAAATAGTATGAAAAAGGTATCAATACAAATAATGTAAGCTAACTTATCTACACATACTAAAGAAGCTACAGAGGTGTAATGTGCTGCCATAAATTTATTCATCAAATTACTTTTCATATTGTGTGAAACATTTCATACTTGCCCGCTTGATCTGAAATAATCATAATAAAATGGAAAGTTCTAAAAATAAAACGAATCTTTGCAGATGTGAGAAATGATCATTCATATACATCGCCTTGTTATACAAGAAATTCTGGCCCTGACGGTATATATTTTTCTTAATTTTCATGAATAATTTTACTAGTCTTGGTCATTTTCGATTTTCTGGTGTTGAATTATCCAATGTCTTGCAGATGTGATTAGGAAGGTGATCACAATCACCCGTGACCACAACTATTGTTTGGGTAATAATTGTAGAATTTGGTTGTACAATTCTAAACATCTAGTTGTATTTTATACAGGGTGGTTTTGTATGCTAGTTGTAGGAAGAAAATTTTCAATAGACACAAGAATTTCCAAAAAAAATTAGCCTTAGTATTAGTAGTATATAATCTAACATATTTAGGTCAAAGCAGACAAGGTGAGGTTTAATATATTTGTGTTGGTAAGCAGTAGATTGTAGCATTAATTTCAAACAAATACAAAGTCAATGAATTGAAAACAAAACAAATATTATCATCAATCATAACGGATATTAAAGGATGTGTGATTAATAATTATCAACAAGGATTACCGGTGCCTTACATAAATGCTAATGCTTCGTAGAATTGGTTTGTGTAGAAGTTTAGGGTTTGTTTACAAACTGCTCTGGTAAAGCAATGATATTAATAAAAAAGCTATAGCAAAAAAAGTTTTTCTGCTAATACTTTAATATACTATACTTTAAACGAGCAATTCTTGTATAAATAAATAAATATATATATATATATATATATATACCTGTATTTATATATTTTCGTATCTCGGAAACGGCTCCAGCGATTTTCGTGAAATTTTTAATACTGGGGTTTTTACGGCAAAAAATCGATCGGTTTTATTTTCAGGAAATGATGATAATCACCTTGTTTTCAGTCACTGAACAACTACTACAAAATCATTTGAATGTGAAGCTAAATTTCGCTTTTATTCTCAATGTTTCGATAGCTCAGTTGAAAGACGCGCGCTTCAAAATCTCGGATGCTTGGGTTCAAATCTCAATGGATACAATCTTTTTACTTTTTTTCAATAAAATACCGAGCAAAGCTCGCCCACCCAGATATTTTATTATAAAGCTGAAGAGTTTACACACCCACCTTTATTTATTTTTTCAGGTGAATTCTTGGGACAACAGGAAAATATTGTGCTCAGTTGTCTTTGATGAAGTTGCTCTAACTCCTGGACTTACTTTTGTGGAGGCAGAAGACAGAATAGATGGCTTCGTGATCTTTGGCACAGCGGAAAAAAAACTATGCGATCACGCTCTTTTTTTCATGGTACGTTTTACACAATATTTATAAAGGCATGTAATTATATTTTAATATTAATATACCTCATATAGTTTAGGTAAGGCCTTTGCCCAGCAGTGGGACGTTACAGGCTCACTTAACTTATTAATCGAAAATATACTGTGGTAAAACTACGTCAAGTGGCAAAGGACGTGAAGAAGGTGTTGTTAACATGACGGCTTAGTAGATTTTATCATAAAATATTTTATTTGTAAATTAATTTTACTTTTGTACAAAATAATAATGATTGCTGAAAAGTTCCATACCCATTTAACTTATTGATTACTTTTTAACCGAAGCTGCGAAGACGAGAGTAAAAAAAACTTCACTTTTGATGTCATATTTTCATCTTTTTCAATCCATAGGTCCGTGGGATAGTCGCATCCTGGCGACAATCATTTGCTTCCTATTTGTGTGAAGGTGCTACCCCTGCTGCGAAACTCAAGAATATAATTATTAAAGGTAATTGTTATAAAAGTATCACTCGTCCCTAATTTATATTCCACCTTTCTCTTATTAACAATTCTCTGAATAAACTAGCGGTCCCCCGCGGCGTTGCTCGCGTACATTTCGGATATCCCGTCAAATGTTTCAATGCAAAAACTAAACCTCTTATTATGGTTACTACGGTCGAGGTCTCTGCCGCCTAACCACTTGCTCGACGAAAGTCGCATGCACACACTACACATAAACGGGCTTCACTTCAAGCAAAAGACGACGCGTGGTGAATGCAATTTTGGTTCTTGAGGTGGTTAGGCGGCGGTGACCTCGACAGTACCTCCTCGCAGAGTCCAGTACAGTGACCATGGTGTCTATCTACGTCTTGTAGGGTTACATTACTGCGTTGTAAGCAAAAATAAATACCGAGTCGGGCGCGCAGCCAATACACGCCAGTCGTCTCCCGCTCGTTCTCGAATCTAGACACCTAGGCATACTTACTAGGCTCGTAACATTTAAGTTATTTTCGGACTGTGTAACCTCCAAATTAAGAGACAATATACCCGGACATTCGTGAACTGACTCTGTTGTTTTCGTCATTCCCTAAAACCTTCTGATAGTCTCGGAGTGTAGTAAATACCGCGCCCACACACACACACGCGCAATAGTCTCATGCTGTTTAATACTTCAGAGCCTTTCCTAAGAAATAATCTATCTTTCACATTATTATAATCAGTTCAGTTTCCTCGTTTTATAATATTATAGTAGGCGAATAAATAATAGCTACTTAGTAGGTACCTAAATGGTAATTTATATATTTACCTAAATGGTAAATTACTCAGTGAGGACTAAATCCAACTAGAGTTTTTTGTGAATATTTCATGCATGTATCTAACGTCGCGACGTTGCTGCTCTTATTTAAATCTCAAAAATACTGTTCAGATACCAGCTCTTTTTAAGGTACCTGAATATTGCGGTATCCATATTTTTTTGAGACACGCTTTTCTGATACCCATATTACGCGGTATCGTAATTTCAGGTATCCTAAAAATACCGGTTATCGGTCCCTGGTTCAAACAAACAAACTCTTCAGCTTTCTTATATTAGTATAGATATTCTCTATTTTAAAGGAAGGTCAATTATTATGCCAGGTTGTGATAGTTGTGTTATTTTTGTTTTAAATTACAGGATGTATTACAAGCAGTCACTGAAATTGGCTTACGACCCAAAGTCCTTGTATGTGACCAGGGCACCACTTTTCGGTCCTGTTTCAAGCAATTGTTGGAAGATGCAAGTAGATGTAAAGAGCAGCAAAGGTTGTCAGGTAAGAAACTAAAACAATTTAATGATTTCGGCAAACCCTCATCAACTTTTCAAATTGTAACTTTTTTTTAGACAACCAGGTCCTTATCAATGGACTAGTGCTCAACATTGTATATGACCCTCCACATCTTATAAAAGGAATCCGGAACAATTTCCTCGTGAAGGATATCCTATTCCATGGAAAGTTGGCCAAATGGAGTGACATAATAACAGCTTACAAAGCTGACTGTGAGGTAAATACTTTGAGAAAATTTAAGAATTTGCAAAATGTAGGGTATTTCTCTCGTGGTAGCATAAACAATTCTACCATTTAATTTTTTTGAAAGGTTCAATTCTCTCTTAAGCGGTCGTTTAAATATTATTTCAGGTCGGAGATATACGTATGCTGAACAAGTTGACCGATGAGCATGTGATACCTGAGAAGATAAAGAAGATGAAGGTCAAAAACTGCACACAAGCACTGAGTGAGAAAACTGCTGCTATGTTGCAGTACAGTTCCAAATTTGGTAATCATTTTTAATTATTTGGGTTTATTGTACACTCGAAATCAGTGCAACCAGTGTGATCCTGCGATCTTTTTAAGTTTTTCTGCCAATCTTGTTGGTGGATTTCCGCTGTGCCATTCCAAATACTTAGTTTCTATTCGAAGTTTGCTTCCAAAGTTGAAGATTGTTGTTCAATAGTATACTTTGCATGGTGGTGCCAAATTTTTGAAGGTGAATGAAGGTCGCAAGGTTAAAATTATTTTAGCAATCAAGCATACTTGGTTGCTTATTGTTCTTTTGAAAGAAAGAAAGAAAAGTAATTTATTTGGTTCACTACAAAACACAAAAAATATAAACATAAAAATAAAAACATATTATAAATAGTGAATCCAAATTGGTTTCCACTCAGCTTTATTGCCTTGGCAAGCCATGGCGCTGGTTTTCAGTGGAGACCATTGAGGTTGAGATGTCACCACCAGACCATATTAAAATTAAAATAAAGAAAAACTTAAACAATCACAAAAAATCCAATGTTGTACTTACATACTAGGTATTATTAATTAAATAACAAATCAGACATGCCACGAGCATGCATGCGTGCGTGCGTGCGTGCGTGTTTAACTTTTGACCTTTTGGCTCTCGATTAGAAAATCTCCGATACGGTGTTTAAAGGAAACTAAACAATTAATTCAATATACTTTTCAATATACATTTTTATTAAAAATTACTAAATAAATCATTTGGTACATAAAAATATTGATATTGGAGAAATTACTTATTAAGAAATTACTGTCCACATTTAAAAAAAATATCAATAACTATTAAGGTTTTTAAGTTAGGTTATCTTTACCAAGTATATATTATTGTTAGATCCTGTGGTATCCCAGTTCAAGGCAAAGTTGTTAGTAATATGCCAAAACATTTTTTTTTTATTAATACACTAGTAGTTAAGATAATAATATGCATATTCGTTAAAGTAAAAAAAATATTAACAGGCCATCGCGTGGACGGCACACCAGTGAGCAGCACCATGAAGACCACGTCCGAGGTGGTGCTGTTCTTCGACCGGCTCTTCGACAGCGTCAATGGCGCGCGCGGCGCCCCGCCAGGGAAGATGCGAGGACCGGTAAAAGAGGTTGAGGGCGTATCACGCCATATCGAATTTTGGCAAGAAGCCATTCGAATTCTTTCTTACCATTTGTATTTTGTGCAGCCTGGTACGGTCCAAAGAATGTATGTTCCGAGCTTGAATAGCTGGATCATCACCCTTAAGAGTTTCATTTCGATTTGGTCGGAATTGAAAACTGAAGGTGTGCGACTATTTTACACCCGTTCTATTAATCAGGATCCGCTCGAAAACTTCTTTGGCCGCATTAGAGCTTTAAATTATAGGAACAATAATCCAATCCCCTACACGTTTCAATGTAGTTTCAAATCACTTTTATTAACAGACATGTTGGGCCCTCAGTCACAACAAAATACTAATTGCGAAGTCGATGTAAGAGAGATGTTGATTGATCACAATTTTTTCAGTGACGAGAATACTAATGAACCTCTTTCTGTTGCAGGTCCCTCCTCGAGTATTTTCCCTGCGTCTGGGCTTGGTGAAGCAGAGGAAGAAATTCCGCTGCTTCAGCAAGCCCGGATGGAAAGGCTGAACGTTCATTCGTCAGCTTTTACAGCCGGATACGTAGCCAGAAAACTTAAAAAAGCTATTCAGTGCCCAAACTGCAATAAAACAATAGTCACTAGAGACATTTTACCGATTCATTCTTTTATTGAACTTAGGGAGCGTAGCTTACTAAAAGGCAAAAACCTTTGCTACCCTTCTTCAAAATTTGTTGAAATCTTTCGTGAATTAATTAAATTAATCAATAAACATTTAAACGAATTTGGTCAATGCCAAACATAGCTTACAACATTCGACAAAATTTTCTAAATTCTGTAGACACAAATTTTATGGGTTGCTCAGATCATCATTCTATATTAGTAGATCAGTTTGTAAAAATCGTTTGTCGGGTTCAAATACACAATTGGTGTAATGGTATAAATAAAATCCTTCGCGGTTCATTTTCAGAGAAACTTTCAATCCGTTTAAACAAACCAATGCAACGTATGGCCCTGAATAAATTTAAGTCTTCTAGACTACGTAAGAAAGTCAATAAATAATGATTACCAGTTGATTTTTGTAAATATTAATTAAGTGTACATATTTTGTTTCAGGTTCGGAGGGGATCATGAGAGCCGCAGCCGTCTAAGCGTACAAGATCGAAACGTGGCTACACAGCTACCAATTCGAACCTCCACGCTTAGTTGATAGGATGGGAGAAGGTCATGGTGTAAATTTTACTTTAATTCTGTTTATTTTGTTACAGGTTCTGATGAAAGCAGTCATTCTTTTCTAATTGGACCTAGCAGCTGTTGAGATACGGGGTTCTTACCATTTGCATTGCACGGGGCCATTTAGAAAAGAAACGCAGAGATGTCACTTAGTGTTCCAGTGACATCTTTTGTACTTCTTAGGTGTAGAGGAACACCTCGGGGTTTTTAGCCGGTAAAAGTCCGGCATAACCACATCTTTCCCCGTAGATGTGGTATCCATGAGGATTTTCCCTGAGTTTTCAATGTTATTATTATTTATGTTTTCTTCTTCACTCGTTACTTAATTAAGTTCTGTATTTGAGTTTTTTTTATAACGTTAGTTAGGCAAACTTAGTCGTCAAATGCTTAGTAATGATTCTGTAACAACTGTCACTATTTGATGTTAATTGTACACTTATTGTAACTTTCACAAAACCTGAAGGATATTATGATGATGCATATATATCCATATATATACATATGATTCTCGGACTCATCATTATCATAATATCCTTTTCGTCTTGTTACTCATTTGTATGTATTCCGCATGTATAAATTAATAGGAGTTTAGCTTTTTTATATTTTTTTAAACCTATGTTCTTTTTTATAATAATTTCTCTTTCATGCTAGTTAATCAATAATCTATTTGATAAGTTAGTAGTAGGTAGTAGTTAATCAATATTCTATATGATGTATCTCATCGAAGTATTCTAAAATTACTAGTATGGTGTACTGTGTGATTTTGGCATTGTTATTAGCCTATAGTTTTAATTAAACCTTTATGTATTTTTTTTGTTATTTTGTTGCAAATAGTTTTCTTTAATGTTGATACTGATTTAAGTTTATAACAGTCGAGCCGAATCCTAAAGTTACGTATGGCAGCTCAACCACAGGTCGCTAAAACCTTGTTACGTCGCCATCTTTTCAAATCAAAATTCAGAAATACCAACTAATTACAAACAATAGATATACATCATAATGTATATCTATTGTTATCATAATAACTCTTACCTAAAAAATAATGTTTTCTAATATTATTATCATTTTTAATGCTAGAAAATTGAAAATTAAAATTGACAAACCTCATACGTAACTTTAGGATTCGGCTCGACTGTAGCTTAATTCTTGGCTTAGCTTGACACTATTTTTTGAGACAGTCTGTATAATTTATTTGGCTGAAATAGTTAATATTTTTAGTAAGTTAATAAATTGTACAATATTGAACGAATAGGTCTCTCTATCCACAATAATGTTATAAATGCAAAGTGTGTGTGTGTATAAGTGCAAAGTCTCTAAATCTTAGATCTATGTACTGTCGAGGTCTCTCGCACCTTATAAGAGCAAAAATGTTTTTCACCTAGCGTCGTCTTTTATTTAAAAATACGCCCGTTGTTGTGTTAGTATTTTATGCTTTAAAGTGGTTAGTAGGTAGACACGAGTGCGAGAGAACTCTACCGAAGTTTAGTCGTTGTATGGTTTGTTTTTATAATACTTCAGATGCAGTTATCAGTTGAATCCAATCGAGATAGCAATTGATTGTAAACAACGATGAAAGGGATAAATAAAACTACATTGTACATTTTTTCTCACAATTTAACGGTTAGCTATAAAATTAAAACTTAGGAACTTATGATGAAATCTGTAACGACGCTTTATGGTTTGTGTTAGGTGTGAGTGTACAATAATTATGTCAGTCGTCACTCTACTAAATGTAGTTTGTCTTATTTAATGTAGGTTAGTTATTATAGCTCTCCAATTGCACTCTACGTATACATAATTATTGTAAACTTTGAATATTTATGATACGTCTTAGCAATTCCGTTCTGCATTATATTTTTATTGTATTTTTTAACAATACAAGTTTTTCCAGTGTTTCTGACTGTTTTATTTTCAGGATTTGTCACACTAGATGCGTTCTGCGGTCAGGTCAATGTTGCTCGTTCTTAGTGTGGGCTGAAATTAATTTGAACTGATCGCAGAACGCATCCAGTATGACAAACCCTTTTTCTGAGCCAAAAATAAAAATAAAAAAGTGAGCAAAGATATAATCTGTGCCAGAGAAGCCATGATAAAAAAACAGCTGTCATCGGTCGTGCGCGAGCTGTCAAAATTTTCCACTAACTCAGGCGCCCATAAAGGGCCGTTTCCTATCTGTCTTTAGACATACTCTTACTAATCTGTGACACTTTTTCGCTTTTTGAGTAGCGTATTTTCGTATTAATTTGTGATATCCTTTCATTTACACGTGTTAAATTATGTTTGTGTAGCCCTACAAGTAAATAATTTTGTTTATCACATTTCTTTCAAGTGCACTTACAGTGTTACATAAACTGTAGAGCACTAATCGTGTCGGCAGACCCGATGTGTATATCTACATAATACGTCAGTGAACGAATGGTGGCCGTAAGATAATGGATGTGGATGCTCCTAACTTACTGAAAAGGTGCAGCAGTGCACCCCTGATCAATGAGGCAGCCTCTACCGTGGTAACCGCGCCCTCAACAAACACTGCACCCAGGTAAAATGCTGAGATAAACGACACGCCTGTGCGGGAGGCATCCGTGTGGTTGTTGCTACGCTGTGCCTATTTTTGACAAGTGCTGTGGTGGCTCGTGGGTGCTGTGCTCTTATTTACCGCCGTGTTCATGCATTATTCAGCCTATGCACTGTCTATCTCTCTATTGCTGTCTTGTTTCATGACATTCTGTTAATCTCTGAATCTGCTTAGAATGTAAATTTGCAGTGCTGGGATTGACAAACATGTGAATTGGATAACAGACTGAAAAATAACATGTATTGGTGCAGTAGTATTCAGTTTATCCATATTGTGGGTTTTGAATGCAATTCTTAAAGCTTGTAGGTGTAGTTTTTTATAAAATGCTAGTTTTAATCATTAGGAAAAATATTTGTAACTTAATAGAGTACTAGAACATTTACTTTGTTGTTAGTACACCTCACACCACTTTATTATGATTCAACAGAAGCTGAGAAAAAGTCAAACTCTTTTTTTTTTCATACTCAAAGCAGCTTGTATATTTGTTACTTATTAACATTTTGTGATGTTATGTCAATATAAGCTAGTGGAAAGATGTGATATTTTTCATTAGCAAAAGGTGGTACTCATTTGGAGAACTTTATCTTGTTATATTCTAATAATTAAGTCTTTACAGCTATTTGTTTTGCATAGGTTAGAAAAGCAAACTGCAATTTCTAATATTCCTTAATTTTAACCAATGAAAAAATATTAAAATACTAACCTCAAGACAAGATTGAAGTATTAAATAAAACACTTATATACTCTGGTAAACTTAAGACTAGGACTAATACTAATCTTTACATGTGTGTGTGTATTTCTGTTTTTGTCTCATTGCACATTTGCACTGTTTCCAAACTGCATTATTGGTAATTGTGTAGTTCCAATAATAGCCTCTTCATACTTTATTAATTTACACTTGCTGGTTTTGATAAGGGTATGGGTATACTCACCAAATTATAATTCCATCCATCCACAGTAAAAGTATTAAAGAAATGATATTTACCTCCTCTGTATATTTTTCAGTACAATATTACTTGTCACATGTGATTTATTTTTATCTTTTTATAATTCCAAGATTATGGTGAATAGACACAGATAAATTTTATTTTTTAACATCAATCAATATTGCATGTCACATGTCCCACTTGTGTCTTATGGTTGTTAAAAATTATCTTCAGTTCATTTAAATAAAAATTGTGGCAGTGCAGTGACAGAGTAGAAAATCACTGTTAGTTTTTTTTTCTATTTACCTACATTATTTAATAATTGGCATTATTACCTATGTGTAAAGCAGTGTTTAGTGCATCATAAACACAGATTTATCAAAACATTTATAAACATGAACCAATTGTTATATCAATATGCAATTACTTGGCCATTCTGTTATTGTTATGGTTTGTGATGCCATGTCATAACATCAGTGGTTGAACTGAGTTGCTATCAAAAAAATTGCATTCACTCATAAAGTCTGAAATCACATTCAATGCTGCAATGTTGCTTTGCCAATGAATTACTTATTGTTTGTGAATATTTAGTCAATTTAGTAGCTTACAGGCCTTCACTGAAGCAAGTGTGTTGAACTTATATTTATTTAACCTGTTCCATATTGTATATCTGTATGCTTAGGGAAATTGTACACGTCTTTTTATTTGGTGAGTTTGCATTATTATTGTGCGTACATTGTCATGGATCATTAATAAAGTATGTCTGTAACATCCCACTGCTGGGCAAAGGCCTTACCTCAACTATGAGGTAGTTTGAGCCATACTCCACCACACGGGCTCAGTGGTGGAGGGGTGTTTGCAAGGCAAGCGACTAACCCTGCTGGCAGATTTTATCAAGCCGCCCATAAGGCCTCTGACTAGGCTTAACAACTAATATCAACCGATATTAGCCGACCAATGGCTTAACGTGCCTTCCGAAGCACGGAGATGCTCGTGATGTACGTCACTTATATGGTCGGAATGGTCACCCATTCATCACTACCAAAGTGCTGCTACCACTGCGCTACGAGCACCTTGGATAATAATAATAATAATAAATAATAGTTTTAACGATATCAAATCGAAACTATATATTGATATCCAATATCAGATATTGAAACTATATTATATTGGTGTATGAATATGTATTTTGCAACATTCAATCTACAAAATGATATGATCTGAAACTGTACACTGTATCATAACATGATATCACTGTAACATGCTTCTCAAATCTGTGTAGATTTACTATCCTTATTTCTTGCGAATGACAAGTTAACCCAGGATTACGTTGATCATCGATTAAATCTTCATGACAGAATGATGATTTAATCCAAGATTACCATAATCCTGGGTTAAATCATCTTGCGCAAGTGAGCCTTACAGTATTTGTAAATAAAAAACAATGGCGACCCGTCTGGTGTAGTGGTCGAGAAATCGCCTACTACGCAGCGGGTGCGGGTTCGATCCCCGCACAATACAAACATTTGTGTGCATGAATATGTCTATTTGTATTGGTCTGGGTGTTTTCTATGTATACCATGTATGTATTTACAAAAAAAAAAAGTATTTAAGTATTATATCCGTTGTCTGGCACCCATAACACAAGCTTTGAGTAGCTTACTTTGGGGCTTGATGGCGATGTGTGGAAATGTCCAAAGGATATTTATTTATTTATTTATTTAATGGGTAAGTGAATGTTACGTGAAATTGCAAATCAAAAATGCGTCATAGTCTTGTAGTCCATTGAATAAAAAGTTCTAGAGTGCGTGAGTTAGTAACGTAAGATGTTTCTTCGGAAACATGTCAAGAGTCCCTAGGTAATTATAATACTAAAACCCCGGGACACTAGGAGGAGCCCCGGAGTGGGGGGAGGGGGGGAAAGGGTCAATTTTTTCATTTTTCGCTTAAATCTCAAAAACGGCACATGTTAGAGAAAAACTTTCAAGGAAAAGTTGAAAGGCCATAAAATTATCTACAAGTTGTACCTAAATCATTTTTTCCTATATCCTACCATTTCTGAGTTACACGCAGTAAAAAATGATTTTGGCTCAAACAATTTCCCCATACTACATACCCATGTTTATCACATCAATCGATCAAAAAATATTTCTTTCTTCCAAAAAACTCAAATGTGCAACTTGTGACCGGTACTGATAGATTGCTCTTAATTAGGTCTATAATTGGTAAAATAAACACATTCCTCCATGGAAGCCTTTAGAAGGAATCGATTGTCAAAAAAAAATATTAGGGTAGTTTGAGTTACTGAACTTGATCTTTTTATTATTTTCTTACAAAAAACTCAAAAGTGCAACTTGTGACCGGTACAGATAGATTGCTCATGATTAGGTCTAACATTGATAAAAATACCAGATTCCACCACGGAGGCGTTTACGGGGAATTGAATTTTATTAGGGTAGTTACGATACTTGAACTTTTTATTTTTTTTCTTCCAAAAAGCTCAAAAGTGCAACTTGTGATTGGTACTGATAGATTGCTCTTAATTAGGTCTATCATTGGTAAAAAAAACACATTCCTCCATGGAAGCCTTTAGGAGGAATTGATTGTCAAAATATTATATTAGGGTAGTTACGCAACTTGACCTTTTTATTTTTTTTCTTTCAAAAAAGCTCAAAAGTGCAACTTGTGATTGGTACTGATAGATTGCTCTTAATTAGGTCTATCATTGGTAAAAAAACCACATTCCTCCATGGAAGCCTTTAGGAGGAATCGATTGTCAAAATATTATATTACGGTAGTTTGAGTTACTGAACTTGATCTTTTTTATTTTTTTCTTCCAAAAAGCTCAAAAGTGCAACTTGTGACCAGTACCGATAGATTGCTCATAATTAGGTCTATCATTGATAAAAAAACCAGATTCCACCATGGAGGCGTTGAGGAGGAATTGAATTTTATTAGGGTAGTTACGATACTTGAACTTTTTATTTTTTTCCTCTAGTGCCTCTCATATGACATCAATGTCCCAACATTATTCGTTATTTGGATTTTTTCTATGAAGTTTCACACGTAGCATGGGAAGGGGTCCGCCCTCGTTAAGCTTATGCTAAAGTTTACTTATGTTTTCGAATTTTTCACCTTTCATGGGATGTAGCTCGAAAACGGCTGCTAATAGAAAAAAATGATTTAGGTACAACTTGTAGATAATTTTATGGCCTTTCAACTTTTCCTTGAAAGTTTTTCTCTAACATGTACCATTTTTGAGTTTTAAGCGAAAAATGAAAAAATGGACCCTTTCCCCCCCTCCCCCCACTCCGGGGCTCCTCCTAGTGTCCCGGGGTTTTAGTATGTTTATTACTCAGGGACTTTTGACATGTTTCCGAAGAAACATCTTACGTTACTAACTCACGCACTCTAGACCCCCCTTGGAGGGACTCATTCAATGGACTATTGACAAAATAAGGTCTTTAACAATGTGCATACCAGGGTTGGCCTGGATAATTATCGTGATAATTATCTTGATAATTATCATGATAATTACGTGTTGATAATTATCGTTGATAATAACGAGTAACTGTTATTGTACAAAACAAAACGAAATAATATATAATGTGTATCCAAACGCATGTTTTTCCCTCACATCATCAATAATGTATCCAAAGGAACGCTAAATGTCATTCATCTACAGGGTAATCACTGTTAATTGTTCTCCTTTTCGTTAACTGTAGTTTGTGCGATGCGAAATTCAATAAAGAAAAAATCATTATGCCTAGGATACTTAATCCAATATGGTGAAAGTTTGCCTGCATTAAAAGTTCACAGTTGAAACTAAAAGAAATATCTAAATATAGAAAAAAAGAAGATTTTATTTGATTTGAAAGTTGGATAATTATCAGATAATTATCGGATAATTATCAGAGAAAATAATTATCTTGATAATAGCCAACCCTGGTGCATACATTCACAAGAAAGTATTCGAATAACCTTTACTGCTATAAACTTAAGGATTAGAATTCAACTACCGAATACCCAATTATTGCCGTTTCACTCACACACATATTCTCTCCTTCGTATCTATTTATCGTACCGCAAGTGCCTAACGCCTTCTAACTTGTGTTGCAACGGGTACGGTTTGATATCCTCTATCTAAAAATCATGAATATTGAGCGCGATTCAAGGCGTATTTTCTCACATCGCTGCAGCAATAAATAGTGTTTCGGAAATATTTAGTTTTGATGCGGACCAATATCAGGTATGACGATATTGATGTGATATACGTTTCAATGTCTACATATAGATATACGATCTGAATTGTACATGCCTATTTCATTCATTCATTCATTCATTCATACCATTTTAGTTGATATTCAATTCATAATACCACATGTAAGTAAGTAATACTAACATCTATTTTTTACATCTGCTGATCCTGAATGAACCCGCATAATTTTTCAAGTTAATTACCTAAAATGAGCCCAAGGATTGCACATAGTTTGGTTTTTGTATGATAGTTAAATTAATGTAAATGGTGGTTGCATATTAAGACACTAGCGGTCCCCCGCGACTTCGTCCGCGCGTTTTGAGTTTGCTCCCTGCCCTCCCGTCGCAGCGTGATGTTTTATATCCTAAAGCCTTTCTCAATAAATAAGCGATCTAACACAGAAATATTTTTTCAAATCGGTTCAGCAGTTCCTGAGATAAGCGCGTTCAAACCAACAAACTCTTCAGCTTTATAATATAATTAGCGCAAGCGCACGTTGTACTTAAGCTGCGAACATTATTTTGGTGCGGAGTTATGTTAAAACTGTGATAGCTCCTAAGATATTCATTGGAATCAAATGATATAAAGGGCAACTTTGTTCTAAATGAAATGCTCGTGATGATGAATGTATTTATTTTGATAAGAATAAATACCTGTGTGTATAATACACCTTTAAAAATGATGCATTATTTCTTTACAAATTTATTAACATAAAAAAGGTTGTAGTAAGTCAACCATAAAAGATAGACTTATGCTGTCGCGGACTTTAATATAGAACTCTTAATGTTGAACAATCTTGTCATACATGATTTGTGTGTAACTTTAGCGGTTTCCGCAGCGTACGCAGCGGAAGCTCTCAAAAGGAATATCTTTCTCCCGTTTTCGCAACATTTTTCATTGCTGCTGTGGTCTTGTGAGTCGTATCTTTATGTTGTATAGCTTATAGCCTTCCTCGATAAATGTACTATCTAACATTAAAATCATTTTTCAAATCGGGCCAGTAGTTTCTGAGATTAGCGCGTTCAAACAAACAAACAAACTCTTCAGCTTTATAATATTAGTACAGATGATTAGTGCAAGTGGGAGGTATCATAATAAAGCTGTGAGCTCATACATTCCACAAATCTTTTTATGTCACTTTAGTCACCAGTGAGCATATGCTGTTATTGATTTTAATTAAGTACCTATTATAATACTGCATTCCACCATGAGTCAATGCTTGCTTTGTTATAAAAAAATAGTTTTATGCAAAAAGGACATGGCGCCTTATTTCAACGTGTGCCAATATCCATATATTTCCATAAAAATACTTCAAACTGTCACTAGAAAAACGGTTACATAAGGTCTAGCTTAGCACTGGAAAAGTCGTGATTCAGCTACCATTTCTTCAGTTGAATAGCTACATAGAGAAGCAAGCATTTCATTGTGAATTATTTATTATTACGTTAACAGCAGCAAAATCTTTGACCTCGGCTATGCTCTTGACTTTGATTACCAATGGTCCACATTGCTCGTGAAGGAAGAATCTGTTCAGCAATAAATCATCTGGCTCTGATGATGATGGTAAAGATGAACATGTGGCAATTTGTTACAGAAGCGCCCCTTTCTTCAGCATGCTGTCCAACAACAACCTGTCGCGCATGCGCCGGTACAGCGGCAGTAGCTTCAGCCCTCTGTCAGCGCCCGTCAACTCTACTGTAAGTTACTGAACTGCTTTTTGATAACACAAAGATTGACGGCTTACGTTTTTCCTACAAGAATTATATGAGAAGCAAGCGTGATAGCTTCAATATGCAATAACACATCGGTACATCCCTACTTTACATTAAAATTTTCGCTGAATTCTGTAATTTATTAATTTAATATAACCTCGGAAAAACCTTTTAACCTGACCTGAAACAACAAGCAAATAATTTCAAGTCTCCAGCTACATTCCCGGAGGAATTAAGTAATCTGGTCAGATTCTAAGCCTTCTGGGAAAGCCTGGGATGGGTAAAATAAAAAAGATGGACATACGTAGAATGGCCCAATCGTGAGGCTAAGTGCGGAAACCCCCAGCTAACATAACTAACTAATCTTTAAATCTGGGATCTGAGGCCAGGCGATCCGCGATATTGTGTAATGGCGAGTTATTGGTGCATGATGATAAGAAAATCACAATTAGCGTTACATATGGTGGAAAAAATATGCTATACATCCCAGAGGAAACAAACTGAGCAGAGGCGGACGAACAACAAGATGGTACGAGGACTAAAGGAAATAGCGGGTCCAACCTGGACATGATCAGCCAGATACAAGAGACAATAAAAGGCTTTGGAGGACGCCTATCCCACAAGACGAACCGCTTCATAATAACTGTCTTGACTGTTTTTTTTATCAACCTCCATCATTCCACAGCTTGGCAAAGGTCCTCCCCAACACTTTCCATTTATCTCTATCAGCTAATGACTCTCTCGCGAAGCTGAACAAATCGTCACACCAACTCTTTTTATAGGTCTAACTCTCCGTCGGTAGCCGACTGGTGGTATTTAACGCGTGACGTCTTAGCTATTTATCTATATTTATAAAATAAAGTCGTGTTAGTTACACTATTTTTAACTCAAGAACGGCTAAACTGATTTAGCTGAAAATTGGTGGGGAGGTAGCTTAGACCCTTAGAAGACGGACATTGGATACTTTTTATCCCCTTCGATAGAACCGGGGCGAAACGATGTTCGCTGGGACCACTAGTTAACTATAAATATGAAACATTTATTTGTAAGATAAGAATTAACGTAGCTTTAAATAAAAGCTTTATTATTATTTTATGAGTTTTTGTTTTACACAATATCAATGTAATTCTTAGTCAATATTCTCCTCTAATCCCTTCCAGCAAAACTCATGGGCGCCTCGTCTAACGCCGCGCGTGAACCAGCTACGCGCTGAGGAGTGCGCAGACGTGGCCAACACGCGCGAGGTGGCGCACGAGCGCGAGGTGCACACGGCCATGCAGATGGGGCAGTCGTGCGAGGACCTCACCCTCGTGGCGGGGCTGCAGAACTCGCCCACGAGGATCAACAGGTAACTAGAAAAACCGTGTTTCTATGTTGATGAATGGAAGTGTCTGTACGTTGTTGCTGAGGAGTGCGCAGACGTTGCCAGGAGGTGGCGCACACGGCCATGCAGATGGGGCAGTCGTGCGAGGACCTCACCCTCGTGGCGGTGCAGTTGCCATGGCAAAAATCCATGAATTGACCTATGAATTGCACCCTCATCCGCCTTATTTTCCAGATTTGGCTCCGTGTGACTACTTTTTGTTCCCAAAACTGAAGAAATGGTTTGGTGGAAAAAGATTTGACTCCAATGATGAAGTCATCTCGCACAGAAAGGCCTATTTTGAGGACCTCGACAAATCATATTTTTTGGAAGGGATAAATAAATTGAAGAAGCGTTGGACAAAGTGTATAGAGCTCAGAGGAGACTACGTTGAAAAATAAAATGTTTTTTTTTAATAAAAAAAATTGTGTTTTACCCCAAAAGTCACGGACTTATTGACCCGTATTTATGATCTGTCCGAATCAAGTCAAGACGAAATCAAGATCTATAAGATATAACGATATTGAGCATGTACGTTTCAATATCTATATGTCGCAGGAATATGATAAAAACAGCGATTTTACCAATTCCCTAAGTGATTTGATCAAATCACGGAGGATAACGACATAATTTTATCATTTCCCAAAACAAATCTAGTGATTTAAACAAATAAGGGAACTAATTCAGAAATATGTCAAAAACTTCTATAGTATTTTAAAGATTTATTTTGTGCATCTGCATAATAACAATAATCAAATAAACAAAAAAAAACTTAAAAAACATAAACATTTAAGTTTATTTATTAATACATGAAGATGATTTGTGGCATCGTGAATTACAGAGAACATTACTTTTCTTGCAAGAACATTTATTGATTTTGCGGTACTTGAAAGTACGATACTTTGGACTCTTGGAAGGAACACTGTTTGAACCCTTTTCCTCCAAGTAAAGCTGATTTTCCTGCAATTTCACGCAAACTCAGCTGAGTCGGTGGAACTGAATCGGTTAAGGCAGCTATAGATATTTGAAGAGCGTTTCTAGGAAGCCAATCTCTTATTATGCCACCAGCCGTGCCAATGTGATATAAATTGTTTTTCGTGTCTAGTACAATCCCTGTAATATTGTTTGCGTCTAGTGGACCTCTGTCCACTTTAGGTACATCAAACAAAGCGCTGGAGCCAACTATTACGTCTTTGAATTTCTTTGAACAAGTTTAATCTTAGCCTTATCTCTCTAAAATTATTGAATCCTGTGTGCTGAAACAACTGTCTTCTCACCTAACTGTCAACAATTTGTTGAACCCCTTTCAGTCTGGTTTTCGTCCTGCACACAGTACTACCACTGCTCTAATCAAGGTCACAGAGGATATAAGGGAAGGTATGGACGCTTCTAAAGTCACACTTCTCGTATTCATCGATTTCTCCACTGCGTTCAATACCGTTGACTACGATCTTCTCCTGGTTATTTTATCTAAACTAAATGTCTCTTCACTAGCTTTGGACTGGTTTTCATCATACCTGCGAGACCGCAAGCAAGCTGTTAAGACTCCAAACGGCATTTCTGACTGGCTCAGATTGACCTCTGGTGTACCGCAGGGTGGTATTCTCTCTCCCCTTCTTTTTTCGGTTTTTATAAACCTCGTCACTGTTAATCTTCGCTGCTCGTATCATCTGTATGCTGACGACCTACAACTGTACGTACAATCCGATGTCTCAGAAATGTCTGCAGCGATCGATCTGATCAACGACAGTTTAAGCCATATCTCGTCCTGGTCTCGTGACTTCGGAGTTTCTGTCAACCCCACCAAGTGCCAAGCGATCATAGTAGGGATTCCTGGACTCATCTCAAAGCTAGGTATGGCAGAATTGGAGCCGGTTATGTATGATGGTACAGCTATACCTTACTGTACCAGTGTAAAGAATTTGGGCCTGATGTTAGACTCTACATTGAGTTGGACTGTTCACGTGGCTGAGGTCAGTCGTAAGGTCATCACGTGTTTGAGGTCTCTCTATCGATTAAATTTTTTTCTTCTGTTCAAGACAAAACTTCTTCTCATGCAAACTCTCATTATTCCTATCATTGATTACGCGGACTCTTGCTGTACTAACCTCACTGAGGCACTCACTGACAAACTTGAACGTCTTCTTAACAGCTGTATTAGATTTATCTTTGGCCTCCGAAAATATGACCATATTTCCCGCTACAGAGCACAAATTAATTGGCTTCCCATTCGACAACGTAGAAACTCTCGAATTCTCTGTGTTCTGTACGGTATTCTCAATAACCCCTCATCACCTTCTATCTTAAGGATATGTTCTCCTTTTATGTCAATCACATGATCGTGCTCTCCGTTCTTCCGAAGATCTCCGGCTAGGCATACCGGCTCATCGCTCCTCCTATCAATCCAAGTCGTTTACAGTGACGGCTACGCGGCTGTGGAATACGCTCCATCTTGAGATCAGGAGATCAGAGACGAAACTGTGTTTCAAAACCAAACTGCGAAGGTTTCTGTTCCTATGATTGCGTAATATGTAAAATATGTATGTATGTATATTTTTAGTTATGTATGCTTTTGGAAGTTATGTATCTAAAGTCTTTTAAATTGTATATTTATTTTTTGTATAGTATGGTATGTATATAATATTATAATTTTACACAATAGTATTTGTTGCAATTTTAATATTTATTTACAATATTCTCCTGCACCCATAACAATCTCTCTGCATGATCTGAAGGTATGACTGGGAGAGAATGCTATTATCATTAAGTCCACCTTTTGTACACTTTTATTTGTGCAATATTTTTTTTAAATAAATATATCATTTTATCAGCAGATCCTTATAAATTTTGTGAGGCATGCAAAGGAAACATGCACATTTAATTATTGTTATTTATTATGCAGAAGCCATGTACAAAATAAATCTTTAAAATATCATATAAGTTTTTTGACATTGTACTGAATTAGATCAGGTATTTGTTCAAATCACTAGATTAGTCAAAGGAAATGATAAAATTATGTCGTTATTTTAACATCCACCATGATTTGATCAAATCACTTAATGATTTGGTCAAATCGCTGTTTTTATCATATCCCTGCGACATATATACAATTTGAATCGGCCATGCGAACAGTTAAGACGTCGCCAGCCGCGAAAGGTGAAGCGTGTGGAGTAGGTTACTAACTAGAGGAACCTTGAGAAGCACACATTGAGACGGTCACTAGTCGCGGTCATTCTAGGCTCAGCCAGGCCACTAGACGCGACGACCATTTGCAGCCCCTAGTGGCCTACCAATGGCTAAAAGGAAAAACCCAGCTACTGAGGCCTCTTCAACATTTACTTTATTGGACACGTGCGCGACGACAGCGCCACAACTCTTGGAGCACGTTAAAATGACAAATGATTCATTAATTACGAAGTAATTAATCTTAAGTTATTCAACGAAATATTGTTTTATCCATTTATTTTATTAAATTTAGTTAATCTATAATTCTATAGTGTTGATTTTTTTAATCAATAATGAATATATGGCACGGATATGTAAATCATGTAATAAAATTGCTAGAGAAATGGTGAACGTCGTCCTACGTTTTTAGGTCATTGCGAGCGCTGCCATCGATTCACACTAGTGACACGACCCTTAAATCAGACCCGATATCGGGGAAGTGGTGGGGCGGACCCTAGATCGTACCTTAAATTTCCCAAATTGGCTCAGGCGCAGAATGTCCACTTCTCAAAATGTCCACTGGTCGCAAAATGTCTCTTTCGCAGAATGTCTCTTTCGCAAAATGTCCTTTTCTCAGAATGTCTCTTTCGCATAACGTCCTTCTCGCAGAATGTCCACTTCGCAAAATGTCCTTTTCGCATAGTTCCTATTTATTTAGAACTTACTTTAGTCACAATTCATTTAGCCATTAACTTAACAAACATCATGGGTGGTAACGAGTGTAACTTATTTGTTTGGATATGGGTAAGCAAATAAAAAAATATATACAATAAATCACATTTATTTCTGTATATAATAGCTTGATTATGCAGACGCAGCGGCTTAGCTGTTATTTGTCTATATGTATAACACAAAGTCCTAGAGAAGCAGCCGATTTTCAGGGTCGTGTGTAGCCCACTTAAGTGGGCCCACGACCCAAAAATCAGACCCGGTATCAGGACAATAGTAGTGGGGATAAAATCGGCTGCTTCTCTACACACGGCCCTGCCAATCAGTACTGAACTGACCGTGAAACAGACTACCTAGCCAGAGACGAAAAAGGAAGACTTGGGTTAAAAACTGGTTGATGAAACGTCATAAACTAAGCCATATGAATGTGATGAGGTATTTAGAAGCAGATGATTTCAGAAACATTTTGAGAATGTATGTGGCGACATCACGTGACATACGTTCGCATAGTACCACGACCTGCGCCGGACTGTGGAAGCGCACTGATCTACTGAAGCCCACAATGTTAAGTACGAAGAAGGTAGATGATAAATAATTGTTTCTGTATACCCTACAAATTATGTATTTTTATGTTGAGTGAAACAGATGTTTTTTTTTATTTTATTTATTTAAAGACTTTATTGCACAAATCATAGTGTACAAAGGTGGACTTAATGCTAAAAGCATTCTCTGCCAGTCAAACCTTTAGGTCATGCAGAGAGATGGCAATGGGTGCAGCGAAAAGAAATTTTGAGAAAAACAACAAAATAGTAACAATTTAATAATATTAATAGTAACAAATAAACGTACTTTAATAACTGTAAATTATTTTATATTCAATAAATATACTTAAACTTACACAAAATAAATACAATATATAAAAAATATACATAAATAATACACATAATAAATAAATATTATTTTGCAATTATCTATTCTTTAAGAAATTGTCGGACTTTCCTCTTGAATGATACCTTCGACTCGGCCCTCCTGACATCCAAAGGAAGAGAATTCCACAGTCGTGTTGCCGTCACTGAAAATGACTTGGAGACGTACGTGGAGCGGTGTGCCAGCGTGCCTAGCCGGAGATTGTCGGAGGAACGGAGAGACCGATCGTGAGTTTGGCATAAAAACGGGAACATATCTTTAAGATAAGAAGGCGACGAGGGGTTATTAAGAATAGCATGTAAAATGTAAAGGATTCGAGAGTCTCTACGTTGACGGATAGGGAGCCAGTTAAGCTGTGCTCTAAAACTGGAGACATGGTCATATTTACGGAGGCCGAAGATGAACCTGATGCAATTGTTGAGGAGACGTTCAAGCTTGTCGATAAGGGCTTCAGTAAGATTAGTGCAGCAAGAGTCTGCGTAGTCTATGATAGGGATGACAAGAGTTTGCATAAGCAGAAGCTTCGTCTTAAATGGGAGAAAGAATTTTAAGCGGTAGAGACTTCTCAGACAGACAATCACCTTACGGCTGACCTCAGCTATGTGAACAGACCAGCTAAGCGTAGTGTCCATAGTTAGGCCCAAGTTCTTGACACTAGTAGAGTAAGGTATAGTGGTACCTTCAAACACTATTGGGTCCAGATCCATGACATTAAACCTAGAAACAAGTCCCGGACTACCTACAATAATGGCCTGACACTTAGTAGGGTTGACAGAGATTCCGAAGTTTTGTGACCACGATGGAATATAATTTAAATTTTCGTTCATAAGATGAATTGCAGCAGGTAGTTCTGCAATTTCACTTTGCACATACAATTGCAAGTCATCAGCATACAGATGATACGAGCAGCGAAGATTAAGGGTGATAAGATTTATAAAAATAGAGAAGAGCAAGGAGAGATTATGCCACCCTGTGGTACACCAGATGACAGATTGTACCAGTCAGAATGGGCGTTAGGAGTTTTAATTGACTGCTGGCGACCACGCAGATAGGAAGAGAACCATTCCAGGGCTGAAGAAGATACTTTTAAGTACGAAAGTACGGCCAGAAGGAGGTCATAGTCCACAGCATTAAAGGCATTAGAAAAGTCTATTAGAACAAGAAGTGTGACTTTAAAGGAATACTTTAAGGAATGTATGTGTTCGTCCTTCCTCTAAAATGCTCTAGTTTTGTATTTTTTTTATTTATTTATTTGAAGCTAAGCAGATATTTGACCTCGATCTCACCTGATGTCAGGTGTGGATGAGGTCTAGGGTGGTGCATATCTGCTTAGTAGCAACCTATTCACTCTTGCTTTAAAGGTGTTTAGGTCATATTCCTGAGGGAAGACTTCAGCAGGCAGCGAGTTCCACTCCCTAGCTGCACGCATTAAAAAGGAGTCCGCAAAGCGCTTTGTACGAGTAGGTGGAATGTCGACAACATAGGGATGGTACGCTAGCCTACGTCTGGTCCCCCTGTGATGGAAAGGAGCTGGCGGGACTAGATCGTGCAGTTCACTTGCACAGTGACCGAAGTGCAGTCTGTAAAAGATCGACAGGAATGCCACTCTGCGGCGATGTACTAGTTCTTCCAGCGAGTTCTTAACAAGTGTGGCGTCACCTATCATCCTCTTTGCCCGGTTTTCGATTGAGTCCAAAGCAGCCAGGTGACACTTTGCTGAACCATCCCAAAGGTGGCAGCAATATTCCATGCACGGTCGGATCTGTGCTTTATATAGGAGCAATCTTTGCTTGGGTGTGAAATATTGCTTAGCCCTTGAGAGGATTCCAAGTTTCCTGGCAGCAGTTTCAGCTATGGACTCAATGTACTCGCCAAAGTTCAGGGTGGCGGACAATTCGATACCCAAGAGTTGCAGCCGATCGGTGACTGAAAGCGGCACACCTTGAAAAGTGGGGCTCCGATGGAATGGAGTACGTTTGGCAGAGAACAAGCACGCCTGTGTTTTTGAGGCATTGAACTGGACGAGGTTGGCAACGCCCCAGATTGAGACGCTCTGCAGGGCCAGATTTATCTTTTCAATCATTGCGTCTCTATGAGATTCGATTTCATCTCTGCTGGCGTTTGCACTGGACAAGTATCTGGCTGACACCGTACTGTCGTCTGCGTACGGTTATCTCTGTGATGCAAGAGCAGCCAGAACTATCGGGAGTTTCGATCGGCCTTCGTATACCACCTATATGGCGAGACAAAATGAGAGGCTGGTTCGCGCATTTTGAAGCTATTATGCAGTCGCAGAAGAAAGGAGACCAAGCAATGTACGAGCTTGTACTAGGACAACTAGAATGCCAGGACGTCGACGAAATATACGACATTTTACTGCGACCACCTGAGGAAAACAAGTACTTAGCTATCAAACAGCGCCTTCTGCAAGTTTATGAAGACTCCGAACAGAAAAACGTCCAACGCGTCATAGCCGGCATGGAACTTAGCGATTTGAAGCCATCACAGCTTTTGAGACGCATGCAGAACCTGGCCGGCCGATCATCTATCTACCGTCACGCTACGAGGAATGTGGCTCAACCAACTGCCAAACTACATAAGCTCTATAATAGCTATCAGCGAAAAGACTAGTCTCAGCGAAGTTGCACTTATGGCTGATACGATGATGGATCAACACTCACAGCGTGAAATATCTGCTATTCATCAACGCCCTAAGCAGACAGCTTCGTCTCAACCTGAAGCATGTGCTATCGACTACCAACAGGCTTCATCATCGAAATAGTCACGTACGCTGGAAGATAAGATTGACAAACTAACAGAGGCAATTACTCAACTTGTCACGAGCAATCACCAACGTGGACGTTTGCCCTACCGCAACCGGAATCAGAGGCAGAACAGGCAAGCATCTCGATCAAACAACCGCAACCAGTCAGTCAATACGAGGGTCAAACTGAAAGTTCTTAGAACTGGCCACTTATAAACAATATAATAAAAAAAATATTCTAAAATTTGAAAATAGAACTCTTTGCCAATATTACTGAGTATATATTTCATTCATTTGTCATTTGTTTTACGATTTGGCGGCAAATTGA
The DNA here is from genome assembly GCA_963924145.1 of Pyrausta purpuralis. Taxonomy (NCBI): domain Eukaryota; kingdom Metazoa; phylum Arthropoda; class Insecta; order Lepidoptera; family Crambidae; genus Pyrausta; species Pyrausta purpuralis. The sequence goes on from OZ001654.1 coordinate 2,030,702, forward strand.
AAATTGTCTGTGTCACGTCAACATGAATTTAACACGAGAAAATTTTCGTGCAATGATTTTTTATGACTTTCGATGTCATTTAAGTCAACAAGAAAGTTATGATAGACTACGATTGGCCTTTCACGATGAAGCCCCATCTCGTGCGACTGTTTACAACTGGTTTAATGAGTTTAAACGTGGTCGCACTAATCTCACTGATGATGTACGTGAGGGACGGCCTTCTACGGCGACGACTGAAAATAACATCTGTGTTGTGCGGCGTATGATAGAGACTGACAAAAGAGTGACCTATCAGCAGATTCGGACAAGCTTAGGCATCGGTATGAGTCAAGTGCACAAAATCCTCCACGAACATTTAGCGGTCAGGAAGCTTTGCGCCCGGTGGATACCTCATAATTTGACTAAGGCTCAAAAACTCCATCGTGTGGATTGGTGCCGTAAAATGATTGAAAGATTTAACGGAGGTGACTCAAATGCTGTGTTCGACATACTAACAGGTGACGAAAGCTGGATTTACTGTTATGATCCTGAAACCAAAAGACAATCTGCTCAGTGGGTGTTTCCTTTCGAGGAGTTGCCAACTAAAGTGAAGAGAGATCGAAGTGCGGGAAAAAAATGGTGGCCTCGTTCTTTGGAAGGATAGGTCATTTCGCAACAATTGTGTTAGAGGATCAAAAAACAGTTTCTGCAGAATGGTACACTACCAATTGTTTGCCACTTGTCTTGGAAAAAGTTCGAGAGAAACGACCTCGCAGTAGGATCCTCCTTCACCACGACAACGCCTCGTCGCACACCGCCAAGCGAACGATCGACTATTTGGCGACATCAAACGTTGAATTACTGGGTCACCCGCCGTATAGCTCCGACCTCGCGCCTTGTGATTTTTATTTATTTCCTAATATTAAAGAAAAACTTAAAGGAAAGCGGTTTATGAATGCTGAAGAAGCGGTGGCTGCGTATCGCGATGCCATTGAAGAGACCCCTAAGGACGAGTGGGCAAAGTGCTTTTCCCAGTGGTTCCATCGCATGCAGCGGTGTATTGACGTCAATGGACAATATTTTGAAAAGATATAATAAAACTAATAACTGGCTAATGTAATCAGTTTTTGATTTTCTAAGAACTTTCAGTTTGACCCTCGTAGAAGCCGTACGCCCAGCAACTCACCATATTGCTACTATCACCATAAGTTCGGTCAAAACGCTAAAAAATGTGCAGAGAACTGTACATTTTTGAAGAAAAGCACATCGGAAAACTAGAGAGAGCGTTGGCAGAGACTGGTACCAGCGCATCAGAATACTCACACCGTCTTTTCGTTACCGACAAGGAAAGCAAGCTAATATTTCTCATCGATACCGGTGCGAATATCTCTGTAATTCCGAAGAGGACTGGCCAGCAAATGAAACCGACTAAGCTCACTTTGTACGCGGCCAACAACTCTACTACGAGGGTCAAACTGAAAGTTCTTAGAAAATCAAAAACTGATTACATTAGCCAGTTATTAGTTTTATTATATCTTTTCAAAATATTGTCCATTGACGTCAATACACCGCTGCATGCGATGGAACCACTGGGAAAAGCACTTTGCCCACTCGTCCTTAGGGGTCTCTTCAATGGCATCGCGATACGCAGCCACCGCTTCTTCAGCATTCATAAACCGCTTTCCTTTAATTTTTTCTTTAATTTTTGGAAATAAATAAAAATCGCAAGGCGCGAGGTCGGGGCTATACGGCGGGTGACCCAGTAATTCAACGTTTGATGTCGCCAAATAGTCGATCGTTCGCTTGGCGGTGTGCGACGAGGCGTTGTCGTGGTGAAGGAGGATCCTACTGCGAGGTCGTTTCTCTCGAACTTTTTCCAAGACAAGTGGCAAACAATTGGTAGTGTACCATTCTGCAGAAACTGTTTTTTGATCCTCTAACACAATTGTTGCGAAATGACCTATCCTTCCAAAGAACGAGGCCACCATTTTTTTTCCCGCACTTCGATCTCTCTTCACTTTAGTTGACAACTCCTCGAAAGGAAACACCCACTGAGCAGATTGTCTTTTGGTTTCAGGATCATAACAGTAAATCCAGCTTTCGGCGCCTGTTAGTATGTCGAACACAGCATTTGAGTCACCTCCGTTAAATCTTTCAATCATTTTACGGCACCAATCCACACGATGGAGTTTTTGAGCCTTAGTCAAATTATGAGGTATCCACCGGGCGCAAAGTTTCCTGACCGCTAAATGTTCGTGGAGGATTTTGTGCACTTGACTCATACCGATGCCTAAGCTTGTCCGAATCTGCTGATAGGTCACTCTTTTGTCAGTCTCTATCATACGCCGCACAACACAGATGTTATTTTCAGTCGTCGCCGTAGAAGGCCGTCCCTCACGTACATCATCAGTGAGATTAGTGCGACCACGTTTAAACTCATTAAACCAGTTGTAAACAGTCGCACGAGATGGGGCTTCATCGTGAAAGGCCAATCGTAGTCTATCATAACTTTCTTGTTGACTTAAATGACATCGAAAGTCATAAAAAATCATTGCACGAAAGTTTTCTCGTGTTAAATTCATGTTGACGTGACACAGACAATTTTCATTTTGCCGCCAAATCGTAAAACAAATGACAAATGAATGAAATATATACTCAGTAATATTAGCAAAGAGTTCTATTTTCAAATTTTAGATTTTTTTTTTTATTATATTGTTTATAAGTGGCCAGTTCTAAGAACTTTCAGTTTGACCCTCGTATACGTCCGGCTATACGGCCTACGTCGTCCATTCCGCTGGAACTTTATCATCGCAGCAGTCAGTAAGCCGATTATAGGCGCTGACTTTCTAAAACACCACAAAATACTTGTCGACATCGAGGGTAGACGCCTCACAGATAAAGTCACGAATTTATCAGTGAAGACATCGATTTCTACCTACCCCACATCAACGATCAGGAGCATCGACTGCAACCACAAATATCATGAAATACTGGCAGAATTTCCTGATATTACCCGGCTGTCTACAATTAAAGAAACACCAAAACACAGCGTCGAACACTATATCGAGACCAGTGGCCCACCGTTGTACTGCAAAGCAAGACCAATACCACCTCATCGCTACGCTACTGTAAAGAAAGAATTTGAAGTCATGATGGAGCAGGGCCTATGCCGACCTAGCAAAAGCCCTTGGGCTAGCGCACTTCACGTAGTACCCAAAAAGAACGGCGACATCAGAGTCTGTGGAGACTACAGGCGGCTAAATGCGATAACCAAACCTGACCGCTACCCCGTGCCACGCCTGAAAGATTTTACCTACCAGCTGAATGGAAAGAAAATCTTCTCCACCATCGATTTGAACAGAGCGTATCAACAATTGCCAGTATTCAGCGACCACATTGAGAAAACGGCAATCATAACACCATTCGGACTATACGAATTTCCGAGAATGTGCCCAGGACTGAAGAACGCTGGACAAACCTTCCAACGGTTCATCCACCAAGTGCTACAAGGCCTAGATTACGTCTATCCGTTCATTGATGACGTTTTAATAAGCTCAGAAAATGAAGAATCGCACATACAACACCTACGCACTGTTCTTAGCAAGCTAAATGAATACGGAATCACTATAAATCCTTCCAAGTGCACACTGGGAGTACCAGAAGTCAAGTTTCTCGGCTATACAGTATCGCAACATGGCATCAAACCACCCGAAGACAAGGTCAGCGCAATCAAGTCGTTTCCACGGCCGCACACAATCGAAGAACTGCGACGATTCCTTGGCGCCGTCAATTTCTTCAGAGATGCACTTCCACACGCCGCATCTATACAAGCTCCACTGAACGCGTATCTACACGATAGTAAACGCAAAGATAAAACACAGATCACCTGGACTACACAAGCGATAGAAGCATTCGAAGCCTGTAAAGTTAGCCTACAAAACGCAGCTTTACTCGCGCACCCGTCACTCGTCGCGCCAATCGCCCTAATGTGTGACGCATCTAACATATGTGCCGGAGCCGTACTGCAGCAATATCAAAACGGCAAGTGGCAACCACTGGGCTACTTTTCCAAGAAGTTTTCGGACACCCAGCAGCGATATTCAACGTATGACCGAGAACTGCTATCCATCTACATGGCAGTCAAACATTTTCGTAAAATGTTTGAAGGCAGACAACTAATTATCTACACAGATCACAAGCCTATCACGTTCGCTCTGCGCAAGAAAACATCGGACACTGAAACTCCACGTCGCACCCGCCAACTCTTATTTATCAGCGAGTTCACGAGCGACATACACATAGTGGGAGCGAGAACACTGTTGCCGATTCACTCTCGCACATCGAAGAAATAAACTGTCCGAGTACCTTGAACTACGAACAACTTGCTATGGCTCAAGAAAACGATAAAAACTTGCAATCAATGACGAAACAAAGCCATCTGCATTTTAAGAAAATTCAACTACCCGGTACCGACTACAAAATATACTGTGAAATATCAACTGCAAACATCAGACCATATTTACCTCAAGACTTTCGTCGTATAGCATTCAACGCCGTTCACAACTTAAGTCATGCAGGCATTCGCACGACACGGAAGATGCTTACTGAAAAATACTTCTTGCCTTCAATGAATGCTGACATCAGTAACTGGACCAGAGCGTGTATACCATGTCAACGGACTAAGATACATAGACACACGAGCAGCAGCTTTTCTACGTTTCAACAAGCAGACAGATTTCAACATTTACATGTTGACATCGTCGGGCCGTTACCTCCATCACAACATGGTCACAGATACCTACTTACAATGATCGACAGGAAAACTCGATGGCCTGAGGCTATACCTCTTCACGATATAACAGCAGAGACAATCGCAAGACACGTTTATGGAGACTGGATCGCTCGCTTTGGCTGTCCTTCCACGCTGACGAGTGATCAGGGACGACAGTTCGAAAGCCAGCTGTTCACCAACTTAACAAAACTGCTTGGCATCGATAAAACAAGAACAACTGCCTACCACCCGCAATGCAGCGGAATCGTTGAACGTTGGCACCGATCACTCAAAACAGCACTAACAGCAAACCTGCAAAACCGCAACTCTAAATGGTTAGACGCCTTGCCCACTGTCTTACTAGGCCTACGAGCCGCTACAAGAAACGACACCGGAGTAAGCGCTGCACAGTTAACCTACGGATCTAGCCTAAGACTACCGGCGGATTTTTTCAATATAAACACCCCGATGACCTCACAACAGCCAATGGACTATACTTTCGTCGATCAACTACGTCAAACTATCAACGAGTTCAAGTCGCCAGAATCGCAACGGCAAAACACTAAAACATTCGTGCACAAAGATCTCCAATCCTGCGAAAGTGTTTTCCTGCGCATTGATTCCGGCCGTAAATCACTGCAAGCTCCATACGAAGGGCCGTATCCAGTACTACGGCGCGATGACAAAGTGTTTCGAATACAACTTCCCGAGCGTGAAGTCAACGTATCCATTAACCGGCTGAAACCTGCATACACATTGAAAGAAGACGATTCCTATGGCAGCACTAGCACAATGAAGACGAACACGAAGACTTCTTCGAACACTGCAACAATGAAACAAACATGATCCGGAAGAATAGTAAAACCAGTCGTACGCTTCGCTTGAGGGGGTGCTATGTGGCGACATCACGTGACATACGTTCGCATAGTACCACGACCTGCGCCGGACTTTGGAAGAAGCGCACTGATCTACTGAAGCCCACAATGTTAAGTACGAAGAAGGTAGATGATAAATAATTGTTTCTGTGTACCCTACAAATTATGTATTTTTATGTTGAGTGAAACAGATGTATGTGTTCGTCCTTCCTCTAAAATGCTCTAATTTTGTATAAAAGTAGATCATTCCTAAAATAAAGGAACATTACTGATTTGGACCTCGTTTAACTTTTACCTTCGCCACATACTTACGGAGCACCCTTTCACAATGTATTTTGAGTGTTTTGAAGAGCTCCTCAAAATGGTGACACCATTAATACAAAAACAGGATACCATATTGCGAGGATCGATAAGTCCTAGAGAACGGCTTACAGTTACTTTACGTTTTCTATTCACTGTACAAAGCTACGAGGATTTAAAATTCAGTGCTGTAATATCGCAGCAACTTATATACACAATGATTCCAGAGACATGTTCTAATCTACAAATGTATAATTTAATCAAATAAATACTTCTCACTCTTTTTCCTTCGCCATGTTTTCGCGCGAAATAAATCAGAATAGCGCAAGCACGTCGTATCGCCGCATTACTCGCGCGCATACTCGTAGAAATCAGATCCGATTTTGCTACACACGTGCCGATAAAGTGGGCTACACACGACCCTAAAATCAGACCCGATATCGGGACAATGAAAGTTGGAACGATTTACAAATAATAAAATTAGGCTTCCGATTTGCCAATACACGAGGCGATTTACGGTACGATCTAGGGTCCTCCCCACCACTTCCCGAATATCTGGTCTGATTTCAGGGTCGTGTGTAGCCCACTTAAGATTTAGGGCAAATAATAAAATTAGGTTTCCGATTTGCCAATACACGAGGCAATTTAAGTGGGCTACACACGACCCTAAAATCAGACCCGATATCGGGACAATGGAAGTTGGAATGATTTACAAATAAAGTGGGCTACACACGACCCTAAAATCAGACCCGATATCGGGAAAGTGGTGGGGAGGACCCTAGATCGTGCCTTAAATCGCCTCGTGTATTGGCAAATCGGAAACCTAATTTTATCATTTGCCCTAAATCTTAAATCGCTTCGGGCGAGCTCACGATTTAAGTGGGCTACACACGACCCTAAAATCAGACCCGATATCGGGATAATGGTGGTGGGGATGAAATCGGCTGCTTCTCTACACACGTCCCTGCCAATCAGTACTGACCTGACCGTGAAACAGACTACTCGTTAATCCGAGATGCCGCCGATACTTTCAAAGCAGCAAAAAATAGGCATTGCCTTGGCACTTACTATGGTGCCACCTAATCAGAGACGAAAATGGAAGACTTGGGTTAAAAACTGGTTGATGAAACGTCATAGACTAAGCCATATGAACGTGATGAGACATTTAAAAGCAGATGAATGCAGAGACTTTTTAAGAATGGATTTTGAACACTCAAAACCCATTCTTAAAAAGTTTCGGACAAAGCTATGAGGATTTAAAATTCAGTGCCGTAATATCGCAACAACTTATGTAGGTACACAATGATTCCAGAGACATGTTCCGCTATTTATAAATGTTTTAAATTCTTTATCAAGATACGTAGACTTAATACTAATTAACGTGTTTAATACTAATTAAAACATCGATTGAAAATCATTATGTTATTATTTAAGCAAAAAAATAATTCTCGCTCTTTCTCCGTCGCCATGTTTTCGCGCCAAATAAATAAGAACAGCGCAAGTACGTCGTATCGCCGCAGCACTTGCGCGCATACTGGTAGAAATCAGATCCGATTTTGCTACACACGTGCCGATAACACTTCCTTAGTTGATAATCGTCCCTAAATCGTGAGCTCGCCCAAAGCGATTTATGATTTAGGGCGAATAATAAAATTAGGTTTCCGATTTGCCAATACACGAGGCGATTTACGGTACGATCTAGGGTCCTCCCCACCACTTCCCCGATATCGGGTCTGATTTTAGGGTCGTGTGTAGCCCACTTTAGGGACGATTATCAACTAAGGGAGTGTTATCGGCACGTGTGTAGCAAAATCGGATCTGATTTCTACCAGTATGCGCGCGAGTGCTGCGACGATACGACGTGCTTGCGCTATTCTGATTTATTCCACGCGAAAACATGGCGAAGGAGAAAGAGCGAGAAATATTTTTTTGCTTAAATAAATAACATAATGATTTTCAACTGATGTTTTATTTATTATTAAAAAATCAGTCTACTTAAATCAATAAAAGATTTTAAACATTTGCAGATACGAAAATGTCTCTGGAATGTCTGGAATCATTGTGTACATAAGTTGCTGCGATATCTATTTTGGTGATAGAATAGAACATTGAAGAACCATACCTATTGAATAGTTTGCCCGCGGATATACGCCGGGAACAAGATAAGAATGTTTCTAAAAGAAAACTTAAAAAGTATTTTTTAGCTAACTTAGCTTAGGTAGTATTTAAGTTTTGATATTTATTTTGTCAGTGATCCCATAGTCAAACTATGTAAATAGTTTTGTGGGACAAGTGCTGTTTATTGTAAAACATTGTTTGATTAATAAATAAATAAAATAATAATAATAACAGCACTGAATTTTAAATCCTCGTAGCTTTGTCCAGTGGATAGAAAACGTAAAGTAACTGTAAGCCGTTCTCTAGGACTTATCGATTCTCACATTACGGTATCCTGTTTTTGTATTAATGGTGTCACCATATTGAGGAGCTCTTCAAAACACTCAAAATACATTCTCAAAAAGTTTCTGAAATCATCTGCTTCTAAATGTCTCATCACATTCATATGGCTTAGTTTATGACGTTTCATCAACCAGTTTTTAACCCAAGTCTTCCTTTTTCGTCTCTGGCTAGGTGACACCATAGTAAGTGCCAAGGCAATGCCTATTTTTTGCTGCTTTAAAAGTGTCGGCGGAATCTCGAATCAACGAGTAGTCTGTTTCACGGTCAGTTCATTACTGATTGGCAGGGACGTGTGTAGAGAAGCAGCCGATTTTATCCCCACTACCATTGTCCTGATATCGGGTCTGATTTTAGGGTCGTGTGTAGCCCACTTAATAAAATTAGGCTGCCGATTTGCCAATACACGAGGCGATTTACGGTACGATCTAGGGTCCTCCCCACCACTTCCTCGATATCGGGTCTGATTTTAGGGTCGTGTGTAGCCCACTTTAGGATACTATCTATCTAGGGTCCTCCCTACCAATTTCCCAATATCGAGTCTGATTTTAGGGTCGTGTATAGTCCACTTTAAGTGGGCTACACACGACCCTAAAATCAGACCCGATATCGGGGAAGTGGTGGGGAGGACCCTAGATCGTACCGTAAATCGCCTCGTGTATTGGCAAATCGGCAGCCTAATTTTATTATTTGTAAATCATTCCAACTTCCATTGTCCCGATATCGGGTCTGATTTTAGGGTCGTGTGTAGCCCACTTTAGTCATTGTAAGTAGGAGGCCTGAGATTTAGTAGGAAACTAAACCCTACTATTTGTAAACGGATGGTCGCATAAACTTTTTTGTCACGTGACTGCTAATGATTGAAATTACGATGAGTTGGACCGACAAAAATACGGACAAAACAGGCCAGGGCGTCTGAATCAGCCTAAAAGACTAGTTTATCATTAATTTGTATATCTTTCGTTTTCAGATTCTCACCAGTAGTGTCCCCGTCGCCGACGCGCAAGTACACGACGCGGCGGAGCCTGTCGCCGATCGCGATCCGCGCGTCGAGCTTCAGCCCGGTGGGGCGCGGCGGCGCGGCGGGCGGCAAGCGGCGCGGCGACGAGGCGGCGTCCCCGCTGCCCAAGCGGCCGTGCCCGGGCGACCGGCGCACGCCCTCCACGCCCCCCACGCCCGACTCCGACTCGCTCGAGTGCACCTTCCGGCCCGTGTCGCCGCGCGCGCAGCCCATGCGCCTCGACCACAACCACAAGTCGCCCGAGCCCAGCTAGTGACCTCCCGCCCGGACCGAACGGTCCCCTGTGACTCGAGATCGAAAGACTCTCGCCGGGAACCCGGCTCCTAGTAGTGACCTCGTCGAGTAGGCCCGGCCGTGGGGCGGCGCCCCGTCAATAGCCAAAGCATTCGAAACTTTATTGTAAATATTTAGGTGCGCTCCCGTGTATCGAGCGCAGTGTGTATATAATATCGGTAAGAGAATGTAGCCATAATAATGAGAACGTCTGTTGGACGCGCGTTCGCCCTGTGGTTTGTCATGTTATTGTTTGCGTATTATTTATTATGAGTTTTCGTCGCATCCCGACGGGCTTGTTGACCTTTTTTACCTGCAACCGTATGTTTGATATTGGAACGGGCGAACGTGCGGGTGTGTTATGCACAAATGGTAAGGTTAAAATGTTTTGTTGACTATGATGTTAACTGTGGAGCATATAGAGCCCCTTTTAAAATACATACTGGTATGTTATCCTCAAATCATACTATGTAAATACATAATGAAATTTCGATTACATATAACTAATTGAAATCATTCAACTCACCGGCTGTCTCGAGATGGTAAAAAGTACCATAAGGTATAAATGTTGATTTATGCATTGAAATGAAGTTGTTTTGTTTGTCATTAATTAGCATCATCCATTTGTGTTCATTGTGTCGCATAGCTTAAATAACACTATTATAAAATGATGATAGGTACTACTGATTATATAACATAATCCATAGGGTAGAAATGATTCAAATTATACATAAATTCATTTAATAATATAAGTAATGGTGTACGTATCATATTCAAGTGATCATCGTTATCTAAAGTATGAATTGGTATTTCAAATTTAATTATATTATTTACTTTCACCCCCCTTGGTTACAATTTTGAAAACTTCTAAGATTTTGTAAACACATCTACAGACATTTTTACGATTTGTAACTGTAGTTTTTATGAATTTCTGAATCAATTTGTAGATTGTATAATCAAATGGGCAATATGTAGCAAATAATTATTTTAATACCTCAGACATCATATGAGCTGTTGCATTTGCATTTTATGTTTGTGTAAAGTTTTGTACTACGTACATAGTTTACGGCAGTCAATAAGTGAAGTAGACGTGTTGTTTAAAAGCTATCTATTTGCTTAATTCACACAGGTGTGATTAAATAGTAACCCCACTTTGACATTCGTTATGTTGGCGTATCAATCTTGAATTATAGTGACCCTGTTCATTGACGAAGCCGTATCAAGGCGTTTTCATCATCAGTTTTTAATGAAACGCCAAGATACGGCAAAGGCTTTCAAAAAGCTCACCAGGTTGACAATATTGTGAATCTGGTGCGCTTTTTATGTCCATACATAGCTTAGCCAGATGCTTATGAAAAGCTATCTTCAGTGTTAATCTGGCGTGCGATTTTTGAGTTGCCTGTATATCCGAAAATATTCGAATATAACTTCACTCCGTGACAGTACTCTTCTACATATTATGAATTATATAAAATTGTTTTCTATTCTCCCTGAATTAAACTCCAGCCGTGTGTTAACTAAACGAATGTTATGTTTTTGGCCCTAATTGAATCCTACTTGTGTACCTATTAAATTGTAAGTAGGTATGTTTTGTATCTTTTGTAAAATTCGTCTGGGAGTTTTACTTACTTCTTGGACTACAAATTTGTTTTCAAAAGTGTGATTAAATCACAATATGAATCTATTTAGTTTTTTTAAATCATATTTCCCTTCTTTTGAGAAATCAATATTCCCTACATGCTTGGACGCCAGAGTAAAGGCTATTCTTTTAAAAAAAATCGATGTACAAACCAAAATCGTTTATTTACATCAGTTTTACATTGCTTTTGTATAATATTAGATGACAAATGATATCAAGAAAAACAGTTTTAAAAGTGAAATTAATCTAAAACTTACCATTAATGAACAACATTATTATAACATTCCAATATTTTGTACTCTTTAAAATGTGATAAATTACAAAACATAAGACATTGTTGTGAATAATCTCACAATATTACTATGTAAATTAATTATTAAAACATTACAAAATCCATTAATAATAATTATAATTAAAATTAAAAGAGTATTAGCAAAGCTTGCCAAGTACAATACATATTATATGTATATAAAAACGATACATCGATAAATCCGGTTCAATTAGATTATGTACTTAGAAACGTTTAAGGAAAGTGTCATTTCATGTCCCGAGCCCGGCGCCCGCCGGCGCGCAACGGACGGCGAACTCGATTCATACTTAAATAATTTTAACATTTTGGCGGCAACGTCAAATACAATAATTTTATAAATACGAAATTCCGCGCGATAAGTACAATTTTATTGCATAGCGCGTAACTTTATAACACTATGCACACATTTAAATGCGACAAATATACAGTTTACAATACAATAAGAAATACCTATTGCCTATAATTCACTATAGGAAGACAGTAATTCTTTCTTTTTTATAATAAGCAAGGCGGAAAATAATATTGGAATGTGGATAAGGGCTACATTTTTGGTAGAGATCTATTGTAGAGATGGAATTAGATTTTGGTTTTGATTATTTTTTGTCAAACAAAACTAGAGATAAATATTAGAAACCTAGTTTCACTGGCTCTTAGCTCCATAACAGAGGTTTCGCCTCTAGTCAATGGTGAGAATCGTCAAAAGCTCGTTCAAGACGATGATACCTAGCGAAAAGAATAATAAATACTAGTGCTGTTGCTGTTCATTCCTTTGCTTGCTCTATGCTCTACGATGTTATTTCGCTAACATTATTCTTTCCACTATGACGATGTTTTGATATGAACCACCATTTCGTCGTTTTGCAGAATTTATCAGTCTTGTATTTCGAGAAATTTGTAAATAAACATTGCATAAAAACGCAAATATTGACTTTAAATGAATAACAATATGCGTTAATGCAAACGCTGCATTAAAATGTAAATTGTCAACACTAATTCTTAATTGTTCTAGTTACAAAACTAGTTTGTTCTAATTTAACGGCACCGCACTCTCTTACTGAGACATGGCAATCAATTGATTTTGTATCCGGTAAGCCAAAGTTAACTAGCGTTAGCGTTAACTAACGGTAGCGTATGAACGTTATCGATTATATAATCCAATTTGAGCTGTAATCATAGAACTTTTGAGTGAACTTTTGCTTAACAGATAAGTAGTCAAGAGATTGCGCTGCGAGCGCGATGCATGTATTACTACTGAACATCTTACATTAGCAGAGCCTGAGGGCATCTAAAATTACAATTTGATTAACTAATAAACGTTATGCCTTAGCCCGATTTGTTCTAGCATATAGCGCAAACAACACACTGGCGCTTACGAAGCTATTTGATTTCGATCACTGGTGCTACGGACTACACATGAAGCTTTTGTACAACAGATAAGATTAGGGAATCTTACTGAATTTATCCTGTTAGAAGACAGCCTTAGACATGAACCGGAGTACTTAGATTAGAAAACTGTGAGGAAATAATCTACTAAAATGATTTTAGCGATAAGTGTGAACTTTTAACAGGTTAGCATTGAGTAAGCTTCCCAATTCGGACTCACCTTTTATATTCTACAACGCTCGGTCGGCGGGCCTCAGCTGCTGAGCACGGAGTCATCTACGAGAGGTACTTTGGCTACTTCGAAGAATATTGTGTGCGAGTATTTGTTCCGGACGGTGCTGATCGCTGATTTGGGCTTCTTGTGCAGTGTGGCGTTCTGGGCTAGCGCGATAGGGAGGATGTCTTGGAGCGTATATCCTGAAAAGACGAAATTATTTTCAAAAACATAATACTATTTATTGTTTTTATGGACTTATCAAGCATTCAATACTGGTCACTTGGGATGTGAGGTAGTGTTAAAAAGCTAGAAGAGCCACAATAAGTTGGGCTCCTGAGCCAGCACCAGAAGGTAATTCCGATTTTCCACACTAAAAATCCACAGTAGTGTGGAGGAATGGAATTGAATGTGGGTGTGGAAAACTAATCAAGTCAGTGTGGATATATGGACAAATATTCTACTTTTCTACAATCAGTAGGGATTTGTGGGAATGGTTGCTTCAGATTATTAAGTATGTAATCAATAGCTATTTTTAATTTTAGTACTGACTCGAAAAATTTATTGCTTAAAACACAATTTACGTCACGAGTTTTAATTAAATTTTAGCACCCCACGAAAAATATTTATAATTGTGTTTTGATCAATGAGTAGTATTATCAAAAACTTCTGAATCTACAAAAAAACATTTGTTTACAATAACCATTCCATAATTTTACAAAATCACTTATTCATAGACATTTTATTTAATATTAAAATAACGTTTCTAAAAAAAGTGGAGCATTAATATGACGTAATTTTTTCCACACCAAGCAGTCGGTGTGGATAAATGGACAAAAAGTCAAATTTTCCACAGAAGTGTGGATTTTTGGTGTAGAGAATCGAAATAACCCGCGCCAGCGCCAAGTTTATGCCTAAGATAGTTTTTTTAGTTGTTATTACGTTTACTTAGTCTCCGTCGAGTTAGCTACAATTTACCCTGTTCCGCCGATATGCTATATGTCAGTTGACGTACCCGTGTAGTACGCGAGCGTGGGCGTCCAGGAGCCGAGCGCCTTCATGCGCAGCGCGAGGTAGAGCGCGGCGGCGGCCATCTTGCTGTCCGAGTGCGGCGCCAGCGCGTAGTCCAGCAGGCACTGCTCCAGCACGAAGCGCGCCAGCGTCAGCGTCGGCATCGACACGCGCGCGCACTGGACAAACAAACAAGCCCGTCATTACTCTGCTCGGAATGAGACACTGAGAAATACCTACATGTAATTTGTACATTAGAAATCAAAAAAAAAATGAATGGGATGCCACAGAAATAAAAAAAAAAATGAATGGGAACACATTACCACAGTAGAATTATGCTGGTACCATTTAGGGTGATTTAACACCTATCTGAATTTAAAACTTGTATTGAGCAATTCTCGGATGTAAAACAAAACATTCAATTCACATAAGTAACAGTTTAAAAAGAGCATAGAAAAACCAAACTCTTTTAATAATAATCAAAGCCATAATGATACCTAGATCAATTTGCACAGTAAATAGATTCATATCGAGGGGTGAAAGGCTAATGGCTTCAAGCGACACTATGGGCGGTATTGAGTTATATATATATTCGGAATCAGCGGATTTTTCTACGTCTTTTGAGCCGGGTTTCATGCCGATCTGAGCACTTTTTTGGCGCTTGATGCAATTAGATTTGGCCCTGTTTTTAACACCGCCACTGACTCAAGTGACACAAAAAATCGTTTTTTTTTTAAACATGATTGACTTAAGCTATGTTAAGATACTATAGGTAGTTGGTTAAATCATTTTGCCTTTTTCGTACTTAAGCTCAAATGGTTGTTCACGCTTTTTTCCTGTTTCTATAGTTAAAGAAGATAGTAGGTTGAATTATTTAGCTTGCCCCAGAATATACCAACTCTTGTTATTTAAAGCAATTAGCCTGCCACAAAAAAAATATAAGCTTGTCGCTTGAGTCAATTAGCTCTCCACAAAAACATATGGCAAATGTCGTTTAAATCAAATAGCCCTCTCCAAAAATAAATGAAGTATGGCGGTTGAATCAATTAGATCTGCTCTATTTTATGTTAAGAGCAGTAATTTAAAGCATTTGGCCTTTTCGGAAATTCAAGAGAGCAGGTGATGTGAGATAATTAGGGCCTAATTTTTTTACAATAAACAGTCGCTTAATTCAAAAACTATTAATAGTTTTTGTACTTGAATCAATTACCTCGTTCGACAATTAGTATCGAAAGTCTGTTCAGCAAATAAATTTTTATATGACACCAGTCGAACAGTGTCGTTTGAACCTAGGTATAATCTTTGCGTTGCGCTTAAAACTTCTCGGGAACAAAGGGGCGCCCGCGCGGGGGGCGCTTCAGTCATCGCCGAACCGTGACCGAGGCTGGCCGCGCGTGTCGTTTTAGTGTCACACTCCAAAAGATTGTTGGTAAGTAAGCTTTTAGATTCTGTCCAATTCATGTATTTCAATAAATTTTGTTACATAAACGCTTATATCGGTACACATTATACCTATTAACCAATAATTTGATGGAATCCTAATTGAATGGTGAGTAATTTGATACAAAATGATGGAAAAAACGGTTGAAATAGTTTAAACTATAGGTTTTAAACGGTACACGCATGATTGCGCGATTGATTTAATTTGAAAATCATTTTTTATTACTCATTGCGATTTGTATTTTCTTTTTAGCCTTACAAAATGGATTCAAAGAGACGGCAATTTTTTAAAAAACAAGTTAATAAGTCCGCCGCTGTAAGTGCCAAGAGAAAAGAAACCACAAAACAGCGTGTGAAAGAAATGAAGGATAATAATGTAACCCTCTTAGGAAGCCAATCCTACAATGAGCAAAATAAGCCTATCCCAATATTAGCTTCAAGAAATGCTAATACAACAGTGTGTAGAAAACTTTTTACTCCTGACGTGAATGATGCAATACCGATTCATAAGGTAGGTATTTAAAATTGTAACCAAATTAGCCAAAAATATAAATGTCACTAAGCACGAGCTAAGCAATATTTTCATTTCTTTTCTTCTTGCTTCATTGGCAGCATGGGTTCAAGCTCAGAAATCGAAGATAGAAGCAAGCTAATTTCTTCGCATATACTTGTTGAAATAGAACCAGAAGATGTTGAGGTATGTTGTAAATTTCTTGATAAATACCTAGGTACCTATTTCAAAAGCTATACCTACCTAAATTGTACCTATACCTTCTATTACTTCTAATAGTTACTGAAAGTCACGGCTTTGTTCATAATTAACACAAAAAATATACGAGATAAGCTACACCACATAATAATAAAAGGAACCTGAATCTTTCGTCTCTCAATTATACTACTTGTTTTTTATTTTTACTTTTCAGGTTGAAAATATTATTCCCTCTTCACACAAAAATTTGGAGATCACTACTGAAAATGAAATAGTTTCAAGTGCAAATAAACCAAGCGGCAGTTCTACACAACAAAAAATAACCACAACCAAAGATATTTCAGATGCTTATAATACAAATATTAGCGAAGAAGAAAATAGCAAACTGGATAAGCCAAAGGTAATGATTTTCTGGCATACAGAGTTGTCTGGAAGAGATCGCTCAAAGCGATAAGACCGCTTTTGAGCACATTTAGTTTTTCGGTTTATTTTAGTGTAACTTTCATAATGCGCAACAAAGTGTTCATCTATCTATCTATATATCTATCTATCTACACGAATAATAAAGAGTGAAGTTTTTTTGTATGGCATGTTTGTAAGCTAAGTTATTAATTATTTTTATTCATAATTACCTAATCAGTACTGTTCATTTTTAGGACATGAAGCAGGAGTCCGAAATCAATTTGATTTCTACAGCAACTGAGATGATTAAAGAAAAGGTAACGGATTTTTTTTTCTAAATTTTAACTTTCTTATTTAAGTATGTACATAGCGTCGCCGTAGAGTGAAAACCTCGTATGTGTTTTTGAGTAAACTTTGTAGGAGGTGAAAAAAACCGTCTGGTGAAAAATAATTGTACTACGTAGATTTTTGTTTTAATTGTTATTGTGAGTAAAACCAAAGTTATTTCAATCGTCATTTAAAATGTATATGCACTTTGAACGTCTGTTTTCACGATTTTAACATGCTGCGACCTGTCGTCTCGAGGTAATCACACCAGATTATAGTTCACGCGAGCGAATACGAGGTTCTCATTGAACGTCATAGATAGCGCAATTTGTATCAGATGAGCGTGTTAGTTAAACTAGAATGTGCGTCGCGAGGTTTTCTTTCAAATAATGTAATAATAAAAAAATAAGCAAAAATGCACTTCCGAGGTTTTCACTCTACGGCGACAGGTATTTCAACATGGAATTCATTAACTTACTTAAATAATTATAATTATTTTTATTTCAGGATAAAGATGTATCCGCAGCGCATTCAAGTCAAGAACAAACAAAAAATGAGGTATTTTTATATTTAGTACATTTAAAGTACTTATACATTACTAACAAATAAAAGCTAAGTCATTAATTATTTTTATTTATAATTATCTAATCAATACTGTTCATTTTTAGGGAATGAATCAGGAGTCCGAAATCAATCTGATTTCTACAGCAACTGAGACGATTAAAGAAAAGGTAACGATTTTTTTTTCTACATTTTAAGTATATCAGTTAAGTATGTACATAGGTATTTCAACATGGAATTCATCAACTTACTTAAATAATTATAATTATATTTTTTTCAGGATAAAGATGTATCCGCAGCGCATTCAAGTCAAGAACAAACAACAAATGAGGTATGTGAATGTACTAAACATTACAGGACCTATACATAAACAACAAATTAACGCTAAGTAATTAAATAACTTAATTTTATTATCTAACTTCGATTATTATCTGACCAATACATTTTTTAGGACAAGGATCTGGAGTCAGGAATCAGTGAGCAAAATCTGCATTCAACATTAACTGAAATTATAACCGAAAAAGAAATGGACATGATTCGAAAATCTTTAGAAGAAGATGCAGACATTTGTCCAGATAATAATGAGATCTTAGTTTCACCTGAGCCTGAGGCAAAGAAGAAGAAACGTGCACACAAGAAAATGAATAAAAGTTACGTAGATTTTCTTTCCGAAGAAGAAGATTTTGTCTGGGATTCTTCATCCTGGAAAGATACTGGTGACGAAAGTGAATCGTCTTCCGTCAATTCTGACGCTCCAAGGAAAAAGAAGAAAAAAGTAATCTCTGAAGATGGAAAGGTTGGTGAAGCTGGACTAAAAAAGAAAAAAAATAATAAAAGGAAAATAAGGGGTGAGCAAAGAAAAAAGGGTAAGAGTTATGTAAAAAAAGACGGAAGTGTTGTAGATGAAAAACAAATAAAACCTAATCCCTGCTTGGGAAAAAAATGCGGACACAACTGTGGAGAAATTGACGAACAGAAAAGGAAAAACATTTTTGATTACTTTTGGGGATTATCTTCACAAGGTAAAAAAGATTAGATAGTGGCTATGTCGTCGTCACAAGAAGTAAAACGGAAGAGATCCAAATCTTCTGGGTACAGATCAAGAACCTATAATTACTTTATTAACGATGGAGAAGGTCGACGCCAAGTATGTTTGAAGTTTATCTTACATACTCTTGACATATCACAAAAATTTGTACAATACACTATATCTACTGCTTCTTACGGAATTGCGAAAGAAGAATCACGGGGAAAAGTCTTACCAAGCAACAAGATAAACGAAGCTATTAAGGAGTCTGCAAGAAACTGGATAAAAAGTTTATCTGCACTACCATCACACTACTGCCGAAAAGACTCTACTCGTCTATATTTGCCAGAAGAGTTCAAAAGTATCAAAAATTTACACCGGATTTACAAGGAAGCAAAAGCTTCAGAAGGGGTTGACTGTTTGAGCGAAAAACTGTTTCGTAATATTTTTCTTAATGACTTTAACCTTGGTTTTCATGTCCCAAAAAAAGACAAGTGTCTGAAATGCATGAAATTTGAAGCAGAAAACATAAATGATTGTCCTGAAAAAAAGGCTCATTTGGACGAGAAAATTGCATCTAAAGCACGTCTAGAATGTCACCAAGAACTAGTCAAAGAAAATCCTTCCATTTTATGTACATCTTTCGATTTACAGAAAGTACTTAACACACCTCACGGATCAAATATGCAACTGTATTATTCACGCAAATATGCTGTGTACAATCTGTGCGTTTACGAAAGTGTCACAAGGTCTGGTTACTGTTACGTATGGGGGGAATCGGAGGGTAACAGGGGTGCGAATGAGATCGCTACTATTTTGCAAAAATATATTAAAGATGTCGATGCTCGGGGCTCTATAAAAACATTGATTTTGTATTCAGATTCTTGTCCCGGTCAAAATAAAAATAAAATAGTTTTGGCCGCACTACACAACGCGTTGCTACATTCAACAAATCTAGAAACAATCCAGATGAATTATCTCCTTCCCGGGCACACTGAAATGACGGTTGACAGCATTCACTCTACCATTGAGTATTCTGTGAAAAACACCACCGTGTGGGCCCCCCCCCTCACAATGGGTGACCATATGCCAACTAGCTCGTAAAGAGACAAAGCCTTACAATGTGGAAGGACTGACGCACGAAGACTTTATGAGTTTCGACGATTTGGCGGACAAATACTTTAAAGGAAATTTAGTTGGAAAAATAAGTAAGCTGCGAATTGCAACTTTCAAAAAATCAGCCCCCAACACAATGAAAGTAAAATATAGCATGAAAGAAGATTCACCAGAAGAAAAAATTCAAATAATAGCGAAGCCTAAACTTATCAGTCAAAGATATGCTTCCCCTCTGCCTATTACAAATGCCAAATATAAGGACCTGAAAAAACTGTGCGTTAGCTCAGTTATTCCAAGAATTTTTCATGCAGAATATTTAAGCTTGAATTCTGCTGAAGGAAACGACGAATTAATAGATACAGATGTAGAAGACGAAGTAGATGAGTAAGAGGGAGATTGAATTAAATAATTTAAAACTGATTAAATTTTAAGAACGTACCTTAATAAAAAGAAAAAGAAGTTTTGTTTAAGAATATTTTTTATAAAATTTATCTTTGTTTAAAAAGAAGTTCTGTTTAATTTTTGCTATACTGTTTATATGTCTTATTAAGTAACTTGTAAAGGTAAAAAGGATAACTTTTCACAAACTGATAAGGGTTTCTTGTCGACTAAACTGAACAAGTTTCATTAAGAAATTCTTTTAGGAATTGAAATAAAATTGCCTTTCTCATAAATTGTCTGATTAAGGTGGTCATTTTGTGTGAGAAAGTCATATTTTATTTTTATTATCTGTAAGAAGTTCTTCATGAAAATTGTTAAGTTTTGTTGACAGAGCAACTCCTATCAGCTAGTGGAGAGCTGTCCCTTACACCCTATAATAAATGAAAAGATAATAATTAGACTTCTGTTGAGATGAGACTGATTTTATAAAAATGATAGGTCTAAAAATACTATGTTGAATGTTACTTAGCTTTGTTTAATTAAGTATCCTTAGCTTGTGTTAAGATGTTAAATTTTTGAGTCTGACTTTATGAACATAAAGCATTTGATTGAATAAATAAACACTTTTTTCATTTCACTTTTTATTTTATTCTCGCCAAACATCAACGAAAACTCAGAATAAGTCTGCTGCAATTTCGATACAGTCACCTTTTGGCTATGGATTCAACCACCAAACTCAACCAAAGTTCTAAATTTATGATGACTTAAGTCAACGAGCTAGGAATATTGATCATTGCTTGAGTCATTTTTCCTTATTCTAAATAAGAATGGAACTGGTATTTCAGCTTATTAGATGTAATCTATTTCACCTATAAGCTAGGTAGTTCAGTTAATTAGTTCTACACGAAAAACACGACTACGAGCTCTTTGAGTCACTTATTTCTCCACTAATCTTAATTGCTATTGTATCTTAAAGCATTTGGTCGTATTTCAAAAACAAGGGCAACCGTCGCTTAATTCCATTTACCTTACCCAAAAAAAAAAGCATACGAGCATTTTGGACTCAAGCGACATTTATTTCTGTAATCCTTTGTTCTATTTGATTAAAAACTACAATATCTGATGAACAATTTAATTTCCAAAAGAACTGTATACTTAGAATCTAAATTAAACAAAAATCTGATTTTCTACATTTTTTTTTTCAATTTTCAAAACATTAAAACACTCTCCTGTGAAGTTCCAAAAATGTCGCTTGACGCCATTAGCCTTTCACCCATCGATATGGTTAAGCATCATTGTCAGTTGCTATTAAAAGGGAAGAATAATGTCAAAGTGATCGCAATATGGCAGCAGACATAACTTTATATCTGCAAATAAGTTAGTTTACGAATTGAGAAGAAGTAGGTCAAGATCAGACGCAAATTAATTTGATGATAAATTAGGGTCACCAACTACCGAGACAAAGTTCGCCAGTTTTAAGTAGTCTTAATATTCATACCATATTCACATTGCCTGAGATTGTTTTCAGATTTTTTTAGAGGAGGAACTGTGGAATAATTCTACTTAGTACTGATGATTGACCGTCGTAAGTGAAAGTAAACTATCTCTCACCCTGGCGTATCTCCTGAGGAAACGGTAAGAGAGCGGCACGCCGAGATCGAAGTCGATCACGCGCAGGATGTTCATCTCCATCTTGAGCAGCTGGCTGAGTGTGTACGCGCCATCGCAGATGTATAGGAAGTCGTCTACCAGTGGGGGGATCCGCTCCTGAAATTTTATCAAGTTGCTTAGCTTTCAACACCCAGTTCTTGCATGTTGCGAAATCTAGAATTAGCGCTTTAACTGTGTTATAAAGTCAGCAGTCTATCTGTCATCGTTAACATAATGAAACCAACTGCAAACAATCTCAATTTAACCAAGAGTTAAGCTCTGGTATCATGCTACTTGGTCTATAGTCTATACAGGTTTGAATGAAACTTGAATGCTAAGATGAGACTGAATTCAGAACCTTCACTAAATTATTGATAAATTAAATACACTTTTGTCGTGAATAAATTCGCAACTATCTTCTTTGTTCACTACTTTTCAGACTATTCTACACGACAGGTGTGCCATTTACGATATCATACATACATCTTCTGTAACTGTTATTCTAGCTGAAGGTTCTTCAATAGCAATAGGCTTTTGTGGGAACTGAAAGAAGCAAAGCGCTGCTTTAAGTCATTACATGGAGTTTTACCTACATCTGCTAACTACAAAGACAAAACACAAGTAACAACATTTGACTGTTGTGAAAAGGAGTATATACAAAACTCAAGAGCTTTCTGACGTCAACTCCCAATTTATGTCCTCCATATATATAATGAATTAAATGTTCGACCTTTAGTTGAAAGAAAATTTATAATGTTAACATGTTGTACATTTATTGAGAGTGAAATGAAAATAAAGGCGACAACAGTGACGTCAGAAACTTCTCAGTTTTACTGTCGACCTATGGTTGTATAAATAGTTTCTATGTCAAAAGAGGATCTTACGTCAAATTTGGAAGCGATGAAGAGCGCCGCAGCGCCCAGCAGCTGCAGCTCCTCCTTGGTGAGGTGTTCGCGCTCGGGCTGCTTGGCGGAGGAGCGCGTCAGGAACAGGTCGACCAGCTTCACGGCCAGGTACAACGTCTCGTGGTTCAGCTCAAAGCTCTCCTGCACTTCGACCATCCAGTCCACGAGCAGCGCCCGCATCCAGGACGTGATGCCGTTCATGCGCTGCAGGTAGTCGTCGATGGGGAAAAGACGCTAGAAAGAACGCAGTTGTCAAAAAAATATGCAATCGGTCAGACTAGTTGGTGTAGAACGATACATGTATGTTACGTTAGACGAAGCGAAGGCTTCGCTTTTAAGGATTATTTCACTTTATTTTGACTAATTGTTCATTAACTGAAATAAGCTCAAGTGATAGTTATTAGCAGCTATAACTTTTCTAGTAAGACTTTCAGAAGTGGATTCTTTTGGACTGAACATTTGAGGTAGAATAAATAGAATTGAATAGATAGATATACAGAAAGAAGAATATAAATATATAGTGTTAGGCAATTGATAAGAGATCGAGAATTTAACGTAGGATATAATGTAGCGTAGTAGCGATAGCATCGTATTAACATAAACATTAATGCTGTTTATTTTCTAGAAAGTAGATAATTTATTTCCGCATTTGCGACGAAACACATGATTTGCTAAGAGCAAATAGTTGCAGTGGACCCTTCGATATATTTTCGCACGCCTGTCGAGCAGGGCGACGCCTGAATGCATCCATTGTCATCCCATCTGTCCATCACCTTCTCTGCCACTTCATTTTACTTTTGTTACTATCTTACAGAGGGACATCCCGACTTGGGTGACGCCGACTTGCACCAAAAATAATAGGCTATTCAATGTCAAGGTCTTGTTATAAATAGTTCTCATTGAAAAAATTAGCTTCACGTTTCATACATACATGAGTAAGTGAAGTATTCAGATGAAATTATCAAGAAACGAATAAGAATTTCATACGAGTGTATATATGTATGGAGGATATAAAGATGACAAAATGAAAAACTTCACGATAATATAGCTTACTGATCTATCTGATGGGTAAAATTTATTTTATTGCTTGTGTTGTAAGTATGTGTAATATTATGTAAGTATTAGTTGTATTTATTTGGTATTTATGTAGACAATTTTTATATATATAATTAATTTTGTTTCTTTGTCGCACTGCCCACAATCATTTCTGCTTAGCCCAAGGGCATGACTGGTAGAGAACGCCATATGGCGTTAAGTCCACCTTTTGTACAGAATTTTATAATTGTGCAATAAAGTATAAATAAATAAATAATATGAGCAATAATTCGTAAGTTCAAGTAAAAAATATTATAGAAGGTGTTTCGTACATCGTGTGCCACGTGAAAATGGCTTATAATGGGGGTAATTGGCTTTAATGTCCTGCCTTAATTTTCTCCAATTTGATCTGCAAGTACATATATGCGTTTAAAAAATTATCAGGAAAACTACTGGACCCGTCAGACTTCGTGAAAACTTCTCTAGACTGTGATTATGGTAAAAGTATGCTGCACTATTTAGTAAATATACTCGCAGGTCGCAAATGGCTGCATAAGAAATAACCACATACTACGTATCACTAAGATAAGAGAAGATAATATACAAAAAAAAAAGGTTTTGCAAGAGGTCCATATCCTGTTATATTATTTAGAGCTATCATCATCATCATAATCATTATCAGCCAAAGGACGTCCACTGCTGAACATAGGCCTCCCCCACGGCTTTCCACAGCGACCGATCACTAGCGGTCTGCATCCAGTTTGATCCTGCGATCTTTTTAAGGTCGTCTGTCCATCTTGTTGGTGGACGTCCTACGCTGCGTCTTTGGTCGAAGGGTCTCCAATCTAGAACTTTCCTGCCCCAACGGCCATCAGTTCTTCGCGCTATGTGCCCTGCCCGCTGCCACTTAAGCTTACTGATTCTCAAGGCTATGTCCGTTACCTTGGTTCTTCTACGTATCCCTCGTTTCGTTATTAAGAGCTATACCCAAAGCAATAAGTTAGATTTACAGTGCAAGAGTGAAATAACAATTTTTCTAATAGAAGAATACATAACTTTCGTACATAAACTAGTTTTAGTGCCAATTTTGTATGCAGCATGTTGAGACCTGGGTCACATTAATGAAAAAAATTCAGTTAAGTATTTGAATGTTTTATATTATAACAAGAGGCATACCTTCACCATAAGCACAGTCTAGAGAAGTTTTTATGAAATCTGACAAGTCTAGTAGTTTTTTGTTTTTACAGCCATATAAAGTTCCAGGTTAAATTGAGAAAATTATGTTCCACAACTTTGCATATTTATGTTGCCTGTCTATAGGTCTTTTACAGGCTTTATTTTGGGGAGTGAGTTCTTGTAGTCCTTTATAATGCGCACAACCAGAAGACTTTCAAAGGCTAAGCGAACAGGTTTCTTCGGGGTGAGCTTGCTCCATTGTCAACTCTGTCTAAGCCCAATTAGGTTTAGGCTAGAGTCAAGAGCAAACTCATATAGAATAGTTAAAAAATATATGATTCAAATGCCACATTTCAGATAATTTCCATGAAAAGAATAAAAAAAACTATTAAAAAAAATAACATGGCAAAAACAAAAAAGGCAGAAAATGATAGCTAAAGACCCTCATTGTAAGTCATTTTTATTTGGCACACTTACCAAACACCCTGTATAATGTAGACTAAATTGCAGGCAAAAGTCTGTGAATCCTTGACTTTTTTTACAGTCTTTACATCAATAAACAAGTAAGTACTTACATTACCCACCTTTGACTGGAGCAAAAAAAAACAGCATTTTGAAAAAACCTTAAAATAATAGATCTTACAAAAAAATCTCACCTCTCTACTTTTCAAGTAGTTGAATATGTCCATAGCATAATGTGACACCTGGAAAGGATCATTCCAGTTCTCTTGGTCAAAGTCAACAACATCACTAGGCGCCTTGTGAGGTGTCTCAGTTTCAACATCCAGAGATCTGTTGATGGTGTCATCTAGATTTACTTTGTCTAGTTGCTCACTGATAGTCTTGTATTCTTCTTTTGTGGAATCAGAGGGGCTGCTGTAATGTCAATTATTATTTGATATGTCTTGTGGTAATTTTTTTGAAAGAATAGGTTATTTTATTTCATCCTAAAGTCATAAATTTAGGATATCTAATGTGGAGAAAAGCTAGGAAAATAATTCATTAGTATAACAGGCATTTGAATGGCAGTCAGTTGGCATGGTAAAAAAATATGTATATCTTGGATTTAACTTTAAGATGAGAAAACCACTAACATGTTCTCCAATGCAGTTGTGTATAGAGAGGGTTCCCCAGAGACGTCACTTCTTGCAGACTTTACGGACGTCTGGCTGTGGTTCTGGTTTTCCTTGCCTGCTGGTTTCCTGTCAATGTTCTTTAAAATGCCATTCTGGGCACGGGTCGAGACCGGTTTGGCTGTGTCCTTGGAGAAATGTTTCTGGACGGATTCAAATGCATTTGTAGCCACCCTCTGAAGGGTTTTAGTCTTGGATGTCTTGCCATTTACCACAGGCTGCGGTTTAATACTCTAAAATTTAAAATATATGAAATACAAGAAATACCTAAATGTTTGAAATAAAAATAAAAAACATTGTTATCATGAATCAGTTATTGTAATGCAAAATGTAAGTTATTCATTAAAACAAGTAACATGATGGTACTTTGTTTAGGAGTTTATCACCATGTGAAAACTTGTATTGGAGAGGGAAAGGTCATTAGCCTTAAAGTGGTGGACAATGTATTTTACCAATTTATGAGTAATGCTACACATTGCGGCTTTAGGCTTAGGCTTTAAATAAGGAAGCTGGGAGTATACTTTTTGAGTATTACCCTCAACTATCCGGTGTTATAACAAAAACAAGAGGTTATTAACCTTGAGTGTTGGAAGTATCTTGCTCTCCACTGTGACTTTTTTTGCCGCCAAAATCTTGTCTTTGTCATTATTAACGCAGGATTTGTTGATAGCGTTTGTGATGTCTCCAAATGCCGCCCTTTTAGCAGTCAAATCTTTCAACGGGCTATCGGCTTTTCTTTTGTTAGGAACTTTCAAGCCATCTTTGTGGCTCTTCAGGGAAGCTACTTGCTTACTCCTCGTCGTGATACCATGGGTCAAAATGCCATTCAAATTCTCGTTGACGCCGATTGGCTTTGCTGCCAACCTAGTTGGCGCCATTATATATACTGAAATAATTATTTATAAATCACGTGTCAGTGATAAATCGCGTTGCTTGCCACAGAAATAAACTAAATGCATACACGAAATTATTGTACAAACGTAAACAACAGTTTCAAAATCGTCACTTCTAACGACCAAAAATGGATGCAAAACAAGCGAACATCGACTCGATTAGACAGCGTCAAACGCTGTTCTAATGACAAATTTTACTCACGCGTTCTAGACGGCAGCTGCCGTTTTGTAGACAATTTATCACTATTTCTAATGTTGCACAGCCCGACAAATTAACTGCTAAGTGGAGAAATTTTGATAATTTTTGATAATCACTCGACACCGGACATGAACGTTTTCAGAAAACCGTTGGAGATTTGCTTTGAATTTTTATTGGCTTACTGATACAACCAATCACAAAGCTGCTTTGCGTACGCTTCGTTTCAAGACATTTACGTTTTCGAATTCATATCGTATCGTATTCGTATTTAAAATATTTCGAAAGATTCATTAATATGTACAAAATAAACTAGGTTTTACTAAAAAATGGGCATTTTTAAGGTAATCGTTTTGCTTTAATTTGTGTTCAAAGATGTTTTTTTAGAGTATTGTAAGCTCTTCAATCACAACTCCGTGAAACGGAAGTACTGTATAAGTAATACGTTTCATTTAACGCGATTTATAAATTAAAAATATGAGAGCTTGGCAGCTTTGTAACTCTTTACGTGTGTTTTTCTGTGTAGAATGTGATAAATTTTCATTTGTTACATAAATTCAAGCAATTTTACGATTAATATCTCCGTTCTAAATAGGTCTATAAATAAATTTCGTTGCGTAAAATAAACTTACAACTAAATCTACGTAGAATGAAATATATTCTAGGAAAACGTCAAAGTCAAAGTGACAAATTATTTTACCAAAAAGTGCACCAAAACAATGAAAAAACATTATTTTTCGTAATCTCATTCGTCTCTCCACAACAATTTTATGTACAAAACGATATTATTAAAGCTCACATTTGTGTACTTAAAATGTTAGGTGGTGCGAAGCTCAAAGTAGTTTACACTCACGAAAAGACTTGCTTCGCGTATGTTAGTCCAAAGTACAGCACGAATAATGAAAGGGTAAGCTAAACAATACTATGACTTTATCAAAATGACTTGCTAAATACTCCCTGTGCCCCAAGAAAATGTGAAGTTGTGGTCTGTGCTATTCCAATTGGTTATCTTAATTTGCACTAGTGAGGTTATCTTAATTATGTTTTTTTTCTAGACCCAGTGTGTTCAAGTTCTATCAAGAGATAAGCAAGTCTTATTGTGGCTTGTATTTAGTAGTAGCGTGCAGGAAGGTCAGATTGCTTGCAATCCTATATTTAGTAGGCTATTGGGGCTTGAGGAGGGGTGGGAAGTATTTGTCTCCCCGTATGGAGATGTTAAGGTTTTGGATGAACTGTACATAGACACTGATAGCCCAGATGACCAGGAGATATTGGTAAGTGTATTAAATATTTTTATATTTTATTTCCTTTAGTACATAAGTTATTTAATGTAAACTCTTGGTGTTACAGGAACACAATGTCGAGCTTTTGCAATTACGGATATTAGATCAATTAAGACTAGTTGTATCAAAACAAAAGGCTGTTGTTTGGATATCTTCTTCTTTACCCATAGTGTTCACACCCAAACAAACTGGTTTGCTAGTTACACACAGCAGGATTGTAGTCAAAGTAGATGCCTTCAACACTTTCCATGCGCCACCACCAACCAATGTGCCTAAAATTGAAGAGACCACATTCCAAAACATTGGGATTATCAACAAGGGGTTGCTGAAACCATACTTAAATGTCTTTGACAGACTAGTGTTGAGAGCTTTACCAATTGACAGTGATGGCAAAAGGAATCTAATACATCCATACATTGTTTTCATCCATGAGGATTTACTAGGTGATAAGAACAAGCATTCCACTGTAGTACTAGCAACAATGCAAAATATTCCATCAATTTTACAAGATAATAATGAAAATGAGAATAACAATAACAAAATCAATGATTTGTGTGTAGAAATAGTGCCCGTAGACAGTGTTGTCTTTCAAAGTCTATGCCATGAAGTTTACAATTCAAATATTCAAACAGTACTCATACCAAAAGCATTGAATGCTATAATAAATATAGAGAATGGAACTCGCATCATATTTACAATAATTGGTGACAAAGTTGAACAGCCTGATCATGTTGATGTTATTACATATTCGGACATGGTGCAGACAGAAAGTGAAGTCATTGAGAAGTTCAAGAATTGTGTCATAGAGAATACACATTCAGGAAAAAAGTTTCTAATCAATGATGGTATGGTAAAACAAAACACACAGATTAGTAGAGGTTTTCTGAAGTTCAAATTGAAACCTGAAAAGTTAAAATATACTATGTTGAATTCTGAGTCTTTTAGACAATGTACTGTAGCTGCAAAATGCTTGACTGATTGTGATTTAGATATACCTAAACTTCCTATGTCTAATTTGGAGTATGATTACAAGAATTATTGTAGAACAATGAAATCTGTGGAGAGCTTAATCCAAAAAATAGTTTCACATGTATACTTTGAGATACATAGAGAGGCAACATTTAAAAATGTTTCAGAGATCAAAAGCAATGTTTTATTAACTGGTAAGCACCTTCAACTCCTTATTTGCTACTTTCGAATTCTTCCATAAGGGAATGAGTATGTTTTACTTAAACTGGCATCAAAGTCGATGTTCACAATGATTTTTTATATGAAACTTTATTTCTCTTGTGAAAATCCCGTTATTTGTTTTTAGGTCTCAGTGGCGCAGGCAAGTCAGCAATCTGCCACATCATCCAAAAAGAACTAACTGTGTGGTCGCGCATGGTGCAGTGCCGTTCCCTCAAGGGGCGGAAGGACATTCCTGAAGCTCTCAGTGCAGCTCTGCTGTCGTGTCGCGAGCGCTGTCCCGCGGTGCTTCTGTGCGATGATGTAGATGCGCTTCTGCCGCCCAGCCTGGAAGGTGCTTCGCCGCAAGACATCGCTTATTACCAAAGGTATTTTTGACATTCAAAAACTATCCTCCCTTACCTTGCCTATTGAAAATTTGTGTCAGTTCGAAATGTGCTAGCTTATTTATCTGTATCCTGCTGTAATTCTTATGAAAGGCGTTTTTGAAAATGCAGTCATCATTCTGTTACAAAAATAAAATTGAAAGGGCTTAAAAATATATACAGTTGTCCTGTATGTAGAGTTCAAGCTGAAAGGGTATAATAGACTACAATTTCTAACTTTTTACAGTTATTTTAATTTATTTATATTTTAATCTGATTTTGATATTAAATAGCCCTTATCGCTGACTTTGGTTAACACTGGTTAGGATATTCAGGCTTATACGAGGGCGGCACTGAAAATTTCGAGAATCAAAGAAGTGACACAACATTACTGTTTAAAAAAATATTTATTGCTTTCAAAGTATTATCCGCGAAATTTGACACATTTTTCCATATGACGGAACCAATCATTAAAGCAACTATTCCATTCGGAAGTTTCGGTCTCCAAATGGCAATTAATTTTTTTTTTTTAGAGAAATCATAGAAATCATTAAGGCTTAGGTCGGGGCTGTACGACGGATGGTCTAATAATTCTATGTTTTCTTGCTCTAAACTCTTTTGTTCTGTGCGCGGTGTGAGAACTCGCATTGTCGTGATGGAGGAGAATGCGGCGGTTGTAGTTCTCTTTACGGAGTTCAGAAACGACCTGTGGCAAACAAATGCTAGCATACCATTCTGCATTAACCGTTCTTTGTTCCTCAAGAGGAATATATATAGTCGCAATATGGCCGGTTTTAACGACAAACGTGGCCACCATTTCTTTTGCAACACTCCGTGAACGAACATTTTTTGTTGGCTTTAACTCATTTTAGAAGACCCAAACTCGTGACTGGTTTTTTGTTTCGGGTTCGTACGCGTATATTAAGCATTCGGCACCTGATACGATGTTGTATACAGCATTTGAGGATCCTGTGTGTAATCTTTCGAGAGTTTTGACGCACCAAGTAACGCGAGCCGCTTTTAGCTCTTCACAGAGCGAATGCGGTATCCATCGGGAAAACAACTTTTTTACACTTAATTGTTCATGCAAGATTATTTGTGTTTGACTCATGTCAATGTCTAAAGCTTCCTGAATTTTGCGGTATGTCACATGTCGGTTTTCCTCAATCAGCTTACGCACAGCATGAACGTTTTCTTGTGACTGCAGTTATTCGACTACCTTGACGGGGATCATCTCTGAGCTTGACACGTGCACGTTGAAATACAGCAAACCAGCGATTAATTGTGGTTTTGGATGGGGTTTAATTACCAAATGCAGTAATCATCCGATCAACACACTGTTTTTGTGTTAAACCACTTCGAAAGTCATAATAAATCATCGCTCTTGAATTTTCTCGAGTCAATTCCATTTTCTCAACGACTAAACATGTGACAAGACCGAGAATCATTTTTTAAATAAATAAATGGTATTCGATTTTTACACCAAGGAGTTTGCAATTAAAAGCATTTTAATATGACAGGAACAGTGGAAATATTCCATTCCCGATACTTTTAGTGCAGCCCTCATATTGCATTTTGATTATGTAAGTTCAAAACGTGTATTAAATTATATAACTTAGAACGATTATTAATTTTCCTAGCCTATCACTTATTTTCGGCTGGACTACTATTTATTGTTGTATAGAATAAATAATAAGATTACTTTCGTCAAGCTAATAAGTTGCTATAAACAAAATAGTGAAAGAAGTAAACATAAGTCCGAATTTACTTTATAATGAAATTTGAAATTAAATTTATCTAAAATTAAATTTATTTATTTTCCTTTAGTATAAGCTATGATAGATTGTTGAGTCCTCCTTTTAAGTGTATTTAAATACTTGTGCCAGGAGGGCTCGCTCTTCTACAAAAAAATAGATCTAATTAATTTATAATTTCTAAGTCAATGCCATGACATCCACAGATTAGCTGTGGTGCTAAAGCAGCTTCTTCAGACCTGTTCGGGCGTGTGCGTGGTGATGACGGCGCAGAGTGTGAAGGCGCTCCACCCCACCCTCCGGCAGTTCAGCGGAAAGCCGCTTTTTACTGCGCACTTCGACATACCGGAGCTGGGGCAGGTATTTTGACGTTTTCTCAGAGGTCAGAAGTAGCGTGGCATTATAATTAATAAGTAAATATTAGACCAATCTCACTTTTAAACTAAGTGTTGATTTAGAAAAAAAAAAACATGTTGTAGATCTTGACAAAGACTTTAACGAAACTTTAGTTTTTGAGATAAATCACATTTTCAATAACTGAAACATTCATACAAATACAATGATAAACAAAGTTATATTTGCTGTCAACAAAATATTGTGGTATTTTGGCTAAGTGGATGTAAGTGGATTGGAACCCCAGTTAGTACGGTATTTTTATTGTGCGAGTCCGAATCGCACTTGGCCGGTTTTTGAAACTAGCAAATTGCTTAGTTCTGACCATTGTTGACTTCGCAATAGAAGACATGTTGTCCAATCCATTTCCAAACCTTAGTAAAAATCATTAAATACTCAATATATAATAATAATTGGACGTATATAAGTAGCCAATGCACTTGTATTATGGAAATCAGACAACGGTGGTACCACAATACCCAGACCCGAGACAATATAGAAAATATCGTTTTCTACATTGACCCGACCGGGAATCGAACCCGGAACCTCACGAGATAAACCAGCGTGCTAGCCACTCGACCACGGAGGTCGTGAAATTATGATGATGACGATCATGACTCATATTATTGAATAAGCTTTACGATAAGTCTGACCTGATTCCATGTACACGATCGGTTCCATGCAATATAAATACTTAATGGGTAACAGCTCAGACATGAAAATTATCATATGTGGTGAGTGATGTTAGCCCATTGTAAATACTATCAAGACTTAGCTGAAACGCTAAGGATTGGTTCCGTGTGGCGGATCTCCTTAACGGTGAAACGGCACAAAAACAGGAAATTTAGGAAATTGTAATGTCTACTATGTCTGGACTGCTGCACTCAGGGCTCCCATGCAACAGATCTTCTTAATGATTAACTGAATGATGATTTTTATCTAAATTATGAATATAAACAAGTTTTTAGTGATATGAGATAAACATACGCTGTCGCAGACTTTATTTTAGAACTTTTAAATCGAAAAAATCCCGTCATACATTATTTTTTGTGTATCTTAAACGGTTTACGCTGCAGACGCAACGGAATCTCTTTTTTTAATATTCTTTATTGTACTGTTTGTTGCATTGCTTTTATAATTCGTATCGTGATGTTTCATAGCCCAACGCCTTCCTCGATAAATAAGCTAACCATATTTTTTTTTTAAATCGGTCTAGTTCCTGAGATTGGCGAGGTGAAACAAACAAAATCTTCAGCTTTATAATAAAAGTATAGATTACTAAAGTCTAAAAGTTCTATTTTTGAGTGAATCATGCTTTCTATCGACAGGACGAGAGAACCGAGTTGTTCAAGCACCTGCTCAACGAGAAGATTCGCGATGAGTTCTCGGTGGAGGACGATGACGTCATCAAGCTCGCCATGGACACCGCTGGCAGCAACGTGCGTGACGTCACCGACTATCTCAACAAGAAGATATTCAAGGCTGTGAAGAAAAAAAGTGAGAAATTAAACCGCCTAAAAATATTTGACTTATGAGACAGTGCATGAACTCAATTTTAAATACCTACATAATATAGTCTGCGCACATCATGCACCAACTACAAATTAATTTGTTTCTATTCAAGAGGGCAAATGCGTTATTTTGAGCGTTTTATTCAGTTTTTTGAAGATTGTAATTTTTTTTAAATGTATTTTTATTTCATGATTTTTTGTTATTACCCATATCTCAAAAACTACTTAAGTGATTGCGATGAAACTCAAACTACCCTAAGTTAACTTTCGTTTTCGCGAAATCCGTGGACAAACGTACTATATAATACAACCATACATACATTCATACACTCACGAAATTTTGCACACGTGTTTGGAAGCCCTAATAGATCAACATGTACAAATAATATCAAATTCTTAACATGCATACACATTGAATTGAAGTCGTTAAATATTTTGTTGAAAACTTTTTCGTGGGTTTTGTTTTTCGCTTGCATTCATAATTTAAATCCATTATTTCCGTTGATATATTTATTTCTTTACCATTGCCATTTGCAAAAATACGTCAACGTGTTAATCTATCACTATAGACAAGAAAAATCAATCATTAGAATTTATAAAATTATTTTTAGAAACTTACATCTCCAGTTTTCCACACATGTATAATAAGTTTCCTGTTTTAATATTTATAGAGGCGAATCGAGATGTGAAACCTCGACTAGTGGAAGACATTACCAAGGACGCGGAGAAAGCCAACGAGTTCGATATCTGGGGCCCGGTCGGGGGGCTGCACGACGTGAAACAAGAGCTCACCGAGTGTATCTTCTGGCCTATCATGGTGAGCATTAGTTCAACATATTTCCTATTTTACCTGATTTCTACCAAAATGGATCAGAACAGAGGCATATTAAAAATAGTAAAAACCGACTTCAAAACCAAAATGCACTAAAAGTGTTAAAAAATATATATTGAAAATCTTTTTTTTTTTTTATTTTTATTTTTTTTAAAAGTACACACACAGGTTACAGCCCGTGACTTAAAAACGTGCAAATGACACTTATAGAACTAGACTATAACCTATAAATAGTGTACCTAAAATAACATTACATAAAATTATTTACGACCGAAACAGTAAGTGAATTTCGAAAATAATAATAAAAACTGTTTACAAGCAAAACGTACACTACAAAAAAAAGAGTTTACCTAATAACACAATATTTTCATTGTTGTGGGCAGATATCAAGAGTTCTGTCAATTCTCTTACGAAACAAGTGCAATTTGGACTGAAAGATATCGAGGTCCGGATGGGACTCAACCAATTCATCATAAAATCGACGCATCCGTACAAGGGGATTATAAAACGAAGTGTTATTCCTGTAGACTTCAAGAGCGAACAATTTAGATCGACGGCATCTATACAGGGTGTTGCAAGATAACTGAGCTACTAAATAGGGGCAGTCAATGAGCGAATGTATAATTTTGTGCAAAAATATGATGTCATACTTCTTTCGACGGACATGTAATGAAGTCACCCCAAACCTTTTTAAACGTGCATTGTAACCTTTGACAGTTCGACCGAGCCCACAGCGAAAGGAAACTATTCTCAAGCACCACGCCTGAACCCGTTCTATGTTTACAGAGTGAGTTATGAGTGAGGAGACCAAACAGGACAGCCGTACTCAAGAATGCTTCTTACCAATCCGTAAAACAAAGTCAATATACTACCAGGCTTCCTGAAATGACGGGTGGACCTTAGGATAAAACCAAGCAACTGATTACCACGCTTAATAATGTACTCATAGTGCTGGCGAAATGTCAAATGTTCGTCGAAAAATATGCCAAGGTCCTTTGCTACTGACTTGCGCTCAAGTATGTGGTCATGAAGTTTGTATTCAAAATAAAGTTTTCATTTTTTATTATTGAAAGAAATAATGAAACATTTACTTTTGTTCAAATGCATTCCATTGAGGTCACACCAGTTTAAGATTGTCACCAAATCATCTTGGAGCCTTTGACAATCATTTACGTCATTGACGGCAGAGTAAAGTTTAAGATCGTCGGCATAGAGAAGACAAGGGCACCTGATTGCATCAATGACGTCGTTTATAAATATTATGAACAAAAGAGGCCCTAAATTGGAACCCTGAGGAACACCGGAGGTGACAGTCCTTGGCGAAGAAAGAAATCCCTTAACAGCAACTAGTTGGCTCCTATTTTCTAAATAAGAACATATCCAACGAAGTAGCTGCCCATGTATGCCAAAAGCTGCAAGCTTACTACAAAGTAAGCTGTGGTTGACCTTATCAAAAGCTTTGCTAAAGTCCGTGTATATCGAGTCGACTTGGCCACGAGAGGCAAAAGAATTGCACAAGTAGTCCTTATAAACTAGAAGATTTGTCACCGTTGATCTCTTACGAACGAAACCATGTTGTTTATCAGACAAATGCGGCGAAACCTGGTAAAATATATAGTCATAAGCTTTAGAATGTTTTTAACACTCACAGTGTCGTATTTTATATTCATAAAGATGAAATAAGAAACCAAAAATTTGCGCACGGGTGGGACTTGAACCAGCAACCTTTTGGCAAACCGGGCCAAACGCTCTTACCAATTGAGCTACCGTGCTGTTAGTCCGACCCTGCGAAATTTGTGGTCTCTTATGAAAACGTCAATTGCGTGACGCTTAGCGCCATCTAGCCGTCTGTTTATGAAACAGATGGCCCAAGCAGTTATTCTTTACAGAATAAATTCAACTTGGAAATTGATGTCGCTTCGCTATCTATGCTTTAGAATGTTTTTAACACTCACAGTGTCGTATTTTATATTCATAAAGATGAAATAAGAAACCAAAAATTTGCGCACGGGTGGGACTTGAACCAGCAACCTTTTGGCAAACCGGGCCAAACGCTCTTACCAATTGAGCTACCGTGCTGTTAGTCCGACCCTGCGAAATTTTATAAACAGACGGCTAGATGGCGCTAAGCGTCACGCAATTGACGTTTTCATAAGAGACCACAAATTTCGCAGGGTCGGACTAACAGCACGGTAGCTCAATTGGTAAGAGCGTTTGGCCCGGTTTGCCAAAAGGTTGCTGGTTCAAGTCCCACCCGTGCGCAAATTTTTGGTTTCTTATTTCATCTTTATGAATATAAAATACGACACTGTGAGTGTTAAAAACATTCTAAAGCATAGATAGCGAAGCGACATCAATTTCCAAGTTGAATTTATTCTGTAAAGAATAACTGCTTGGGCCATCTGTTTCATAAACAGACGGCTAGATGGCGCTAAGCGTCACGCAATTGACGTTTTCATAAGAGACCACAAATTTCGCAGGGTCGGAATAACAGCACGGTAGCTCAATTGGTAAGAGCGTTTGGCCCGGTTTGCCAAAAGGTTGCTGGTTCAAGTCCCACCCGTGCGCAAATTTTTGGTTTCTTATTTCATCTTTATGAATATAAAATACGACACTGTGAGTGTTAAAAACATTCTAAAGCATAGATAGCGAAGCGACATCAATTTCCAAGTTGAATTTATTCTGTAAAGAATAACTGCTTGGGCCATCTGTTTCATAAACAGACGGCTAGATGGCGCTAAGCGTCACGCAATTGACGTTTTCATAAGAGACCACAAATTTCGCAGGGTCGGACTAACAGCACGGTAGCTCAATTGGTAAGAGCGTTTGGCCCGGTTTGCCAAAAGGTTGCTGGTTCAAGTCCCACCCGTGCGCAAATTTTTGGTTTCTTATTTCATCTTTATGAATATAAAATACGACACTGTGAGTGTTAAAAACATTCTAAAGCATAGATAGCGAAGCGACATCAATTTCCAAGTTGAATTTATTCTGTAAAGAATAACTGCTTGGGCCATCTGTTTCATAAACAGACGGCTAGATGGCGCTAAGCGTCACGCAATTGACGTTTTCATAAGAGACCACAAATTTCGCAGGGTCGGACTAACAGCACGGTAGCTCAATTGGTAAGAGCGTTTGGCCCGGTTTGCCAAAAGGTTGCTGGTTCAAGTCCCACCCGTGCGCAAATTTTTGGTTTCTTATTTCATCTTTATGAATATAAAATACGACACTGTGAGTGTTAAAAACATTCTAAAGCATAGATAGCGAAGCGACATCAATTTCCAAGTTGAATTTATTCTGTAAAGAATAACTGCTTGGGCCATCTGTTTCATAAACAGACGGCTAGATGGCGCTAAGCGTCACGCAATTGACGTTTTCATAAGAGACCACAAATTTCGCAGGGTCGGACTAACAGCACGGTAGCTCAATTGGTAAGAGCGTTTGGCCCGGTTTGCCAAAAGGTTGCTGGTTCAAGTCCCACCCGTGCGCAAATTTTTGGTTTCTTATTTCATCTTTATGAATATAAAATACGACACTGTGAGTGTTAAAAACATTCTAAAGCATAGATAGCGAAGCGACATCAATTTCCAAGTTGAATTTATTCTGTAAAGAATAACTGCTTGGGCCATCTGTTTCATAAACAGACGGCTAGATGGCGCTAAGCGTCACGCAATTGACGTTTTCATAAGAGACCACAAATTTCGCAGGGTCGGACTAACAGCACGGTAGCTCAATTGGTAAGAGCGTTTGGCCCGGTTTGCCAAAAGGTTGCTGGTTCAAGTCCCACCCGTGCGCAAATTTTTGGTTTCTTATTTCATCTTTATGAATATAAAATACGACACTGTGAGTGTTAAAAACATTCTAAAGCTTATGACTATATATTTTACCAGGTTTCGCCGCATTTGTCTGATAAACAACATGGTTTCGTTCGTAAGAGATCAACGGTGACAAATCTTCTAGTTTATAAGGACTACTTGTGCAATTCTTTTGCCTCTCGTGGCCAAGTCGACTCGATATACACGGACTTTAGCAAAGCTTTTGATAAGGTCAACCACAGCTTACTTTGTAGTAAGCTTGCAGCTTTTGGCATACATGGGCAGCTACTTCGTTGGATATGTTCTTATTTAGAAAATAGGAGCCAACTAGTTGCTGTTAAGGGATTTCTTATAATTTCAAGACCAAAAATAACACTATTTCACTCTTCCCCAGTACCCGGCTCTTTTCCCGTCACAATCCTGCGGGATCCTCCTCTACGGACCTCCCGGTACGGGCAAGTCACACATCGGCTCGTGCCTCGCGCGGCTCGCGAACATGAGCCTCATTGCCGTGAAGGGGCCCGAGCTGCTGTCCAAGTACATCGGCCAGAGCGAAAAGGCTGTCAGAGATGTTTTTGACAAGTAAGAGAACTACCACTACTACTAAAACTTGATTCGAATAAAAAACTGCCTTAAAAGCTTAATTTATTTAAAGTACATAACGCATTCGTCTCAAGAATTAAATTATTTCGGAGTCGGTGCACGGTGTCATGCTTAACTACAACAACATACTACTAATTTGTTTCTCCTAAATTAAAGATATTATTTTTACTTTTTAGTAAATTTTTTGAAGTCGTTGAAAATTTCTTGTAAACACAATATAAGTAAGTAGTAATATTTAACTACAAATAATTTTGTCCATAGGGCTGACATGAAGAGGCCATGCATCTTGTTCTTCGATGAGTTTGACAGTCTTGCGCCCAAGTAAGTACGTCGTAAGTGTTTGTCTATTAGTTTGTCATATTATTGCATGAATTCTTTCACCCATTTGTCCCACAAGTAAGTGAAGGTACAATATGGTCCCACTAGCCAATTTCGACTACGGTGGCCAGTCACAACTACGAACCGACTGCACGGGACATATTATAGTGCACATGTGTGTGCGCAAACACAGGTGCACTATCTCTTCCTTTCATTCTCACAGTCTTATGGGACAGCCATCTGGTTAATTTAATCCAGCTAGTTAATTGTATGCCTAGGCATTAAATGCCGGCATCTAATTAAAGGGCTAGGCCGACGATTAATTCGACCAGAATCACTCAACGTTTAACGACTTGGTGTGTGAGTGTCAAAAGTCGCCACCAATAAAATATGGCGTCAATGCCGTGAATCGTGAATGATAAACGTAGTTTTCGTTCTAGTTTGAAATTTTATGTTCGTAATAAAACTTTTATATATAATTTTTTAAATTAAAAAAAAAAGCTGATTCAAGACCCACCCGTGCGCAAATTTTTGGTTTCTTATTTCATCTTTATGAATAACTTTAATATTGTTAAATTACTTTTATAATATGGAGATTATCAGACTTAACTACATTGGTGCGACATGTTCATTGACTGGCTGATGCAATTTGGCAGTGGCACACAGAACCCTCGATGATCAATATACGACTTGGTTACATACTTCATTCTTGCTATCTTTACCCAGACGCGGCCACGATTCGACGGGCGTAACGGACAGGGTTGTGAACCAGTTGCTGGCCCGGCTGGACGGCGCGGAGGGCGGGGCGAGAGGACCCGTGTTGGCCGCTACGTCCCGCCCCGACCTCGTGGACCCGGCGCTGCTGCGCGCGGGCCGACTGCAGAGGCACGTCTACTGTGCTTTACCTGACCAGGTACGGTACATTTACCTTTTTGATTTACTTCCAGACGCAGTTAAGACTATAGGTGTAACGGACAGGGTTGTGAAACAGTTGCTGGCCCGGCTGGACGGCGCGGAGGGCGGGTCGTTTTAACCCGTGTTGGCTGCTACGTCACGCCCCGAACTTGTGGACCCGGCGCTACTGTGCGCGGTTCTGTAGAGACACGTCTACTGTGCTTTACCTGACCAGGTACAATACATGTACCTTTTTGATTTACTCCCAGACGTAGTTAAGACTATAGATGTAACGGACAGGGTTGTGAGCTAGTTGCTGGCCCGGCTGGACGGCGCGGAGGGCGGGTCGTTTTAACCCGTGTTGGCTGCTACGTCACGCCCCGAACTTGTGGACCCGGCGCTACTCTGCGCGGGTCTGTAGAGACACGTCTACTGTGCTTTACCTGACCAGGTACATTACCTATTTAATTTACTCTTAGACGGAGAGGTAGATTTCTATTTGTCTGTCGTGTCGTGTCGTGACGCGACGCATCCGAACGCAATTGGTTCCATACATTTAGTAGGCTAACGTTTAAACTAGTGTAATGAGACGTGTAGCGATACGGTCTGATATGTCGTATCGCCGTCACGTCACGACATAGTACGTGTCGCCACGTCAGACAAATATAAATCCACCTTAAGACTCTAAAGGCGCAACTGACAGCGATGTGAACCAGTTGTTAGCCTGGCTCTTAACCGACTGCAGAGACACGTTGTTTGCGCACTGCCCGACAAGGTAATATCGAGGTCACCGCCGTCTAGTTGGTTAACCTAAGAGCCAAAATTGCCTGCACGTTGCGTAAAACATTGTAAATGTGATAACAAAATTTCATGTGAGACCTCTATGCTCGGTGTTTCTTTACGAAATCGATTCACCCGTCGTCAGCTTAAGGCCGTATCCGGGCATGTACCTTTAACTGCTGTGTGCCGGATCCGTCCAAAGTCATTTTGGCACAAATTTATCATTTATGTGCAGAAATAAGGTGTTTTATTGTTTAAAACCTATTCATAATAAATAAACCCATGATCGACAACTGTCAGTTATGAATTTTATCCATCCATAAGTCTAACAGACTGTTTTTAAATAGTAGCGTCATAGTGTTGCAAAGTGACTGGAGTGCGTGTGTGAAAACTCGAACTTTTTCGGTGTAATTACTAAAAATGTAAATAAATGTTTTTATTTCGTTATTATTTAGATACTATGGAAGCCATTTAGTATGCTGTTTTGTTAAAATAACGATGTTTTTTGGCTATTTAGCCGCTCCAAAAGTCCATTCATTGAGTTGGTCAATTCAGTGGTACATGTTTCTTGTGTTTTTATACATAATATCGAATACGTTTCGTATGGATAGAATATGTTTTAGCCGCCAAATTTATTATAGTTATAAATTGCACAAACTTTTTTACAATAAATGCATTGTTTTTGTAAATATTCTTCATTTTTTCTAGACTAGGAATCCGTTGCACGCACACATACGCAACATCTCCGCCATCTTTATTGTATCGTACACCGCCTCGCGACGCTAATATACAGCATGCTGTTAAAAACCTACGTAGGTACGTGATTTATTTCATAGATCGAAACTTTCCTATTGAAGACACAAAATATTGGTTTTCTAGTTGTCCATATCGAGTCCATGTCCGTGTTTAGATTCGTTAGATTAGTCTCAGTGATTCGATGACATAATGTTCAGGATACCTGATGATGGAGCCGGAAGGTGGTACACAGGATCTACGCTCTGGTAGTCCGTACCGCGCCGTGTTTGGGCTCGTTAGATTGGTCTCAGTGAGCACTTTCTGATGACATGATGTTCAGGGTCTGACGATGGAGCCGGAAGGTGGTATACAGGATCTACGCTCTGGTTGTCCCTATCGCACCGTGTTTAGGCTCGTTAGATTGGTCATAGTGAGCATTTTCTGATAACATGATGTTCAGGGTCTGATGATGGAGTCTGAAGGTGGCATACAGGATCTATGCTCTGATTGTCCGTACCGCGCCGTATTTAGGCTCGTTAGATTTAGTCTCAGTGAGCACTTTCTCATGACATAATGTTCAGGGTCTGATGATGGAGCCGGAAGGCGGCATACAGTATCTCCGTTCTGGTGGTCCATACCGCGCCGTGTTTAGGCTTGTTACATTGGTCACAGTAAGCAATTGCTGATGACGACTGAAGTTATTCGTGGTCCTCTAATAAAATATGTTAATTTGTAACAAACATTTGTATTATTTTCAAGAATTTGTTTTCCAAATTTCATGCACTAACTAAAAACAAACATCCTATAGAAGTGCCCAGATCCGACCTAAAGCAGTTAGAGGGATATTGAAAATGGACGGATACGGGACATAAGCAATTAGGCATTCACCACATGCCGCCATTTTGCCCAGATACGGGCATCAGCAGACGAGCAAGGCAAGCAGGTCACGCACACAAACATACATTTTTCGAATTTGTTTTGCAGTATTTTTTTGCAATATTCTTTATGAAAACCATATCAGTGTTATATGAAAACGTAAAGATTATTTATCTGGCTTGCCACACTGCCAGTATAGTAGACCATAGACAAGTGCAAATGAATGAACAAGCCCATTGAAAAAAAGGTAGTTTTGTAGGCACGTTTTTACGTTTTCAATGAAAAATAATTATTTTTTGATA
Organism: Pyrausta purpuralis; assembly: GCA_963924145.1. Taxonomy (NCBI): domain Eukaryota; kingdom Metazoa; phylum Arthropoda; class Insecta; order Lepidoptera; family Crambidae; genus Pyrausta; species Pyrausta purpuralis. The sequence continues at coordinate 2,073,532 of OZ001654.1, forward strand.
TTTAGATGTATTTTACTTGTTGTTTTGTGAAAAGGGATAAATTATTTAACTATAGAATGCCTCAGATAAATCTACATATCAATAATTTCGAAGTGATAGAAGTATAAAGTTTGATGTAAACAAAGTGCAAAATGGTGGAATTGTGTATCGTACATGAAATTTTGTGAGGTCGATTATAGACAAATTTAACACGGAAATACTAACTTTTCCGCATTATTGGATAGTTAAAGTGTTTAACTAAGTGGAAAAGTAATAAATCATAAAATAAGTGTACATATTTTATCGAAAAATAGGTAAAATATTCACAGAGGGTCGCTTTTCGGCAAACATTTTTATTCAATGCCCTAAAAAATATAAAACAAGTATTATTTCGCAACAAAATGTAGTGCATAAGATTCTATATTTACTTAGGTTTCAAACATAATACTTTGTTTTGGAAGTCCCAAACAATTATACAACAAATTGTAAGACACTGCGCGCCCCCGTCACGCCGCCGTGAATGCGCCGCAGACAAGGTGTACAGATATGCGCATGCTCCCGCAGCCTAAGGGTTCAGAAACGAGGAGATACGTAGAAGAACTAAAGTAACGGACATAGCCCTGCGAATTAGTAAGTTTAAGTCGCAGCGGGCAGAACCGATGGTCTCTGTGCTAAGAAAAGTTGTAGATTGGAGACCCTTCGACCAAAGCCGCAGCATAGGACGTCCACTGACAAGAGTCCACTGTATTAGTAAGAAGCTAAGCAAACATATTATTACTTAGCACAATCTTGTTTCCCAACGATAATACCTAATAATTATCTGAATCAAGATCACTTATTTTCGATTCTTCACTGATTGTATTAAATTAAATTTAATAATTTATTGTAGGTAACAAAAGCCCATACAAACGATACCATAAAGTATACATGTAACAGTGCCACTCGCCGATATGGACTATGGTGGGTAGTCTCAACGACTAGCCGACTGCGTGGGACATTTATACTGCACAAGTGTGTGCGCTAACACATGTGCACTCTCTATTTCTTTTACTCTGAGACATATTATAACAATATTAACCATCATCATCATTATCAGCCAAAGGACGTCCACTGCTGAACAAAGGCCTCCCCTACGGCTTTCCACAGCGACCGGTCACTAGCGGTCTGCATCCAGTTTGATCCTGCGATCTTTATAAGGTCGTCTGTCCATCTTGTTGGTGGACGTCCCACGCTGCGTCTCTGATCGAAGGGTCTCCAATCTAGAACTTTCCTGCCCCAACGGCCATCAGTTCTTCGCGCTATGTGCCCTGCCCACTGACACTTGAGCTTACTGATTCTCAAGGCTATGGCCTTCATTTCTGATTCGATCCCGTAGAGAAACACCCAGCATAGCCCTCTCCATCGCTCGTTGTGTGATTTTGAGCTTCTTTATAAGGCCCATAGTTAGAGACCATGTTTCGGATCCGTATGTCATCACTGGTAACACATACTGGTTGAAGACTTTCGTCTTCAGACACTGAGGTAGTTGAGATGAGAAAACGCTCTTGCGCAGTTTCCCGAACGCTGCCCAGCCGAGTTGGATTCGTCGATTGACTTCTCAAAATAACAATATTAAAATGTCAAAATAAATGGAACACTATTCTGCCGGCGTAACCGGTCCGGTAACCGTCCGCGAAACCGACGATACAAAACCCGTCAGTCAAAATTCTACTTTCATGTATTAACTTATTTTTTGTATCAACAGCAAGGTCGTGTGGAGGTGCTGAAAACGTTAGTGAAGAACGTGTCTGTGTCAGAAGACGTGTCTCTCGAGGACGTGGCTTCGAGAACGGAGGGGTTCTCGCCGGCTGATCTCAAGTCGTTGCTCGTTACTGCTCAGCTGGCCAGATTGGAGACACAACTGGTTTGTCGATAATCCTCATTTTTGCCATTCTGAATATTATACTTATCCCACGAAGTCAGAGTACATTTTCAGTCATACCACTCAAGTGTCAGAAATAGCTTCGGTTTTCAATCTCAATATTAAAAGATATAGATTTAAGAATATCCATTAGTAGAATGGAGGGTTCTTCTTTGCAGTATGCTTATAGCATGAAATGTCTATGATTTAAAAAAAAGCCGTGACTATCAAAAGGTTTTTTTTTCGAAACAGTTTCGCCTAGTCTAATATAAAAAATTCTCGTGTCACAGTTTTCGTTGCCATACTCCTCCGAAACGGCTTGACCTATTTTGATGAAATTTTTTGTGCTTATCCGGTATCTATGAGAATCGGCCAACATCTATTTTTCATCCCCCTAAATGTTAGGGGTAGTCCACCCCTAATTTTTATTTTTTATTTTTTAGACAAATTTTTCATTTCTATTTTTTTATAATACAACATACAAAAATACATACAAACCCTTCTACGATCAACCCTTATTTTTTAATAGCCATTTTAGTAATTTAAGGGTGAAACAAAATTCGCTGGGAATGCTTAACTTTTAAAAAAAATACATACAAACCCTTCTACGATCAACCCTTATTTTTTAATAGCCATTTTAGTAATTTAAGGGTGAAACAAAATTCGCTGGGAATGCTTAACTTTTAAAATTACGGGACTCGGCGGGACGGGGCTGGGGCGGGACGGGGCTGGGGGCGAATCAAAGTTCACCTATAAAAAGTTACGTTGATGTTTGAACGAATCACTATAAAAACGTTCTTGAGAACGAAATTTTAAATCGTTCATGTTCAATAAAACGTTTTAAACCGATCCCCCGCCCCCACATTTTTAGCCTAGTTCTAATTCTACGTGCCGTGCAGATAGGTATAGATGTTGCGGAACGAGCTATTTTATTTTACATAAATTGCTTCCCGCGGAATAAACCGTTTTTACGTCCTCACATCACGTTCTCATTTCGTTTTTGTTCCGAAAATATTCCAATTCCGTTTTAATAACGTTTCCGAGCCCTATTCGATACTACTATCAAATGCTATACCCATTTGTCTTATAGTGTAACAGCTAAATCCGTAATGAGTATATACAGTGTGTCCCTGGATAAAGTGCAATCCCGAAAGGGGATGAAACTAGACCATGAATCATTGACTAGAAAAATATAAAAAAAATATAAAAAAAAATATTGTAGGATTTATTGGTATTTCAAGATTTTCATGTTTCATTAAGGACTCTATGTACAAAAGTATTGATTTCTTCCAAAATAATGGGTCTATTTCTTTGAAAAAAAAAAAACAGTATGCCTAATACCTGGCGATGACCATGAAATAATAAATAGTCCGCAAAAAAGTAACTATCTTGGGTAAAAAAATGTATTTTTATGAAAAAAATGTTTTTTTAGACGTTTATTTTAAAAAACTTCAAATTACTAAAAAAATGTGCCCTATAACTATGTAATTTTATAGCTTACTTTTATTCTTTACCATTTTAGCTTCCAAATAAAAAAAAAACAATGTTCTTACTTAAAAATTGGCTAGGTAGGAGTTATTTACATTTTAGTAGGTAATAAAAGTCAGACTTTAATCACAATAACTTTATTAATAAAATTATCCGTAATTTACAATTTTGCATTTTTATTTAATGCATTAAATGTTCAAAATGGCCTCCTCGATTTTGCAAGCACATTACTGCACGAATATTAATTTGGTTAGTGGCTCTACGAATCATTCCTGGATCATTTTTAATGTCATTTGCGCATTGAATTATTCGGTCGTGCAACTGTGCCTCGGTATTTATTGGCGTGCTGTATACTCTTTGCTTTATGACACCTCATAAAAAATAATCTAGGGGTGTCAGATCAGGTGAACGCGCTGGCCAGCCTACGGGCCCTTCTCGGCCAATCCATCGGTTCGGGTAATTTTCGTTCAAAACAATGGAAAAAAACGGTCTCTACCTGCACTGTTTTTTTAGTTAGAACATTGTTTTTTTTTATTTGGAAGCTAAAATGGTAAAGAATAAAAGTAAGCTATAAAATTACATAGTTATAGGGCACATTTTTTTAATAATTTGAAGTTTTTTAAAATAAACCATTAAAAATCATTTTTTTCATAAAAATACATTTTTTTACCCAAGATAGTTACTTTTTTGCGGACTATTTATTATTTCATGGTCATCGCCAGGTATTAGGCATACTGTTTTTTTTTTTCAAAGAAATAGACCCATTATTTTGGAAGAAATCAATACTTTTGTACATAGAGTCCTTAATGAAACATGAAAATCTTAAAATACCAATAAATCCTACAATATTATTTTATATTTTTTTTAAATATTTTTCTAGTCAATGATTCATGGTCTAGTTTCATCCCCTTTCGGGATTGCACTTTATCCAGGGACACACTGTATATTTTTCCAGCATTTGAACTTGAATATGAACACAACCACATTCTGCTTTAGGTAACAAGCGAGGATCGCAACATGGAGTCGGTGGTGGTGCTACAAGAAGATATAGACGCTGCCCTGCAGGAGACCAAGCCGTCGCTCTCCGCTGAGCAAAGACTGTTCTATGATATGATGTAAGTTTCATTAGATTTTACTTTTTTTTTAAAAGTTAAAATTATATTAACTTTAAAAACAACAATAAAGAAAAGACGAGGCTACTCGTTACATTCACTTCTGCTAGCCCAAAGATATGGTTATTAGAGAACGTCATATGGTGTTAAATCCATCTTTTGTACAAACTTGGTTGTGCAATAAATTATAAATACATAAAAACATAGAGAATTGATGTTTTAAGCATGGTGTTCGACACGCACATCAATTTTTTTCACAATCTATTCTACGAACAGTTCATCATGAATTCACAGTTATCAACAGATAATCAAATAAACTATTATTTTCCGCAGATACAAAAGGTTTAGAGGAGAGACCCTCTCGCCGGAACAGAGGGCCATGGCCATGCAGATGCAGAAGCAGAGAGTCACTTTAGCATAAGTAAACATCGGCACAAGTACACGCGGCTAAAACGTTTATATTTTATTTTTGAATTTGAAACCGCTGGTCGGTATTAAAAGTTAGCTGATATGATATGTGAATATGGATGTGCCGTATTTAGAATCAGATGTGTTTGAATGAATTTGCTTATACGCTTTATTTATGTGAACTTCCGAAAAAAAACAATGTTTACGCTGTTGAAATGCTGCTGCAAATTTTAATAAAAATATATGCCTGACGTTTCCAATGCTTTACAGTATCCGTGGTCTCGGGCAAGACTTAGGTTTAATTTGTCATAACATAGTTATGAAAAAGGAAACTACTATCACTTATTTATATTAATTGACGTTCCTACCCACGCAGAAACAGCTTACTGTGTCTTAAGATCTTGAACTTGAACCATCTTTTGAATCTTTGTTGAAAAGTTCCACTAGGTTGGGATCCTATTGTTTTGAAGACCCGAGCAATATCACATACTGCAAGATCTCAAAACACAGCAGCGTCTCTTTCTGCGTGGATAGGAACGTCAATTAATATTAATGGGTGATGGTAATTTTATTTTTATAACAATGTTATCGATATAACTATGTAATCTATTCGAATTCGAAACGTCAGGCAGTTTAAATAAAATGTGCGCGAAATAAAGGCTGATTCATGACTGACCGAGCTCCGCCCAGGCTCCGACGCGGCACGGCGTTGGAATTTCTATGGGATTTATTCCCGGTTCCAGCATGGCATTGCCTGTCATTAATGCTTCAGCGTAGATTATGAGACGATATTTTCAGATTCGGGGTAAGTCTCGTTGTGGAATCCTTAGAAATAAAATTTGTGATCCAAGGGGCTACAAGTACATTATGTAGCCTCACGGCACGGCACGTAAAGATGTACCCCCTTATTCATAATAACTCAAACAGTCTAATAAACCTATTTTAGCTATTACACTGTTTTGTCATTTTTTGTCAAATGATGACAGCTCCAAGAAAGAACGAGACAAAACAGCGTTATAGTTAAAACAGGTTTAACTGTTTGCGTTTTTATGAATAAGGGGTAATCCATTCACACTTATGGACAGGATTTTCCTACTTTACAGTTGTGTATGTACCATTTTGTAAAACTATCATCAGCCTGAGCGCAAGTAGAAAGATGATAAGCTATAATAAAGCTGTGATTTAATTGTTAGTATTTATAAGAGAAAATTCAATTTAAGCTTTTATGCAATGACACATTTACACTTACAACCCCAGATTTCAATAAATCAATAACTACCTATGTCGAATGCCAGGTTTGGTAGGCATATTCTATTTATTGATATCAATTGTTTTAACATATTGTTTGAACCAGTGCTGTTAATATCTACGATATGTTCATTATTTTCTCAAACCCAATATTGTTATCAATAGAAACTGAAATCTTTTTTTTAAATAGGTGCTCGATGTGTAATCGTCAATATTGTCCTTAGGAGCATAATTTTATCAAAGCAATTTGTTTGTATATTTTGTTGCTATTTTTATATTTAAATGCGATTTTATTTGATGTTAATAAAAAGTGTTGGGACAAAATAAACATTTATTTACAACCCCTGGAGTACCCTTGAAATATTCTATTAAGAAATGTTTAAGTATAACCAACATAGACTTACATGTATTATACTGGACACGCTGTTCAGAGCAAATTTTGTGTCACATTTTCTAAAATGAAAGAAGTGTGAAGTGTTGCCTTTGTATATTTGGATTTCTCCTGTTTGATGCAAGTTATTGTCGTGTTCCTTGGGACTATCAATCTAAAGTTGGTCTATCAAATTCATTCAATACATCATGGTATTTTAAAACTTTAAAATTAACAAAAACATATAAATTCCATAAAGAATTCACATCCATCAACGACGTTTTTTTACCAAAAAGGTTTCTTATATGCCTCTCAATATTATAACAATATAATTTGTTCTATCCCTATCTTACTATACTCATCCTCATTCAGATATCCTCAGTACAGAGAGATTTTTACTTAAAGTCCGTTTTTCTTTGCTGGTCGAATATTGTAAACAATCTTGACATTTCATTTGTAACGAAATGCTTCCTTTATAATGAAATAAATACAACTTCGCATTTAAGTTTTATGTTTACGATATTGTACTAGCTAAGTACTAAAGACTTTAATTATAATGTCAATTGAATTAAAACAAATGCTTCATTGATATTTATTGGCCTATAGATCTGAATGGTACACATAGATACTTTTTCTACCTATAAGATTTTTGGCATATCTGTTTTTGGTTTATTTTGGTTTGGCTTTGGTTTTCAATGGAAGTTATGAGAAAACTTAAATTAATACTTTTACGCCTCCATTAAATATTTTAATCACTTTGATTTACTGCAAACAATTAAACAAAAATATCGCTTACAAACCAAACCAGGTGAAAATACGGGCGCTATAACACATATTTAAGTTTTTTTTATTTCGCCTTTGACGTAAGGGACGTTTTTACATGGTAGTTTCTTGAAACAGACTAAACTCGGATTCGGATGCTCCAATTGGCCTAAACTTACTGTAGCACAAAGTTTGTTCTAAACAGCGTTTCTAGTGTAACATATTGGTCGTTGATAACCAATTGATTTGTTCTTATAGAACCGCTGTAATATTAAGAGAGGCGAGAGGTGCAAGATTTGTACATATTTGTTCTAAACAATCAATCACTGTTTAATCTATTCGATCATAATGTCACTTGTTTCCTGGTTACAAATACAGCTAACTCAATCGGTCTTATCAATGCACACTAACATTAGTCAAACACTTCGCGATCACCGCGACGCTATCCGGATTCCGAGCCAATCTCCTGCGGCGCGCCCAGAGCAATAATTACGCGATAAAAGTTTGCTCATCAGAAACGTCAGGCGCTCCGCTGTTGGAGTTTGAAGATGCTATCGGAGTTAACTGAGAATCGTCGGAGTATTCGCGAGTTATTTAATTAGGTGCTTACTTTTAAGACTCATTAGTTCTTTTAATTTAAACTATGTTTTCCGTAAGCCGAAGGTAAGGGAATGGAAAAAGTTTCTGAAGTTGAGGAAATGTTATCTACTTACGACAAATTGGTCTCTAACCGATATTAAAAAGTAATGGCCTCTAGGCCATTTATTCAAATATATTTTACATACTAGGCAAGTGTGGTATCATATTTTATGTAATTTTCTTCGTTCTTGTTCTATCGAATAAGACCGTAACCACACATAAGGAATCGATATTTTGTGAGATATGTTTCGTTGAATAAAATAAGTAAAAACCGACTTCAAAACCAAAATGCACTAAAAAGTCTTAAATAAACTCTTAACCATTGCAAGGAAAGGAATCAATTTTAGGGAAACAATTTCTTTTTGGAGTCGGTGCCTTAATAGTTGATGCTTGATGGTCAAAGTGATGGTTTCCCTAAAATGGATTCCTTTCCTTGCAATGGTTAAGAGTTTATTTAAGACTTTTTAGTGCATTTTGGTTTTGAAGTCGGTTTTTACTTATTTTAAAGTTAATTTTATTTCTTCATTTTAGAGATTACAAGAGAGGGGGGAGAGGGGTGAGTAGCACCTTATGACTCTGTTCTTTAAGAAGCTACAAACTACCTATCATAAGTTCTGTTATTATAAATACTGAACTCCTAAGCGTTAAGGAGTTCTACTATCAGCTCTGCCCCACAAGATATTGACTATCAGATGTAACAGCACGTCAACATTAAGATTCTAGTAAAAAAACACTATACGTGCCTTAAAAGTTTGAGGGTTTACCTCGATTACACCAAGATCTCATCATCAGATCTTAAATTGGCAACAATGGGACCAACTAGAAGGTAGACCCTTTAGGTAGGCGAATTTTTTTTTCGAATCGGTCGACAAACAACTGAGATATGAGGTAACAAACATACAAAAAAAAACATACAGTCGACTTGATAACCTCCTCCTTTTTTTGAAGTCGGTTAAAACGCGAAGGATCTTTTAAACACGCACATTTATTAAACAGGCAGCGGGCGTAGTCTGATGCATCATTTTTGACATTTCGCGTCGACAATTTCAATTTTATGATTTTCTAATTCATCAAATATCAGCTTAACTTACGTAGCTATATCTTTAATAAATCTTTAAAAATATTTGTAGTTTTTTAAGCATCATTCAAAAATTCTTCTCAATCAATAAATACACGAAAACACTAATTTTGTCTCAGCATTTTTCGAGCGCCACCTGGTGGTTTTACACGGAACTATGTCGAGACTTCCGACACAGGTGAAGTATTATTTTTAATGTAATATTCTGAGCTTAATGGAATAAAACTATATTCAAATCTTTATGATGGCTATTTTGAGAAATATGAAAAAGGAATTTTGTAAAAAAGGGAAACGTATAAAACAAGCACATCTTATAAAATAGGCAAGTAAGCTTTCATTCTTAATGCATTTTCTTGCGATGAATCGAATGAGATTATACACATTACATATCTCATCGATATTTTGCCAGATATAAAAGATTTTGTTGAAAAGGTGTAAAATTTATAAAAATATGCACATTTTAAAAAGTTTTGCATCGCATAAAACAGTGCTCATTCTAATAGAAAAAATGTTTTAGGAGATCTGAGGTGATTAGAAGGGTTTGTGACAACTTATTATACTAGCCAACAACCCCTCACGCCGCCACGTTGAAAATCGGTCGTGTCTAGCAAAATATCAATTCTATAATCATAAGTATGGTCTCATTCGATGCAGCGCAAGAAAATGCATTGAAAATGATCTCTTGCATCGTTTGTATAATATGCATGTATTTATATTATACGTTCCCTTTTTAAAAAAAAACAATGTCTGTAAAAAATAATAATGTATCTCGCAATGTATCGATTCTATAAGAATGAGTATTGTCTCATACGATTCAGTACAAATATTTACATTTATATATCTTACTTTCCAAATTTATAAAAAGTGCATGTTTTATACATCCTGAATTTTTTCAACAAAAACTTACATATCTTACAAAATTTCGATCCTACAAGCATTCGATAAAGCGCAAGAAAATACATAAAATATAATACCACACTTATCTTGTATGTGATATGTGCATTGTTTACAATGGGATCTTGCCTATATCCCCCGGAAGGGGCAAGGACGTCTTCATTTTGGTAGAACTCGAAAGATCCTGATTCCTAGTGCCAAGAGTAAGTTATAAACAAAGGTTCTATTGATGTACATATTTTGCCGTCGAAAAGTCTTTTTTTAACTTATTTTACCTTAACTATGTGTAGTAAGGTAGAATAGATAGACACAAGCAAAATGTGTATTTATTTGAGAACCTACGTAACTCATTTAAAAGATTCTCCATATTAGCCACTTTATACTGTAACTTTAATAAACACGCTTACCAAATTCAGGAGTGTAGAGTTGCTAATTAGGAGCGTTTAAGAGCGGCTGTTTATTTAGTAAACTGTCAGATAAGCTTGCTTTATTGAAAAACTTCCGCGGCGTGATTAAGGTTAGTTCACAAGTTGCACAATAATTCAGATTGAGCGGTGTTCGGAGTCGCGAGGCGCCCGCGATTTCGCGGTACATAGATAGGAACTAATGGAAGTGGCAAAAGTTTTAAAATCATGGCGTTAACACTTAAAAGCTTATTTCAATTGGCTTATATTTACTTTCAAAAATGTGTCAAGTACTTTATTGTAACTAGACGTATCGTGAAGGGTTTTCGTAACATTGCGAAAGAAATCATACTTTTAGTGCTCAGTAATAATTAAGTGTGTTTAGTTAGGACAACTAATGACATAATTCCACCTGAAAAGGATTTCGTTTAGACCTTATCTTAATATATAAAAATGAATCCATATTTCCCTTCGTCACGACATCACGCGTAAACGGCGGGATCAATTTTTCTAATATTTTTTTTGTAGTGTTTATTAGTGTCAGGAGAAGGAGCTAATGAAAGTAAATTGAGCGGGTGGACCGATTATCATATTTTTCACTTTGTAAAAATCATCACCGTCCAGAATAAAATAATAACTGTTTATATTACGGGACCGGGACGGGACGGGGCCGGGGGCGAAACATAGTTTGCTGAGACCACTAGTAAGAAAATAAAAATGTACTTTTGCTGAAACGTGAAAATTACAACAATTTTCAATCGATGTGTATGCACCTAAGTTGTACGTAACCTATTTATTAAGAATGAGAAGGGCCATTATTTGAGCACCGTTTTTTGATGGTCACACGTTTGTAATTCCAAACATATTCAATGTTTAGTCTAAGAATAAATTTTGTATGTTTTATCATGTATCTATCTATATGAATTCACTTTGAAATGTGTAATAATATTTATAGTTTTGTAGGAAAAAAAATTTTACCATCGGAATCGGGAGTAAAACTGCTGTTCTTCGCGCGTCACACCGAGTTGACGCTCAGTTTAAACACTTATAACTTGCTGAGCTTTTACATTATATATATCAAAAATTGGACATATAGTCAGGATAAGTTATATTGAGGTGGAAAAAATCCGTCATTAGATTTAAATTTAATATAATTCATTTTGTGTCGGTCACACGATTTTAGCATTTCCGAAAATACACATAAATGCTCATAACTTCAAAAAGGTTCAACCTATCGACACAAACCAAAGGTCCGCAGAAACTTCAGACGCGTTAAAACACCAATAGAAGACAAATTAATATCTCACAGCAATGATATAGCTTATTACAGCCCCTTGCTTTTTATTTTTTTTCTTCAGACCCTAGTTCATGTGACCCTTCATGGGTGATGTTTTAAGATTATAAGTCAGCGTTACGAATAAATGTCTACTATTGAATCATAAAACTCATAGTCAAGATTCATTTGAGCTGATTAGATAACATAAGCGTTACTTACTTAATTTTATATTTCTGAAAATGTAAAATTTTCGTCACTTGCGTGGCACAACTTTCGTGGTCAATTACCCACGAAAGTTATAAATCATACCACGAAAGGTTATCAAAGTGTACTGATCTCATTAGAAATTATATTTTATGGTTTGTAAATGCGGTTAAAATAACCGCCTTAATGTTTTATACTTGATTTTTTCTACTAAGACAGTTTCCAGAGGCACAGTTATGATTTATAGAAATAATGTAGCTTACTAGAAAATTATGTAGAACATGACGTCTTAAATATTGATTTTCATTCGGCTTTGAATCGCCTGATCAATCTATTTACTAATTATATAACAGTATAAAGTAATCATAATAAGTTACTCTAAAAAAGCATACTCATTAATTAATTAATTTTCATGCATTATTCTTAATTACCCCAATTTGTGTTGTTTACATGAGAAAATAATGAATATCACAAAAACAAACCTTGAAAATAATTATTTGCCACTAATAAGAATGATGGCAGTTTATGCCAGTTGTCTTTATTTAATCAACCAAGCGGTATGGCTAAATTTTGAGACTGGTCTAAACCTGGAAATTGTCGACTAAACCGTTAAAAGAGTCTTCTTTGAGGCTACTAGATAAAGACTGTAAATCATGAGTTTGTTTCACGGTATAAATACAATAAAACTGATACTATAGCTCCAAGGTTTGACAATAAGTGCGTGACGTCTGGTGTTTAAAGAAATAGTTTAATTCTTAATTGGATAAGAAAAGGTCGTATTTTGAACGCTCTTACAGCTATGATCCCGCAGCTAGTAAATATTCTCACACCAGGCAAGAAAAATATCTGGAAAACTAATTTGTTGCTTGTAAAGTTTATGAGGGGAATAATTTATGCATTTGACTTTGAAAATAAGTTCTGACTCTTCTCATAATATCCGGCAAATATAACTACTAAAATGCAAGGTTACCTATATGTAATTTGAGGCACTACTTTGGAGGGTAAAGAGTTGATTGCTACAGATTTGATACCATGTACCTTAGCTTAACTTTATAACCCCAGATAATTTGGACAGAATGAGAATACTTACCAAGATTTGTCAAGGAAGTGATTAGGTTACAAATCACTAAAAATTCCATCGTGAGTATGGGTTTAAATTGTCGAATGTCAAAATACCATTGATTTAAAAGTGTGAAACCGTAAAATTTAATAAAGTATCCTATCGCTGGCAGATACTGTCAGTGTTATGTGTCGAGGACAAATGCGAGTAAACAGTGAATTTGAGGTAAGTAATACCGCAAATGAGTGCAATAAATGAAGAAGGAGGGTAGACCATTAAGTCTGCAAATAACAGCACACTCCCAACAGTTTTAGGTACCCTGTGATCATGGCACTTGCGACAGTGTTGTTATATCAGATACTCGTAAATAATTTGGTATCAGATAGTCGTAAATAATTTGGTATAGTAGCAATATCGAAGGTAATATAAGCTATTCTTATGTTAGTGTTCATCATGAATTTTAAAAAATATATGTAATACCTAAACACATTACTTTTTGTCTCATCTTCATTTAAATTAATGATGATACTCATGGCTGTAAAATAACCAGTCACATTTAAGTATATGTACTTAGATTTTTATTATTATGATGTTTGTAAGTTTGCAAAGGCTAATGAACCGATAATAACATTCAATTTATGTTATGACAAATTATCCATTTAGCAGCAAGTATAATAAATGCAGTATTTAGTTATGTATAAAGTTCAATATGAGGTAATAATTTAAGTAATTGATACTTATAATACCGAATTATCTATCCAAAAAGACGCTGCGTAACTTTCGTGTCTCGGTGAGTAACTTTCGTGGCTGACGAAATTTCAATATTAAATATCTACATGAATAATGAACCGATTTTCATGAACTAACAGATTTTGTTACAGTTTGATAGCTTCTTTAAAGCAGTATTTTTTATATTTGAATAATATCAGTATAAATTTTCGCCACGAAGGTGACACGAAGAACACTTTCTGAACAAAAGCCCAGAAGTTATCGAGATGCCCTAATACTATATACTAACAACGTCAATCCGTAAACGGCCAAGCCAAGTCGTGACTTTTGAGATTTATTTTAGAGCCCTTATAATTTGAAAAGTGCATGACCAATATTTTTTTGTATTTTGCTAATAACTGTCATTACTTGGTTTATTTGCACGTTTTCGGCTTGGACGTTGAGTTTTGGAAAACGTTATATAAAAATAACGCAAAAGCAGGTGTCACTTCAAACAAATACTACGTAATGATTACAAGAATATTGCCAATTTAACCAGCAAAAGATCGTCGCCTCCGATGACATCTTATCTAGATACTCTATGTATCTATGGTTTGCGTCTTGCAAAGTTTGGCGGTGGTAATAGCTTAACACGCGGTAACGAGCCGTTATCAAATCAACGCCGCGTCGACACCATTAAGTAGCTCGTGTTATTATGTAGATGGATATTATAACAGTTATTAATTGAGGGAGGAGGTTAAATGTGTTATGGAAACTACATAGGACTCAATTAATTGATTAAGCTAGTTTTTATTTTACATTTGTACAGACATAATATTCGTACCCTTGCCTCTTCTTCTTCCTCTTTTGCCTTCCGTTTTCCCATCATCTGATTTTGGGTTTACTCACACTTCTGCGCCTATCTTGGGTTGTCTTATCTGGCATGTGGGCTTCCTCCAGGTCTCTCTTACCAGATCAGTGGTGTTCGTTCGTAGAAGAAATTCATGCTATACTTTGATTTTTAATTAGGTAAACCAAAATGACCTTTGGAGGGTGACCACTTTTTTGTAATTAAAAAAAAATGTGTTGTTCCTAAATAATCGAAAAATTCATTTTTCAATCATTCATTCATTCAATTGTTGTTTTCAATCGAAGATTATTGCTGTTGCAAGAGAAACCTAGATGATTTCACTCGTTACAAAAACTGTTTATGTATTACGTTTATTTGTAATCAAATTAGTAATTAGTAAAATCACATTCATATCACAAGTTCAATTGATGTTGATGATTGATGATAAAATGTTACATCAATATTGGTAATACGCTTGCAACATTAAAAATAAAAAGTTCGATTAAAGCTGTTATTCTGGTCTATCTAATTAATAAAAATCAGAGTATAGGTGTTTCTAACTTAACATAGTGTAATCATAAATAGTCTTGTTCTTAGTCGGACACTGAACGGAGCGCTCCGAATTAGTACAATAGGTTAAAGGAACTAGTTCGGTCTTCTAGCACTATTAGTTCAACAGTTGACCTATTACTTCGTCCGGTCGTACACACAGAATATGGTCGTACGTAGGTGTCGTTCAATCTAGTACATCTTTCATCACGCTCATGCACACGCGTTTGTAATCTGTCAACTCGCTCTGCTCTGATACTTGTAATCATTCTTTCTTACTTTGCACTCGCGACCTGATCTGGACCATAGACATACAAAATTTGCTTATCTTAACTATACTAAAGACCAATTTGAAAGACCAGAACAAAATAGTTCGTTCTCGGTCACATGAATGAACTAGTTCCTAATAGTACGTAGATACTATAGAATGTTTTTTAACACTCACAGTGTCATATTTTATATTCATAAAGATGAAATAAGAAACCAAAAATTTGCGCACGGGCGGGACTTGAACCAGCAACAATTTGGCAAACCGGGCCAAACGCTCTAACCAATTGAGCTACCGTGCTGTCAGTCCGACCCGGCGAAATTTGTGGTTTCTTATGAAAAACGTCAATTGCGTGACGCTTAGCGCCATCTAGCCGTCGGTTTATGAAACAGATGACGTAGATACTACACAAGCCTAATCATAAACTGTACTTACGAGTATAACCTAGTTATCCAAAATGTATAACACTTTGTGGGCACCTTAAATTTTTGAGCTTAGGCAAGTTGAGAGCGATTTGAGCGACATGTTGATCTCTTCTTGTCTCTTCTTTTCACATGCCCATCATCACCACCATCGGAGGCGAGTTTCGGTTAGTTATAAATAAATAAAATTGCCCCTAACGTGTTCATATGGCACCTTGTCCAGCCGTGTTACGCCTCCTGACCATTTCAACATTTTCAGTTCAATGACGTGCAGTTTCTGTACCGTTACCATGAGTTAAATCGATAGCGACGACTTAACTTTTTGTATGGAAAATTTTCGTTCCGTCATTGACCGCTAGAGGCGCTGCGCAATTTTCCATAGTTTTTTTTACTTCGTCGCTATCGAGTAAACTCATGGTAATGGTATTCATGTGCCCTTGCCTATTATGGTGCAATAACAATCTCGTAAGTGACCGAAATATTAAGCAAGGTCGGGCGTGGGTTGACCCCTTTGCTAAAAGCAGTCACCATTGTGACAACCACAGACGGATTCGGCAAACAAAGAGTTACGCAAGTGTAGGCATATTTGTGTTTTATTGTATTCTCATTCATCAAAATAATTTTTCAGTGGAAGTTTTTGTAAAAAAAAAACATTTCTTGATCGCAACTCCAACGACGCATTTGCAGCGGAAATTTCCTCTCTAAATGAACTGTATTGAGAATTTAAGTAGCTATTTGAATTTCACAACCGAGTTTATAACTCTAAAATGGCAGTCCTAAGTTATTTTTCAATGCTGAATAACGTGAACATTATGTGGAAATGTAATGAAACTCTAAAAAAGCTTTTAATATTTTTGTTGACTTCATTAGGCTGACTGATGGTTTAAAAATTAGACTGATAGGGCTTCAGTATTTTTAGATGTTCAGTATCATACATAAAGTAATTATCGTAATGACTTTTATAATTTGGGTGTGTTTTAGTTTTGTTTAATTCAAGTAGACAATGGTTTTTAAATGCGCATTTGTATTTAGACGGTTAGTGAATGTGCTTAATCGTGAATTATATTATATTCGTGAAGCCACTGTGCCTTTTTATGAAACTTTTAGTGTTTTTATGAAACTTCTAAATCTGTAGTTACTGTACGTTACCCAAAAAGTTCGTGATTTTATTTATATAGTTTGTTCGTGAGATATTTAGTGATGTGTGGTGTGAGTGTTTGTAATTGATTTAAAAAATGAATTCTATCGTTTGTTTTTCGAATATTCAAATTATCGTTAATAACAATAACAAAATGAAAATACGGGGATAGTGTAAATCCGCGAATCTACCATACGTAAAGGCCGCGTATCTGCAATCGATCCAGTTTTACAGGGGAAGGTTAAAACTTAATAACTTTATTAATTCAATGAATTTTAAGCTCATTTTTATATAGAAAGTAATTAATAATGTGTTCTATCACTTGTTAGAAAAATATTTCAATTTATGTAAATAATTAAGGCCCTACTACAATTACGCGGATTTGCTTTGACCATAAACTTATAACATTGGAACTTAAGAGGAAGGTACGCGGTTTTGAAATTAAACAAATATTGTTATATCAACAATAATATTATTTAATGTTGAAAATAAAACTATACAAATTAACGTAGAATCTTTGCCTCTTGCAAAAGTTTGATAAAATGAATGTAACAAAACCAACATAAACTTTTTCTTTAAAATATCTTTGAATTATTCTTATAAACATTGATAGTACTAAAGTATCAAAACTAGTTTAATTAAATATTATATTTATTCAGACGATAATCAGCCTTTAAGTAATTTCAATTCAAAACTTCAGAATATTACAAATTTTAAACATATTAATAACATAATATACCAAAATCAATCAGTCTTAGTGCTTTGAATTACGTATTTATAAAATATATAAGGCACTTGTAGGTAATAATTAAAATCAAATTACAAAAAATCAACAAAGAAACTTAACAAAAAGAAAACATTCCTAACAAAAGAAATAATCAAATTATTCATTTATTAGGTGTGAACAGTTATAGATTACTGTTAATAATACGTAGGTACGAATTAAGTATTTCTGTATGGCAGGTTGTCATAGAATTCATGACAATCTGAAGGTATAACACTTTTTAATTGTTGTAAATGGTCATACTTTGATTTGGATATTGGCAACCTATCAGTAAAGAGCTGTGGTGGAATAAATGGCTCAATTCTTTTTGGCCTTTGGGGTAATAGTTAAAACTCGTCATTGTAGTTAAGTTTGTATTCAATGGTACCATTGGGATTGTATTTTAGTACTCTGATATCAACCACACATTTTGCACCAATCCCTCTCCCAGGGCGAATTGTATCATAAATAAAGTTACTTTTAATACTATAATCTTTAAAAAAAGTGTGGTCCACTGTTTCTACCTCATATGGAGATGGTTTTAGTCTAGCTCCTTTGGTAATCGAAGAGTACTGACTAGGCAAAAATATTTCATGATTTTTTAATTTTCTTTCAATTATAGAGTGAACTGAATCCACCTCCATCTGAGTGTGACCCTTTTCTAAAATTTTTTGTGTAATTACAATCTTTTTTTCCATCGCTAGTAGCAGGAAAGCGTTAGAAACCACAACATTTCTATTTTGTGATGTGCATCCATCACTAAAAATAACGACATCTTTTGGGCAGTCTTCTATAATTTTCTTTAAATAATCAATATAAAAAGAAGCGTAAGTGGATGCTTTTAAATCAGTAGTGGTCTCATCAAACCAATAACACTTTACATTATTAGTGCCCAGATTGTAAATTGTGAAATTATGAACCGTAAGCTTTGTTTTAAAATACAGTGCACTAGCTTTCAAAAATGGACACAATTTCACAGCTTGTAAGTCAGCAGTAATAAGATGAAGTGTTCCAATTTTCGCTCTTTCTTTGTCTAAAGTCTTTTCTTGTCTAGCTAAATCTTTTCGTGACAAGTGTTGCTGATATTCTTCTTCACTAATATTACCGACTCTATACGAACAACATAGATCACATGCATCTTTTTTTGGTTGAAACAATGCGATGTTTTCATCTTTCAGAACATCTTCGAATAGTTTTCTTGAAGCCACTCTCTGAGCCTTTTTTGTTGCCTCTTCAACATAGATACGATAAAGTTCACGTTTAGACTGTATTATTGGCTCTAAGTATAATTTCGTACTGTCTCTTCTGCAGTAGTGAGAAGGCATTTTGGGCATATCCCTTAAAAATGCTTGCACAAATTCTCTTAACGTACTCGTAGGCAACGCGTTATCCTCCCTTCTCTTCATTGTTGTTTCGTTACTCGGTGTTTCTCCTAACCAGTACCTTACAGTCCACTCCTTAATACCTAATGTCCTTAAGAATGTCTTTAAACATACTCTATATTTTTGGTCATTTAATTTCAAATAATACACCTTCGTACTACTCCGTCTTGAATCAGCCCTTCCAGTGGTTTTTCGGTTAGTGGGTTTTTTATCTACTAAGGATGAAACAAATATTTTTTTCTCAATCCAGCTCATCTTCCAAAATTCTTTAAAAATATTTAATCGTACAGTTTCAGTAAACTTTTCACAGTTAATCACCTTACTCCTAATACAATTGCTCGACTTACAAGCCTCTCCAAGTTTTCGCGCCGGTTTTATAGAGTCTTGTATGAATTTCTCATGATCCGTCTTACTGAAACCTATGTATTCCTGACCTAGCATTCTTAGCCTCTTATTCCTAAACCTTTTTGAAGACATTTTATCTGCTTTTCGTTTTCTTATCTTAGACTCAGCTGCAACTTCACGTTCGAAGTTACTTTCAGGAATTAGATCATTATTACTGTCTGTCGATGATGAAACTATCGGTGCAACATTAGTTATTTCAGACAATGGAGCATAATTTGGATCAGCCACAGAGTCATCTGATGAAAAATCAAGGATTGAAGATCCACTTAGTGCGTCAATACAGGCATTAATCACAGGAGAAATGGATACTACGTTGTTAGTAGCAGTTAAAGCAGGCTCAGAAACATTACCTGGATCACCAAATTTCAGCAGCTCTGCTGAATTAGTAGCATTGAAAGTAATTGTGTCAAGGTTAGATAAATCGCTGTCATCAGGATTCTCATTCTGATTTTCAGCTTCAGCGAAACTAGTAGTAAGAACATTTTCAACCAGCTCTGTGGTATTTTCACGAGATGCAGTCTGCTTAAGCAAAATTTGTTTTTTCATTTCCAATAAACGTTCGCGCCTTTTCTTTAAACTGAGTAAGGTAGTAACATGAATCGTTTCGTTTTCGCTACAGGAATCAGTTTCACTTTCCATTTTGATCCTAAAAGTAAATAAGAATTATTTTTAATATAGTTTTAATAAACACGTAACCCACACTTATACAAATAGCAATACCGCGTAAATGCATTTGCATGCATGCAAAGTAAATAAAGACAAAACAATAAAGTTATTTCCTTAAAATAGCGGTATTTTATATTATTTAAGTCATTTATAACAACGGGATAACATACACTTGCATAATTTAAATAATTGAGTGTATTTAAAAAAAAAGATATTAAAAGGGTTAGAATGATAAAAAGAACTACCTACACTTTTGATCAATACCGATTTTTATTTAAAATATACGAAACAAACATTACATATACACTTACCTGATATGAACACCGATAATTTTTAAGTAAATACACAATTTTATTGCAAAACTAAACCACAAACTCCTTGCCGGTGTCACCAGAACACTTACGCGGTATTGACACTTACGCGCGAAAGATACGCAGTGTTGTTACTGGGCGATTCCTGGCTTCCGATTGGTCGAAATGAACTCGTGTCAAGGCGGTGGCAGCCTATCATGATTTTGCAGGATTTGCCCGCGAAAACTTTAATTGGCTACATTTGTCAGATACGCGGAATTATCCAATGCTAGTTTCGCGGATTTGCACTATCCCCGACGTGATGTGATGTGAGTTCGTAGGAGAAATTCGTAGCTGCCGTCGTAGCACACTTCGTAGCAGCTACACCGTAGCAAGCAGACAGGTTGGTGGTTCTTTATTGCTGATTTCGCGCTATTGATATTATTGTACTTTGCAGTTTATTCTATTTATCTTTTAATCCCTCAAGCATATGTAAACGATATAAATTAGATATTCTATAGTTATGCGTTTACCTGCAACCGCTTCGGTGTTGAAGCGTAATGCATCTTAAGACTTTACACATGTAATTTTAGGGATTAACTTCAATTTTATCTTAAAGTAATAACAAAAGTACGACCGTCAACTGGTCATAAATTAATTGTTCACTCACTGGTAGTAGGTAAATATACTGATCTTATTGAAATACATAAACAAAATAATAAAAAAACTGTTGCCTGTAATGGGAGATTTTTTAAATAATATACCAAGACCCCTTTAAGTACCCAGTAATTAATGCTAAATGTTTTAATTTATTATGATGAAAAACAAATATATTGTTATTTTATTAGAAAATAAATCGAACTAGTAATTGCAAACAAGTTAGTGTCCAGTCATAGAACTGTAAAAAAACATTTACTACAATGACTTAGCGATTTTGATATGTCGAGGAATACTCTGTTAAATCATTGATTTAAAATTATGCTCCTATTATAGGCTACACGCTGTGTACAATCCTTCGGGTTAAAAACATAGCTCTCCAATTTGGCTGTTTAGGCTTGGGACACCTAGGTGCCACAAATTATCTGTAAATAATTAGGTCAGAACAAATGTCAACAAAAACGCCATAATGAGCCGTAACGTACACAAAAAGGGTCTTTGTGCGAAGTGCGAAAGTCGAATATAAGTCGCGGCAGAATTAGGCGCTTGTCCGCCGAGAAAGCGGTTTTTATCCGCGTAAAGTAATTATTGTGTTTTTGTGAAAGAGTTTGTTAGCGGCCATTCAGAGGGAGGACACGGACGCCTTTCCGAACTAGGGACGGACTTGGGATTGGGAAGTGAGAATTCATGTAGAAGGTACACATATTGAGGAAACAGCAAGAGACCATATATCGTACAGTTTCCTCCTAGAATCACATATATAAATGTTTTATCGGCTCTTAATAACGTGCATTATACAATTTAATAGGTCTTTCGGTACTATAGAGGTGTGCCAAATTTATAACCACTTCTGGAACTTATCAGTTTCTTATTTATGGCAATTGCAAGTCTTTTGGCAATTTGGCAGGACTACTTGTAACTAAGAAATCCTTAATAAATGATAAGTTTTCTTAAAATAAAAAAATTAAGTGAATAATTATCGACTTAGCTAAATAAAATACATACATAATAACAAAAGGGAAGAAGATAAATTTATAAAACCTAAAAAACATCACCCCCAGCCCTGCCATATGAAATGGTGCCCAAAATGCACCATATTAAATTAAATTCCAATGAATAACAAATGGTTAACAAACAAATTATCAATTGGTTTAATAAATAATAAACTGGTTTAGGCGCAGTCACTTTTTTAGATCGGTTCATGTTAGATATACGAGATGGTAACCAACACATAATATTTTCTAAATTCTGCGTCCTTCCCTGTCTCCGTCCGGAATATTCTTGTTTTCCCGGAGTTTTCCCATCTTTTCTCCGCGTTTTCTTTCGTTTGCGTCTTAATTAGCTCATTCAGAGCGCTCCCCCCTTCTGCCCTCCCCCAAAATTATCTTGTTTATTGAAAGCACTTTTATATTTCATTTTTAAAACTCCAATGGAGTATTTAGTGAGCATTTAACGTTCTCTCGACCCTTTTTGTGAGAATAAGGAGTTTTATTAACAGGGGCGGTAGTTCATCGCCCTTGCTGTTATGTTTTGAAAGAATTATGTGCTGAAAAGGTGTCTCGTTTTTTTTATGACCATTGTAGTTCTTAGATACTTTTTTTTATTCCTTTTATTTTGATACAAAGCAGTCTTAAATCGAATAAAATATATGTAACAAACAATGAGTACAAAAATTACTTTCTATGGAAATATGTAGTGTTTTTAACTGATGAATAAAATCAATGAATCAATGATAGAAGTGCGGTAAAGACTAAATTTACTATTAAAATATTATGTAACGTTTTTAGACTTGTACTCTTATTGTAATTCACTAACCTTTCAAAATTTTCATATTGTAGAGTGATACAAGCTACCTTAACATGTAGCGTCGCAGTTCAGGCATCATAGTGAATTAGGTTTTTAATCACTAAATGTTGTAAGACTCTTTATGTTTATTTTTAACAACTGCATGGATTATTATTTTTGAGTCTTATATAATCTTTTCTATTCTTTCTGTACCCAAAACAATTACCTAAAGCAAGATCCTATTTATAAACACACCGTAACCATCAAACAAAAACAAAAAGTAAGCCCAGAAAACAAGAGGCAAAGTTAAGAACAAGCACGTAACGATACCTGCCAAGTGCCAGACGCGACGCCGTAAAAGAAAAAGGGCGCGCAACGGAAGCGCGATAAGCTGCGAGAATGGCGCGCGCGATAACGGCTCGCGGCAAAGCGGCCGCCATTGTTGTCGCACTACGCCACAAAGGAGGCAACGGTTATAAATTCTTACGCCTTTGACGCAATTTTGATCGTATTTTTCTCTGTATTGTAGCTTTAGTTTTCAGTCAGAGGTGGCTTTTTAGGAGTGTGGCGCATTGTCGCATTAAGACAGCTGCACGCCAAAGCTATTATAGCGCAAGCTGCAACATCAATAGGTTCAAAGTTACTGAAAATTGAAATGTTAATAATATTTTAGTAACATTAAACTTGCTTGCGCGCCTGATAACTCTCATCAAGCCGTCAGACAATAACGAATGGAAGTTCTTGCGTGAGTCGTGTTTTCAAGTCTGAATCCATGCAGTCGCGTTTTAATGAACTGATCAGTTACCTCGTTCACTTTAAGCACCATGAATGGAATTTCTATTGTTCGATTGTTGACTAAGACTCTTTCTATTGGTCAAACAAAATGTTTTTTTTTTATATAGCAAGACATCTGTGGGCAAGGGAATGCCCGGCTCAAAGCTAAGTCAAACGAACTTCGTAAGTTTCAGATCGCATATAACTAATGTTAGAATTATACGATGTTTCTGAAACTTATTTTCATGTCATCGCTCGCGTCTTTTACTTGCTCCAACCACGGTCGTTGCGGGTAAAATGGCGGCACAAAGGATGGCTACCGCTACTTTGTGCGTGCGACACTACGTCTTTGGTTGCATTGTTATCTTTTTTCAGAGAAAACTGAAAAATATTCAGCTGATCGGTTATAGGTCCAATTGTACAACGTAGGACAATAATATAGATTACAAAGTAAGGATCTCTATATTTAAGTTAGGACTACCATGTAATATCATTTATTAAGTTCTGGTTCATACTGGTTATTAATAAAAGGTTTTGTCAATAAAAGCAATCTTCAGTCGGAATTGTAAGTGTAATTTACGTAAATTATACGTCATTAACGCTTTTAGGTTAAACAATAATCAGATCCATTTTCAAAAGGATTTAATATTTTTTTCAACAAAGATAGATTTTAATGGATTGTAATGTCAATCACTGATTATTTATTTGTATAAGTTAACTGGGTTTATTGTTAATGATTACAGTCAGTGTCTTTAGTTTTCGAGCTGTTATCAGTTTGAATATAATAAACAATTAATTTCTGGTAACTTTCCTTTTATTGCGAAAGTAATTAATTACCATAGGTAACGTAAGCTGATAAAATAAACGCTCTTTATTAAAAACCTTCGTGGAACCGTCCAGTATTCATCCAGTCTATTCTAATTTTCATTTAATCACCGCAGATTGTAGACGTAATGAGCCATGAGAAGCGTTATTAAAATTTCAATATTAATAAAGCCGACATACTCGTGGAGGGCTCGTAATAAAATTTTAATTGACACGTATTAGGTTTTCGAACTAAATTACAAAGGAGGCGCCTTCACCTCTGCACATTAGCGGGGTGGGGGCGGGCGGCAAATTTTTGTTTTTCTCCCGCACCCGCGAAGGCATACTGCAGTTTTCACGGGGAAGAAAGAGACGACCGCAGGTGCACACATTGCTTTTGTTAAAGAGCAAAAATAATAGAGAGAATGGTCGTTTATCTCTTTTTATGGCAGCGGCGCTATCTCTGCGGTATTATGGAGGACAATTTTGGCGCGAAAGAAACTGCTTATTACTTCTTATTCTTGGGGCGCTTTGGCAAATTTTCCTTTTTTAAGCAACTTGGCGAAGACTCCGACGTTCAGTTCCGCCTCTATATTGTTCGAGTTTCAGGAACTTTTCCAAATTGTCTCTCAAAATGTTATTTTGTAATCTGAGTGAAAATTAGCAGCTTTATTTCTCATACTTTAATACGATCTGTGATCGAAAATGTTTCGGTAGAAAAAGTAACCAAGGGCTTGATATAAAGTTAAATAAATGCATTTTCTAACTTTCACGTGTAATTTAATTTTCTTAGGTTATGTCACATTTGTTGTACTGCCTCTTTGGTGTCGCTTCGGGATATTGCACGTCTTCTTACTATTTGAGTAGTATATGTCCCTTCTTTGGGCAAAACAAACATGATTTATAATACTTAGTTACTTTGCTGATACCTAAACTGTAAACATGCACTAGATTGTTCCCCAAAAACTCGTGGATGTGTAATTGTAAATAAAACTTCATTCAGCTCTACATTTTCCCGACACAGATACCCACCACTCAGTTCTCATAACAATATGGCGGCGCAAAAACAACAGAGCACGGACAATACTAATGGCACCGGAGCGTTTCATTTCCGCGCGAACACGGCGAGGTCTCAATAATCCGAATTAATTACACAGACGCTTTGTGGCCGGCAGACAATGATAGATACTGCGCTCAACAGATCTCGAGCCTTTGAATAAAGTTAAGCCAAACTTTTAAACAAACAAAATGTATGCACCATTACCATAGCTAAGCAATTTCATCAAATTGAAATAATGTAATTGTTGTAACATTAAACATGGTAGCCTCAAGGTTTGAACTGTTGTCAAAATGTTATGCGGCGAAAGGAAATGTACGTCACCCTTATATCATTTTCCCTGATTGAAGTTGATTTTAAACTAACCATATTATATTTAAACAGTGGTCCAAACCTATTTTACTTATTTGTGGTAAGGCTGTAGGACAGGAAGCAGTACCTAAAATAAAAAGTTTAGACTTGGACTTGTGAAAGAAAAAATCATGTAAAACGTTTTTTATGATACTTTTACTGATACCACAGACATTCAAAAGCTGTTTTTGGAGAGATGAAAGTCTGTCCGATAGACTCTATCGATTTTTATAAAAACACGCTAGCCAAGGCTTGTCAAAGAGTTTGAAAATAAAGTAATTACACAACTTAATGTCATAGCAGTTGTACTACTTGAATACATAGTTTGATCAATCACCTGTTGGCATTCAGTCACGATCTCACGATGTTACCTAACATCAGGTGATGTTTAAATCATGGCGTAAGTTACATTTAAAACAGTTACAAGTATCAAGACGATTTACTCCTGCCTTCCTCGTCAGTCCTTTGTCGCTCCTTTCTTCCCATTTCTTATATCGGAGAATTAGATCGTCCCGCAAATGGATTAAAACGTTAAGTATTTATTTATCGGCTCTTAATCTCGATCGGGTGCTAGACAAACAGCTGAGGAAATTATACGCTTTGTTAACTACGGTACTTTAACAGGGGTGAGGCGGTTAGGGGTTTATTATACCAACTGTCAATTACTTTTTTAATGTTCAAAACATTGAGGTTAGGATTAAGGAGTGATTTAAGTAGTGTTTCGGGTCTATAAAATAATATTTTTTGTTTTATGTACTATTTAAAGAAATTAAGAAAGATGAAACATAGAATAACCATCATTATTAAGATAATCTGTATAAAATACATATTGTATAGGTGGCCTTAATGGTTTTCTCTGATCTGGAAAGACATCTGAAAGATTCTAGAAAAGTTCACGAAAGACGCCCCCTTCATAATCATTGGTATTCGTAACACAAGGCCCGAAACAACGGATGTGTATATGTTTATATTTCAGCCATGATACAAAAAA
The DNA here is from genome assembly GCA_963924145.1 of Pyrausta purpuralis. Classification (NCBI taxonomy): domain Eukaryota; kingdom Metazoa; phylum Arthropoda; class Insecta; order Lepidoptera; family Crambidae; genus Pyrausta; species Pyrausta purpuralis. The sequence continues at coordinate 2,100,214 of OZ001654.1, forward strand.
ACGTAATTAATTTTATATTTAAAAAAAAATAGACCGTTTCTTGCAGTCCTGCGGAACCCTAGAATAGCTAACCGTTAATTTTCTTTGCAGCCTGTTGACACTCGTGAGTGTCATTAGAGCAAGTTGTTTGCGCCCAATTGCTGGATAATCAACTTTTGAACGCCATTACTATTGATGTTGATTCTGTTTCTGTTAGCGGTGCGACTCCGTTGATTTCAATAATGGGCCTTGTAGATCCACGCGATTAACTTTTTAATATGCTAAGTGTTTGGTTTCCGCGTTTGATTTTGTTCTGTGCAATTACTCCCTTACTTACGGATTATTCAAATTTGATATTTATCAAATTTTCGGTAGCGTATCGCGAGTCGGGAGTCTACGTAGAATGCTTGCGCGATACGCTACCGAAATACTTAACTCGTTTAGTGTCGAGCACTCGGGGCCGAGTGGATAAGATGGTTCTTATTCCAGTAGTTATATTCCAGCGGCGCCGTCAACTCGGGCCCGAAAATTTACGGCGACGTCTTTTTCTGACCTCATTTAGCACTATATCAATAGCATAGCACTCGGATCCGAGTGCTTGGCCACCAGCACAGCCAGAGTGTGCATGTTTATTTTAATTGTAATAGCGCAGATATTGTTTAAAGATTTTTTTAAAATTACGCGTAAAATTTGCGCTTTTCTCGAATTTTCTTCGTAATTGTTGTAGGCACTCAAAGTATTAATTAGATTAGATCTAGAATAAAAGCTTTCAGTTGACTATTTTTTATCTTAGGTATATGAATAGTTACCTCGCAGGCATCTCTCAACTCAAGTAAACAAACGCCACCCACCTCAGACGTTTGATTTTGTATATATTAAATTGTCGTCTCGTTCAGCCGCCGCGCACCGCCAATAATCCGATTTAAAAGTCTTTCGCCCCCTTTCTATATAATGTTCAATTCAATTGTTATGTGCTCTAGGGAATAGAGGTGATCTACACCTGTGACAACGACACATTGTAGTGGCGATATTTTATCAAAACCTTTTAAATATTGATAAGGCAAGCAAGCAAACCAATTACTGTATATTACTCGTACGTAGAACGCATAAAGAACTGTATTGTTAATTATCTGGGTTAACTTTTTTTCAGGTAAGACCTTGGCATGGACTAAATCAAACTAAGTATTTACTCGTTTCATTTTCTTTATGATTATAATTAAAAAAAAAATGAATATGCGCCACACCACTTGTTTTGGTTTTGAAATTAGGTGTTGGAAATCTTCCTTGTGTTTCGCCAGACAACAATTATGACGGGGGCGTTTCCCTATAAAAAGAAAAAAACATGACTTAGGTACAGATTTTCGTGCTCATCACACAAACATTTGCCCCTTGCGGGATTAGAACCCGCGACCGCTGGCATAGACGTCAGAAGCGATAACCACTACACGTCAATTACATCACGTTTAAATAATAATATTGAATACCAATAACATACATTGACCTTGACCCGACCGGGAATTAAACCCGGGACCTCGGAGCGGCAACGCCTTGAAACCCAGCGTACTTTTGCCACTACACCACGGAGATCGTCAATGTTCAAATAATGGTTTAAATATTTACATAGGTTTTATTTTCGATTCATAAACCTAATCAGGAGCGCTAACCGACACACTGAACGTGTCGTCAATTACATCGCGTTTAAACACGTTGAAATAATGGTTTAAACATCGTTTCATACACAGAGCTTGTGTCTACGTTAAAATCAACAAAATTAAATCGACTGAAAAGCCTTCAACTGAAATCAAAACTTGAATTATAACTGAAAAAAATCTGGTTGATTTACATACGCAAGTTGAATCGTTTCAACAATAAAATATTCACCTTTTTATGGTAGAAAGCGAATCTTACTAATCCTTGAAATGACAGTGTTGAGCTGGGGAGGAATTGATTCAATCAAAATAAAATTTAGAAAATACGCGGGATCCCAGCTCATAATAGCATCCTCTGATGGATGGCGCCGATTCTTCTGTAAAATTTGGCGCCTATTCTTTATCATGATTCACAACTTTACTCTAAATAGGTTTCAGGTAGAGTCCTTAATAAAAAAATGTTTTTGTATTGCTATGACAGCAATTTAACGTGCTTTCTCAATGTAATACTTATGACGTACTAAAAGTTTGCGGACCATTAATCTTTATTTTTTAAAGCGCTATCTGCATTTGTAAATTTTTCTCTTTGGGATAATATTTAATTTGATTTGATAGATTGTCATTTGTTTTGTATGTTTGGTACCATTCAAAAATAGCTCGACAAATTGGAAAACGAAAATTTTTGCTTACAATTTTAAACGGTTTTCGCCAAGGCTTGAGTAGCATTAAGAGGTACCAAAGTCTTCAACTAGTACTTAATGATAGATTCAAATGTGTTAGCTCTATGTCTATATAATATAGGAAATGACGCGATTATCTCCATGACAATTTACATAAAGGTAGTCCGACGGCTGCGGTTACATAATTTAAAATGAGCACCATTTACCAACTTCTTAATACTGAAAAAAATAATATTAATCAGAAGATTTGTATGCTATTAGCCTTTAAAATGGAAAATTCAAAACAGTTCGAATGCGCACTTAAGGACCTAGAAGCTGCAAACTTGTGGGATTTCGCTTGACTGCGCGTCACGTTAGTGACGTATACATGATAAAAAAGTTTAGATGAAGGGAGCTATTTAGGTGACTATATAATGGTGAAAAATGATGGAAACCACTTGTAAAGCTTTGAGTTGGAAAGAAAAAGCCAGTCAGAAACACGGGATTCTTGATCATTTGTTGATTTTCCGACGAAAGTTTCAACATGTAAAGGCGTAGGCAAGAAATTAGTGGTTTTTGTATGCAGTAAATTCAAACTTTTTGTTAAATAACCGCTCAAATAAAAAAATGTCGCAAAAGAGTATTATATCCTAGGGTCGTATCACAATATCGTCCTCTACCACAGCAATGCATCTCTTCTCTCCGCTAACGCAACGGAAATTTATTTGAAGTAATTGGAAGAAGACATTGCGCATTTCTGCTTGTTTTAATGTTCTAAAATCAAAAACAATCGTGTCGATAAGGGAGAAAGTGCTACATTATTAGCTCATTTTACATATTTAGTCTCACAAAATCGACTGAAAAGATAATTTGATAAGATAAATTGTTTCTTCCTTATAAAAGACAATTTATTACTTCCTTTGTGAATATAAAAGTGATGAAATGTTTAAAGTTGTTAAAAACGTTTAAGATAAAAACCGGCCAAGTGCGAGTCGGACTCGCATAATGAGGTTTCCGTGCCAACTTTAACTGAATTAGAGATCAACTTCCACTTAGCCAAAATACCACAATATTTTGTTGACAGCAACTATAACTTTGTTTTTTATAGTATTTGTATGAATAAAAAAGTTTTGTTTGCGGTTATTGGAAATGTGCTTTATCTTATTTTTTGTATAAAAATCGTAATCGTGAGTTCTTGTGGCAAAGACGCTGGATGATCTTGTCACTATGCTTGAAGTCCTCGACTGAGTATCCCAACAAGTAGGTCTTAAAATGAACATGGAAAAGACGAAAATTATGTCAAGTTCCCGTGTTGTACCCACTCCACACTATTTTTTATGTTAATAATAATTGCATTCTATCAATTATTTCTATTCTATGAGAAGGCCTTTGATTCGATCGAAACTTGGGCGGTGCTTCAGTCTCTGCAGCGGTGCCACATAGACTATAGGTATATAGAGGTGTTAAGGTGCCTTTACAATAACGCCACCATGTCGGTCCGAGTACAGGAGCAGAACACGAAGGCGATTCCATTGCGGAGAGGTGTGAGACAGGGAGATGTCATATCTCCGAAACTGTTTACAGCAGCATTGGAAGACGCCTTCAAACTTCTGGAATGGGAAGGAATTGGCATCAATGTTAATGGCATATACATCACACACCTCCGATTTGCCGATGATATAGTCGTTGTGGCAAAGACGCTGGACGATCTTGGCACTATGCTCGAAGACCTCGACCGAGTCTCCCAACAAGTGGGTCTTAAAATGAACATGGAGAAGACGAAAATTATGTCGAACTCCCTTGTCGTACCCACTCCAGTATCCGTTAGAAACTCAACTCTCGAAGTTGTCGACGAGTACGTCTACCTGGGACAAGTGATCCAATTGGGTAGGTCCAACTTCGAGAAAGAGGTCAATCGACGAATCCAACTCGGCTGGGCAGCGTTCGGGAAATTGCGCAAGAGTGTCTTCTCATCTCATCTACCTCAGTGTCTGAAGACGAAAGTCTTCAACCAGAGTGTGTTACCAGTGATGACATACGGATCCGAAACATGGTCTCTTACTATGGCCCTTATAATGAAGCTCAAAATACACACACACAACGAGCGATGGAAAGGGCTATGTTGGGTGTTTCTCTACGGGATCGAATCAGAAATGAGGAGATACGTAGAAGAACTAAAGTAACGGACATAGCCTTGAGAATCAGTAAGCTCAAGTGGCAATGGGCAGGGCACATAGCGCGAAGAACTGATGGCCGTTGGGGCAGGAAAGTTCTAGATTGGAGACCCTTCGACCAGAGACGCAGCGTGGGACGTCCACCAACAAGATGGACAGGCGACCTTATAAAGATCGCAGGATCAAACTGAATGCAGACCGCTAGTGGTCGGTCGCTGTGGAAAGCTGTGAGGGAGGCCTATGTTCAGCAGTGGACGTCCTTTGGCTGATAATGATGATGATGATGATGATCAATTATTTCATAAAATCATTTTTGAACGAGAAATATAACTGTGAGGACACTCTACAAAACAATCAATGTATCGTTAGTTTTCTTTCTAGTCTCATTATATCAAAGGCTTTTAGTGCAACCCACGTATTTAAGTAAGCAGCAAATTATTTTTCTACAACTCCAAATATAATCCAGAATCCAGATGATAGGTAAATGTAGCATAAATACGACGCTCGCCCCATTTAGCCTTACCTTGTTTCAGTAAACGTCAAGAAACATCCAATTTCTAAGTCAAATGTAATCCCAGGTTGGCACTGGCGAGCTCTCAATCAACAACCTTAGACCGGGTGGAGTTAGTCAAAGCGGCACTAACGCCCACAATTTGATAGCATTCGAGCAGACACCGTCCGAGGCGCAATCTGCCAAACTGCAGCAAATTAAATGACGCTGCAGCAAAGAAAATGCAATCACAGCATATACCAGATGCAAATATTTCCTCGCCGGTATCCCCGCTATTCCTTACGCTAATAAAACGCGCCAAGCCACGCTGTTTCGCTAGCTGATGAACGCCAAATGATGTTATGACATCGCACGTCGCCATTTAACGCCTATTTGGTTCCAATTTCGAATCTGGCGCGCTCCCCTGCGGTTCCGGGCAGCGCGAACGAGCCATAGATAATAGTGTTTTGTTTTTAGAAAATAAAACATTGTTTTAGGCTAGGATTTTTTGCCTATATAAAAAAAAAGATTTAGAAAATAGATTTGTTTTGATGGTCTCATACTTATCGTCGAAAACGTCAACGTCGTAAATAATGCTATTTCTTAAAAGCTTGTAGCTAAACAAGATTAGTTCAACTTTTTAAAAAACTGGCTTAGTGCGAGTCGGGCTCGCCCAGTGAGGGTTCCGTGCCAACTTTCACTGAATTAGAGATCCACTTAGCCAAAATACCACAATATTTTGTTGACAGCAAATATAACTTTGTGTTTCATAGTGTTTGTATGAAGAACAAAGTTATGTTTGCGGTTGTTGAAAATGTGCTATATCTCAAAAACTATTTATTCGATCCCGTCCGAACCAATTGAAATCGTTGAAAGTACATGTGAAGGTCTACATCACATATTTACTCATAGGTTTGACATTTTTTTTATCAAACCTATGCGTGAAATTAATGTATGGGAACCCCTTAAATATCATTATTTTTATTTTTTGTATAAGAATCGTAAAGCGGTTAACAGGATACATCTTCCTACCAAATTTCAACAGTGTGATTCCTATAGTTACAGACTAAAGTGACTGTGACATACGGACGGACAGACAGACAGACAGACTTGACGAAACTATACGGGTTCCGTTTTTTGCCATTCGGCTACGGAACCCTAAAAAGCACTCATCAATATTTGATCGACTTGCAAACAAGAAAAAAACTAAACTATCAATCTAGATTTCAGCCCGATCCTATCTATCCTATCACCTGGTCCTATCTCAAAGACCATTTGATTTGGAAAAACTGTCGTTTCTTCATCAAAGTTGCCTAAACCGCTCACAGTATCAGTTCACTTTTATAGCTAACTCGATTGCTTTCATATTAATATCGTCTTCTTAGACTTTACGTCATGACAGTATTGGCCGAAGTAAGTGCTTGCATTGGCAGCGCCGACAAATGAAATCAGCATAAAGATTTTTCTTTTGGCCATTTTACTTGCAATAGTTAAAGTCTTTGCTTTGACCATTTTACTTGCAAACGTTAAAGAACTTTACGAAATAGTTACAAACGCATTGCTTTCGCAAACGTTAAGTATACCATAAAATTAATTTCCAAAGGGATAACAATTTTATGAAGTATACATAATACCCCTGCCGAATGAATTTCGGGCGTACTGTGGCTCAATGCAGGGAATGAAAACCGGTAAAAAGAAAATGAAAGAAATCAATATGCACGAGAGGGTAAGCCGCATGTCCTCAACAAGATGGGGTTTTAGACACAAGTAGATTATTTTTCATGAGGGACTTTGAGTTTTTGCGGCAGTCCGTATGTGAATCGAAATAAACTACATGGGTGCTAAATTGGTAGACCTCTTGGTACTCAGCTTCATCGTTTTTAATTTAAATTGAATTATATGTAATACACGTATTAGAGAGTTTTAAAGTTGCCATTAATAAGATTACTAGCGTCGAATATATTATGAGCAAGCACTGTACTTTGACAGGTATTACAAGTGGAATCGTAAATAATAATATCCAATTTCCTAAACATTTTGTTCAAGTGAGCTTGAACAATCTGACATTTCGCAGTTAGCATATTTATACCACAACTTTTTTTTTGGAGATACAGTAATTACTTCAAAATCATGTTACAGGTCTAACATTAATACAATTAACTAATGTTGATTTATTATAAAATATATACAGTGTGTCACTGAGTGTGTGTGTGTGTGTGTGTGTGTGTGAGTATGTGTAGCATACAGGATGAGTAATGAATTGTAAAAATTATAAATGCATCCATTAGTTCTTGCAATAATATTATTATTTTGTTATCTAAATTGAAACGATTAATGGATAGGTGCTTTTAAATAGGTAGCATTATTTTACGTAAGTAAATCATTAGCAAGTTATCCATCAACAATATTTTCAAAAACATTCAGTTACCACGTAAATAAAATTAGTTTCTAAATTCAAATCCGAACAAAGCGGGCGCTATGACATGAAACATTGTCTATGGCCATATTTTCTTTCACGCGATCGGCCCGTCCCGATACACGTATATCCGTTCTGCCATTTTGCGCGGGCCGCCCGGAAGAGACTGGATAACCACTCCGCGCCTTTCGCGCCATGACACTTTCCAATATTTTACTCTTATTTACCGCCATTATATATGTCGCGCATTCTTCTGGGGGAAACAGACCGTCTATATTGTGTGTTGTTGGTTTTAGATCGCGGCCTTTATTATGTTTGCGGTGCCCTTCGGTCAATTGGTTTTGTGCGCTTGTTGTGGTGTGACTTATTTTAGGGCCTGATATTGTTGCTGAATTTGTATTAAACTCTCTAAGTTAGCTGTAATTAGTAAAGATGACAGCATTTTTCACTAATACGTTTGACAACCAGAGTTGACTACACTAGTGTAGGTTATTTAATTTAACTACCTTTATATGGCAATGGTTGTAACCGTATACAAAAACAGCATAAGTAAAAAAAACATATATCCAATTTCAAAGAGATAAGTCAGTGCTAATCTCAAATTATTTTTTATTGCAAACCAATGCTCTCCCTATCAATCGCATAAATACGAGTCAGATTCCAAATTCCGATTCACAATGGTTAATCCTCAAAGTGACCAGACAAAGCGGGTAAAAAGCCAAGATAAACCCTGGCAACACTGGCCAGTGTGGCCAGATGCGCGGGGTTCCGCGCGGGAGAGCTAATCGCGGGTAGTTGCAAAAACCACAAAGAACCGAGCTCTAATCGGATGAGCGGACAAAAGTCTCGCTTGTGTCCCTTTGATTTGGACAGATATCTGTCCAATGTGGCTGGATGCCACGGACACCGACAAACTGGAAGCGAAATATAAAATACCTATAATTGTCTTACAAGGTGTAGAAATTAGGAAATAGGTCTTCCACTGTTAACCATAACAAGATCACAACAAAAGTCTAACAGGTATAGAGAAGCCTCATTTTAAAACTTGTTCCCACAATGAAACACCGAATTTTTAGGTAAGTCTAGGACCATGGGCACATCAGTACTCTTTAAATGCATTTTTATACTCAACACTTTCATTGAAAACTCTCTCACACTGTCTTTGCTGCAGTCTTTTAATCATATGCCTTATGGTCTTCAGACTTAAATAAATCTCAGCTTGATCGAAGCTGTGACATCAAATTTTTACATCCTTCCTTTTAATTGGGGTGGAAAATTTAGTAGTGCAGTCAAAGTAATAGGAGGACCTTACAACATCCATATTGGTTCTTCCAGCATAACATATTAGTATTCACGCACCAGCTCCGCACAAAGTGAGCGATTCACGGCGCCGTGCGTCCGAAAAGAGAACACCCTGTATAAAGCCGAATGCGGGACGCAAGAAAAGATAGTTCGGATTAGCGGCGGTTTGTGTGAATGGTATCGCTATTTTTGCATATTTTATTCTGTTAGGCTCAAATATTTGACAATATAATGTTTTTATGCATAATGTCCCATAAGTTGTAGTCTAAACAAAACCCATAGATCAGAATAGGCCGTATTTTGTGATTTGTAAGTACTCAACGTTTGGGCACAGTGTTTAGTTTTTTTACACAGGGTTTAAATTTATAATTGCATTTTTGTTGTTATAGTCTTTTGACTTGTAAATTTTAAGTCTTTAAGCTTTTTTTTTTAAAATATTTTTAGTTCTGACCAACAGTTAAAGTTAATGATGGAAAAGATTTTGAAATAAACATAAAAGCATTGATTTTCTCAGTATTGAAATAATGGTGACAGCGTAAGTGACGTAAGTCGAATTTTGTTAAAAAAACATAATACCTCTTAAACCATGAGACTTTTCTTTACCCACGTAGGCCTATTCTGATAGTTGATCATCATGACCTAATCGATCAACGGATTTCGTTTGAACCACTACTTACGGGACGCCCTCTATAAGCTAAATAACTTGTTTGCGTTTATCAGATTATAGTGACGTTAGCAAACGGTTAGAAATCGTGTATTTTAGATGATAGGATTAATGGTTTGGAGGCCGGTTGGGTTGGTATATCATACTTATTGATGTTACTTGTTTCTGAAGTTTACGCGAATTATTTTTATTACATAAAACACTATTAAACGAATACTGTCCGCGAACATTTATTAAATTGTATTCCGACGATTCGATCACTTTACAGCGTTCGTGGTCACGGGTAGACTAAAATGTTATTTGTGATTTGCAGAGCTTGGAAAAAATTAAACTACCATCCCTTAATACTATTAATTAACGTTCCTATCCACGCAGAAAGAGCTAACTGTGTCTTGTGATCTTGCAGTGGGTGGTGTGGCATGGACACTTGGGTCCTCGCTAGCACCGGATCCTATGCTGGTCCATATTGAAGTTACCGGGCAAAGAGCAAAAGAAAGAATTATTATCAGTTTATTGTACATATATTATAAACGAATACAGATGGAATGGTATAGTCATGCAGATAGAGGCTGAATGGCATATGTGATTGAATCGACTCAACACTTAAAAGCTGTTTATAAGTCTATTTGGTCCCAATTATTTCCAACAACCACCACCACACAAGAAGGCAATTAGCGCCCAACCACATCCTTGGAGTAAACAACAAAACAGAAGTCAAAATACGGCGTAGGCAGTAACTCAATTACACGCCCACAATCTGCAATAAAAGAGCCTTTATCGAATCAGGGGCGTTTTGCGCCCCGCCATTATGCGAAGAATCGTCACAAACGAAGCATTGTGAACGACACTAGCTGCCATTGTCTGCCGTTATCGGACGCCGTCGGTTTTTGCCGGCACTCTTCCGTTCTGCATAGAGGTGTAAGTGCAGAAGGTGCGGTAGGCAAACAATGCAAATGAATAGCCTAAATCATAAAATTGGTATTGATCTAATATTTAATTTCTTATACTCAGATTCAGATCAGACTGATTGAATTTACATTTAAGAAAGGTCATATAATATTTTGCAAACACTCAATCTATCTATACTAATATTATAAAGCTGAAGAGTTTGTTTGTTTGTTTGAACGCGTTAATCTCAAAAACTACTGGCCCGATTTAAAAAAAAAAATTACGTTGGATAGTCCATTTATCGAGGAAGGCTTTAGGCTATATAACATAAAGATACAACTCATAAGACCACAGCAGAAATGAAAAATGTTGCGAATACGGGAGAAAGATATTCCTTTTGAGAGCTTCCGCTGCATACGCTGCGGAAACCGCTTAAGTTACACAAAAATCATGTATGACAGGATTGTTCAGCATTAAGAGTTCTATAATAAAGTCCGCGACAGCATATGTCTATCTTTTATGGTTGACTTACTACAACCTTTTTTATGTTAATAAATTTGTAAAAAAATGATGCATTATTTTTAGAGGTGTATTATACACACAGGTATTTATTCTTATTAAAATAAATACATTCATCATCACGAGCATTTCATTTAGAACAAAGTTGCCCTTTATATCATTTGATTTCAATAAATATCTTAGGAGCTATCACAGTTTTAACATAACTCCACACCAAAATAATGTTCGCAGCTTAAGTACAACGTGCGCTTGCGCTAATATATTATAAAGCTGAAGAGTTTGTTTGTTTGAACGCGTTTATCTCAGGAACTGCTGGACCGATTTGAAAAAATATTTCTGTGTTGGATAGCTTATTTATCGAGAAAGGCTTTAGGATATAAAACATGACGCTGCGACGGGAGGGGAGGGAGCAAACTCAAAACGCGCGGACGAAGTCGCGGGGGACCGCTAGTCTATTATATAATCTATTGGTTCGGACGTCACCGACACATACATGCACTGCTTAGCTGGCATTTGTGTATGTGTCTGTTGTATTTGTATATAAATGTATTTTATGTTATTTTTTCTTTGCTAACATATTTCTAAATTTACGCTTGTTTTTTTCTTCTTCTTTTTTTGTAAATTTGTGCGAGTGTTTGTTAGTTTGTGAATGTGTTTGTCATGTCCCTGATCAATAAAAGCTTTTCTTTCTTTCTTTAAATCTATTTTACCTTTTGTTTAATAGTGTGGCACATTTTTCAGTTTCACCAAAATGATTGACGTAAAGCAAATGTACAAGTAATTTGTAGAATATTTTCACTAAATAAAATGAGTGACATAAAATACGGGTAGCCTTGTATCCACAAAATACACGTAGTCCTGTATTTTGTGGATTAACGTAAATTTTTGCCTATTTCGAAGTCAAAGATAAAAGACAGATATACCCACAGAAAATAATCTAATTCTTAGACGTAGAAAATAATTGAAATTTGATATTTTTTTCATTGAATTCAGATTTAAGAAAAGTCATATAATATTTTGCAAACACTCGATCTATTTTACCTTTTATTTTATAGTGTGGCACATTTTTTGGTTTCACTACAATGATTGACGTAAAGTAAATGCACATTGTGGCTTAATCACATTATCAGTGTGACACAAAATACAGGTAGTCCGGTATTCACAAAAAATACAATGATAAAAGACGGACATCACCCACAGAAAATAATCTAATCGAAACTACGTTTTATACTCGTATTTAAGGCATAAGAATCGAAATGCACATCTGCGCTTGTTTATTCATTTTTGTCATTGACTCGACCTCGCGCCCTTACAAAATCTTATCGCGATATTTGTTCAGTTTTTATTTTCACTATGATATACACCTAGACAAACATTGCTTTGTGTCCCTCTTCCACTGATCGCGTATTTTGTGCTATCGTAATACGGTCGAATATTGAATGTCACAGAGTGCAAATGTAAGAAAATATTACGTGGTTTGTGTCACTCGGAGCGGAAATAAGCTCCTTTGTGAGACACTATGATATCGGATAGAATGCGTCGTTCTAAAGATTATTGTGAACGCGACTGCAAATAAAACTATCGATGGTAGTCTCCGGTTTTTTCTTATTTATTGTCCTCGTTCGATCCGAGTAAATAGATTGGTTTAGTAACCTTAAGGGTTATTGGTATCATTCGGTGGACAAACACGGTTTTGTTGATTTCAAATTATTATGAAAATATTAGACTGTGTAAGGGTAAGTCGGTCAATATTTGTTACCTTGCTACATTAGGGAAACACGCAGTGGTGAGAAATGGCTTTATAATTTGATTGAGTGGAAATTAGGCCTTAACTTTTGGTAGAATGATACTTCCATTGTTTTACTATACTATATCTGTCACATTCGTAACTAACAGACAGGGATTTGTATAAACTAGTATCCCCTTTATTCAATTTTTGATTGATTAAATAATAACGATTGTGTGTTTTGAATAAAATTATCACAATTTTTCAACCTCAAGATACAATATTTAACCATTGGTTGAGATAGCTATAGATAAATTATTAAATAGTGCGTCAGCTTAGTTGGTATCATTGATTTTTAACTAGGCCATATTACCGTTTGCCGAAAATGTGTTGTTTTATTGCACTAGTTGTTTTGAAGTACGTTAATATAATAAAACTCCTTTCTGAATACATAGACTATCACAGCTATCCTCAAATTGGGGTGCATTCAGGCAACATAATGACAATTTTTCCCGGACAGGCGAGAATGCGAGAGGAATATCATTAGTGCAAGCTGAATAAAGGCTTCATAATGCAACATTTAAATGATAAGGGAAATAATAAATTGTATTTTAGAAAGCGTCAAATCAACACAGAAAGAAAAACGATTTACGAGCTTGAGTTCAAAGGAGATTGGGATAAGAAATCAGAGGGAAATTGAAAAATTAAAGAGACTACTTTGTAAAATCATCCACTGTCTATCTTAAATTATTTTAACTAATAGCAAATTTTCCAACAGTCGGATAAAATATAACTGACTGATAAAATAATAAAAAGCGACCTTTATTTCAAAAAAAAATGTGTATCTACAAACTGGTTAAAGCTTTTTAAAATCTGTCAAATTTAAAAAAAACTCAACCTGACCACTGAAAAACCTAAGTACATTTGTTTTATTCTTACCGGGCAGAAAGAGTGAAGTTCTCGGCAGTCAATTAATTGCCGCAGCAAAAGGCTCATATCGTTTTAAGATTAGTTACAAAATCTTTCTCAGAACTTTGTCATTTTTACCATTGTTAAAAGTTTATTCATACTGTATTCGTAAAGCATAACGTGACCCAAATAACCATTCTAATAAAGCTCTCATAGCCAGCCCAAAAGCTTCTTTTGAAGTCCTAAATAAATTACCGGGGTAAAGAAATCAACTGCCCGAACCGGGATCGAACCTCAACCCTTCCATTCCGATTCCGCGTCCATCGCGCTCGGGGCAAACAAATAGCCGACAAGTGACTACAGAAATCGGTATGATTGAAAGTGGGCTCGTATTATGAATGATAGAAACTGCAAGAAAGCGGAAAGCAATTGGTTAATTGATTGCCAGTACAAAAGACATAAACGCAAGTTGAAGGTAGATTGTTATAAACATCTCGTTAATGGAATGTGACACTAAAATAAATTTCAGCATCGTAAAACAAAACTTTTTTGTTTTGACAAGAACTGTAAACACAATGTTTTCAATGTCTTTTATTTGGGTAATAATAAAGATAATGTGATTAAGGAATACAGTATTGAAGAAAACTATTGGATATGCAGGCATGTCATCTTGTGATCGCTTTATTATTGTATTGTTGTTTATTATGAAAAATTACCAAAGCCTCTTTAGAATAGAGTGAATAGATACATGCACCACAGTCCACCTCATCCATACCTTATATTAGGTGGAACGAGGTCAAATAGGTATCTGTTTAGCCGTAGACGCTCACGAATCGGCTACCGGTGGTCGCGTAAACAAAAGAAAGACAACTTGATAAACACATCCGTGAGGGAAAAAAAAGTGCACATTCTTTTTTTAAATTTAACAAGCTAGCAACAAGTAAATTTTACTGTTGAATGAAGATGGGCTAATGGAGACAGTAGTATGCCCCTGAAGAGCACATATTGTTTGGTTTTACATTTTAATAGTCACTTTCTATGCCATTAGTACCTGTCCAAACCAAAATCTCTATCAGCATCGTAGCAGGCCGTCAAACTGTTAATGTCGGCGTCGCATTCCCGTCACGCTGCCGTCACAAAGGCGCGAATTTGCGCGTCTCATCTCGCATGCGACGCCGCCGCCGACGCATTCACGCCCTGTGTACGAAAAATTGACATTATGCAACCCTCGACAAAGGATTTGATACTGTTTTGTTAAAGCTGAATTGTTATATTTCACGCGTTCAGTGATTAGAGGAGATCATTGAACTTCTGGATGCTTATTATAAGTGTTGCTTGTAAACCACATACGCAATACTGATATTCTGATATAGTCAATTATTAGGGACGTAACACCACGTAGTGCTGATTATGATCATTGCACAGCGTATTCTAGTATAATCAATGAAGACTTAAAGAACTGGGGACCGCGGGAGAGGCCTATGTTCAGCAGTAGACGTCCTTTGGCTGACAATGATGAAGAACTGAGTGCAAACAATTTCACTCCATCGTTATTATTTGTCTTTAAATTATCTTACTGATATTAAATCAAGATATAAATAAGTATTCGCAATTATTTATTATTTATAGCTCTGAAAGTTTTTTTTTTTTACATAAGTATATGATGCATGGATAAAGACGGTGTTCAAAAGCTTGTTATAAGCAGAATCTGAAGTACTTACATCTACTTATACCACTTCTCCAACACAGATCAATTCCCTCCCATTCTACATATGATACGTATTGGATCACAATAGGCATGTATGAGAGCCGGTCTTCCTGATGGTCAGTTAAACGATTTCATGTAAATCGCGACAAGACATACGGCGGACAATGGGCCGGCCAATTTGACAGCTTACCCGAACATTGGGGTCAATTCTAAGCTCTTACTCTGGTATCTTACACACGGACTTAGTTTAATTAAGTGCATTGTGATTTAAACAAAAACCGGCCAAGTACGAGTCGGGCTCGCGCACTGAGGGTTCCGTGTCAACTTTAACTGTATTAGGGCATCTACTTACTTCTACATAGCTAAAATAACACAATATTTTGTTGACAGCAAATATAACTTCGTTTTTCAAAGTATTTGTATAAGAACAAAGTTATGTTTGCGGTAGCTGAAAATATGCTATATCTCAAATACTACTAGTTCGATTCCGTCAAAACCAATTTTCGTTGAAAGTACCTACATGATATATTTGTCTCAAAATTTACATTTGCTTAGTTTAGAAGTTAGAGCAAGGGGAGGGGGGGGGGCGCCCATTTTACCACTTTGGAAGCGTCTATCTATCAAACGTTACACTTAAAAAGTAGGTTTGACAAAAAAAAAACGGTTTTAGCTTCTTGTATGGGAGCCCTCCCCTAAATATTTTTTTTTTTTTTTTTCTAGGAATCGTAAAGCGGTTGACAGGATACATATTGGACACCAATCACATACATTGCTCTGATCCCAAAGTAAGTAGCCAATGCACTCGTGTTATGGAAATCAGACACAACGGTGGTACCACAACACCCAGACCCGAGACAATATAGAAAAGATCATTTTCTACATTGACCCGACCGGGAATCGAACCCAGAACCTCACGAGATGGCGTCGCTTGAAACCAGCGTGCTAGCCACTCGACCACGGAGGTCGTCAATCATCGTCAAACATCTTCCTACCAAATTCCAACTGTGTCGTGTGAATGGCAAAAAACGGAAAAACATGGCAATAAAAAGAAAATAAAAACGAAACAAACCCGATAACCAAGAAACGACGAAAAAAATCTTTTGCATGATGCAGCACCGACTTCAAATGAGTTAGTTTCTCCTATTAGCGTTATTTTAGTCCTTTTAGTGTTTTTTCAAGGCGGTTAAATTTTTTTGATGCTAAGTTCGACAATTATCTCGATAAATTTGACCGTTTGCCATCGCCAACCACCGTATCGTCCTAAACACAATCATCATTAGTATCTATTGTCTCTCCCGACCATGTTCGTCTGTCACGCTTATACCAGGGTAAAAGTCAAGTCTGAAAATGTATGCGTTGCAGAGTAGGACTCTCTGCCCTGGCCTCTGCTTGATCGAGTAAATGCTACTATTATGTTTGAAGGATAGGTTGGCTTCACGGCCACTGATACCAATATCATCACAATTCATTCGAATTTCATTCAGAGTTTCAAGAAGACTTAAACCTGCGACCACAAAGCTATACGATTTATCCACAGCTGTTTGCAGAAGTACAGAATGAAGCAAATTACCCATCCGGTACGGGAACAGCACCAACCAGGCGTCAACCATACGGAAGCACGTTACGTAAAGGAAACAACAACGCCTCGGCATGGGATCGGCACCGGATAGAGAACGCCTCGCCTCGGATTGTGTTCGCTCACAGCTGACATGTGACATGACAGTTCTTTTTGTAAATGACAACTCGTATGACAGGGTGGGCGGATAATTGACAATCATCGGGCGACTCATCGGAAGCGTTAAAACGCATAGTGGGTCCCGAGTTTATCTTGATCCGAGGTGGTGACGTTACGAAGTTGATAAATGTGCATTGAAGTATGAAGTTTCATACTAACAATACTGATACCCTAGAGTTGATACGGTGCTGTTCCCGTAACGGGCGTATAGATGTGCTACAACCTAAAGGCATCAGCATTTAACTTATTCTGTAATTAATTTCAATCAGTAGGTAGTTCATTAAAACTCAAGTATATTGGACACCAATATTGGACACCAATCACATACTGCTCTGATACCAAAGTAAGTAGCTAATGCACTTGTATTATGGAAATCAGATACAACGGTGGTACCACAACACCCAGACCTGAGACAATATAGAAAATTTTGATTTCTATATTGACCCGACCGGGAATCGAACCTGGGACCCCGTAGTGGCGACACGCCTTGAAACCAGCGTGTTTAGCCACTACACCACGGAGTTCGTCAAATACTGTTTCCTATATTATACTGTTAAGACATCATATCCAATCAACGAGCTTCTGAATGAAATAAATATTGAAACGCCCGCGGCTTCTAAACAGACGGAACCCGATTATGGCATAATTTTCAATCTGTCCGTCTGTCACCGCGCGATTGCAATTAGTGTCCTGCGTAAATGGATCCCGCTTTTTTCGCTTTTTATTTTCCAATCTCGTCTCTAACCGCTTTTAAAAACGTTTTCGTTTTAGCGAATAGGCCAGCTATGATAACATTTTGTTGGCTGCGAAATTGCGGAGGAATTAAAAATTATAAGAGTTGAAACAGAAGCTCCTATGAAAGTAGAGCGTCGGTAAAGAATTATCTCTAAATTATAAATTGCAATGGCAATGTAAACGACTCACACTTTTCAGTGTAGATCACAAAACGAGGTTGATAATATTATGGTTTAATTTTATGTAAATATTATGATATTATCTATAGATATTACATTATAAAATAATACCTAATATGTCAAATGGTGTTATTTTATAATTATTTTTAACCTTTCTCAACGTTACGAAAGAGGTTTTTATATTACAAACTTAAAAGTAGATACTAACCCCTGTAGTATAATATGTCAAAATAAATAAATATTTGATTTATTTACTTAATTTCATTATAGTAGGTATAGGTATGTGTGTGTCAGTGGAAGGTAGATGAAATGAAGACTCCAACTTACGTTTGAAACCGTTATTATTGTCCAGTTCCACAAATATAGTTCACACATAAAATATATAAGTTTAGAAGGCACAACACGGAGAAGGAAAGTCATACACACGCGAATGATAGTAAGTAAGCACAGATACAGTCTTAGGCAAGAAATACATAAAGCGAAATGAAGGTATATAAGCGGTAGCGAGATCGATAGCATAAAAATTGATCAAGGCAGCGTGCGCTTCGCGTCGTAGTTAAGTCTCGACTGGGCCGACCGGTGCGCGCGGGCGCAGCGCCTGCTGCAGTACATAGCCCGTTACATAAGCATCGAGCGTTAGGGATGGGGTAAGGTCGATGAGACTATCGATACCGATATCGATGGCTGGGACACATCGCATACTATTGGAGGTGAATTATTTTTGTTGTAAATATGTTAATGAAATAGGTTAAAGTTAATATAGATAATGTAAATAAATTTTATTTAATATTAATGAATATAATGTGTGAATTTATACTATGGAACATGTATTGTAAATATTATTAAGTTAATTTGTTAAGTGTAGGAAGGATGCCTACACCACCCCCCTCCAGAGACCGTCAAGGTCGATAATAATCTGGAAATCGTACGCGACGTCCAAATCGTGTCGTAACGACATCTCCTTGCGCAGCTTGTGGGGGAGCCGGCGGCGGTTCGATTTTATCATCAGATAAGATAAAGGCTGGTTTTATCCGATTAATCGACACCGTGGCTTCTTTGCCATTCAAAATGATTTTAAAAACTTTATCACCTCTGGCCAAAACTTTATGTGGGCCAGAGTATGCCGGAGTAAGTGAACCACGCGAGGCATCTTCACGAAGGAAGATATAGTCGCTTGTTGCTAACTCCTTATAAATAAACACTTTTGGCTCACCGTGACGCGAAGTAGGCAGAGGACGAAGTTTGTCAGCAAAATTTCGGATTCGAGCGATGAACTCCGACGTATCTGTAGTCACAGGTGTAGTGGGCTCAAAAAATTCGCCTGGTAGTCTTAACGACTCCCCGTACACCAGCTCTGCTGACGTAGATTGCAAGTCCTCCTTGAAGGCGGTTCTCACCCCAAGTAAAACCCACGGCAGAGATTCAGTCCACTTGCTATCAGCGTGGCAGACTATTGCCGCTTTGAGTTGTCGGTGAAACCGCTCCACCAGACCGTTGCAAGCCGGATGGTAAGCTGTCGTGCGTTTGTGTTCGAATCCAGCCATCTTTGACAGACACTGGAATAGGGACGATTCGAATTGTCGCCCTCTGTCCGTCGTAATGTCTGTGG
The DNA here is from genome assembly GCA_963924145.1 of Pyrausta purpuralis. Classification (NCBI taxonomy): domain Eukaryota; kingdom Metazoa; phylum Arthropoda; class Insecta; order Lepidoptera; family Crambidae; genus Pyrausta; species Pyrausta purpuralis. The sequence continues at coordinate 2,119,555 of OZ001654.1, forward strand.
GGCAGCCGAATCTAGATATCCAGCATGACAGTAGGGCCTTCGCAACGGTTTCCGCCGTAATATCCTCTATCGGTACTGCTTCTGGCCATCGCGTGAAGCGATCTATGGCAGTAAGACAGTACCGGTAGCCTTGCGAGAGTGGAAGTGGTCCAATTAGATCGATGTGGATCTGCTTGAATCTCGCACGCGGTAGGTGGTAGTTTCCGAGCGGAGCGTTAACGTGGCGGGTAACCTTCGCGCGTTGGCATTGGAGGCAAGCGCGTGCCCAGTCTCTGCTATCCTTTTTTACGCCAGGCCAAACAAAGCGTTCTGCGATCAGTTTAGCAGATGCATTGGCGCCAGGGTGGCTTAAAGAATGGAGACTATTAAACACTTGCCTGCGTAAAAATCTTGGCACATAAGGTCTGGGAGTCAGTGTACTGATATCACAGTACAGTGTATTATGACTTCCAGGTACTTGCCGATTCTCAAGGCAGAGTGATGTGCCTCCACTCAGGAGCTGCTGAAGTTCCGGGTCCGAGGTTTGGGCTTGGGCTAATGACTCGAGGTCGACTGGTTCGCTCAATTCTTCAACACGCGACAAGGTATCGGCGACCACATTATCCTTGCCGGATATATGCCTAATGTCGGTTGTGAATTGAGCAATAAAGTCCAAGTGCCTATACTGACGAGGCGAACAGGTTGTCTTCCTTTCGTGGAATGCAAAGCTGATCGGTTTGTGGTCAGTATAGACAGTAAAGTGTCTGGCCTCGAGCATATGCCTAAAGTATTTAATAGCCTCGTAAATTGCTAACAACTCTCGGTCATAGGGCGAGTATTTTACCTGTGCGGGGCTGAGCTTGCGGGAGAAAAAAGCTAATGGCTCCCATGCACCGTTATCGCCGAGTTGTTGGAGTACCGCGCCTAGTGCCGTGTCAGACGCGTCCGTCACCAACGCCAACTTTGCTGAACAGCTGGGATGGGCTAATAAGGCGGCATCGGAGAGGTTTTGCTTACAGGCTTCGAAAGCGGCTAAGGTGTCACCTGTCAATGTGATTGGTTGCGTTCCTTTTACCGTACCTGTAAGAAGTGCGTGCAACGGAGCTTGGATCTGGGCAGCTTGTGGGAGAAATCTCCTATAAAAATTCACCATGCCCAAAAATCGCCTTAGTTGTCGCACGTTGGTGGGGGCAGGGAACTCCTTGACAGCCCGTACCTTCTCGTCCAATGGCCTGGTACCGTGCTCCGAGATAGAGTAGCCTAAAAAGGTTACTTCTGGTACCCCGAAGACACACTTTGATGTGTTGATTTCCATGCCATACTCCTGCAGCCTGGAAAAAATCGTGCGGAGATGCTGCTCGTGCTCGCTTTCACATCGTGAGAAGACCAGAAAATCGTCGAGGTAGCAGTAGACGAAATCGAGCCCGCGGGTGATCTCATCAACAAACCTTTGGAATGTTTGACCGGCGTTCCTCAGACCAAAACTCATGAAAGGAAATTCAAACATTCCAAAGGGTGTCGTGATCGCGGTTTTCGGGATATCGTCTGGATTGACAGGGATCTGGTTATACGCCTTCACGAGGTCCAGCGTGCTGAAGATCTTACAACCTGCAATGCTGTGGGCAAAGTCATGGATGTGCCTGATAGGATATCTGTCAGGCACAGTACGGGCGTTCAGCATCCTATAATCGCCGCAGGGTCGCCAGCCGTTGTCTTTCTTCGGCGCGAGGTGGAGGGGCGAAGACCATGGGCTCTCCGAAGGGCGAGCTGTGCCATTGGCCAACATAGCCTCGTACTCCTGACGGGCGATTTTTAATTTGTCGGGAGCTAAACGGCGGGGGGCAGAAGATACTGGAGGGCCTGGTGTCGTGCGTATGTGATGTACGGTGTTGTGTGGTGGTGTAGTGCGATGTGTTCCAGCCGGTCGCGTTATATTTGGAAATTCATCCAGAATTTTATGGAACCGGGTCTGACCTGTTAAAACTTTAACTGAATACACGTTTTTACACAAAGCAAAAGCGGCACCAGCTGATACAGAAGTAGTATTGTCTATCAAGCGCTTATTGCGGCAATCTACAATAAGGTGATAATGATTTAAAAAATCTACTCCTATTATGGGTTTAGACACATCTGCAACTACAAAACGCCAATTAAAAGATCTACGTAGGCCAAAATCTAAATTAAAATGAATAAAACCATACGTGGCAATGTCCGAACCGTTGGCGGCACACAAACTGTAGTTAGTCCTGGCACGACGATCTCGTAGGGCCGATCGAGGGAAGACACAGATGTCGCTACCAGTGTCGACAAGGAACTGCGTCTTCGTGGACCGATCGGTGACGAACAGGCGACCAGAGGCTGCTGGGCAATCGTCAGTCGCCATTATCGACTGCCCGTGGCATTTCCCGCCTTCCAGTCACAAGGGCGCACGCATCTTTTTGCTTTCTCGCCGAACTTTCCGTGAAACCAGCACAGCGGGTACTTTCTGTAGTTGGAGTTCGACCGCTGTCTGGACGAGGATCTGCTGTTAGAGCGTTGCGACGAGCGATTTTGGGGTCTTCTGTTTCTCTCAAACGTCATATTCTGTAGCTGGCGTCTCAATTCGGCCACTTCTTGGCGAAGGTCGGCAAGCACGGATGATTCAGCTTCGGCACTGATGGCAGCAACTCGCGGCGTCAACATCGCAAGTTCATTGACGCGATCTGCTAGGTCTGCGAAATCATCGATAGTCGATGTCGATGGTTGTCCGGCCAACACTGTTTGTATGCCGTGTGGCAGTCGGCTGATCCAAATGGTTTTAAGGAAGTCGTCTGGAACGTTGGCACCAGCAAGGCTCTTTAGATGCCGTAGAAACTGTGACGGCTTCCTGTCACCCAACTCTTCGTGCATCAGCAACTGCTTCAGCTTTTTTTCGTTTGATGCACTCAGTCGCTTGATCAGCTCGGTTTTGAGCTTTATATACTTATCATCTGCTGGTGGGCTTATGATGATGTCCTTCACCTCACGAGAGAACTGGTTGTCAAGTTGGCTTATCACATAGTTGAACTTCGTCAGGTCACTCGTGATACCGGCTATGGCAAATTGTCCTTCCACCTGGGCAAACCAAATTTCAGGCTCCTCTGGCCAAAATGGTGGTACTCGGGCGCTTACTTTGAAGAGTTCTGCTTGAGGTTGCCGGGCCGGTCCGCCATTTTGTGTACTTGGCTCGGGGTCGGGCGCGCCACGTGCGTCTTGGAATTCTGCCTCCGTATGCATGGTTCTTCTTAGGGTCACCAGTATAGGTATGTGTGTGTCAGTGGAAGGTAGATGAAATGAAGACTCCAACTTACGTTTGAAACCGTTATTATTGTCCAGTTCCACAAATATAGTTCACACATAAAATATATAAGTTTAGAAGGCACAACACGGAGAAGGAAAGTCATACACACGCGAATGATAGTAAGTAAGCACAGATACAGTCTTAGGCAAGAAATACATAAAGCGAAATGAAGGTATATAAGCGGTAGCGAGATCGATAGCATAAAAATTGATCAAGGCAGCGTGCGCTTCGCGTCGTAGTTAAGTCTCGACTGGGCCGACCGGTGCGCGCGGGCGCAGCGCCTGCTGCAGTACATAGCCCGTTACATAAGCATCGAGCGTTAGGGATGGGGTAAGGTCGATGAGACTATCGATACCGATATCGATGGCTGGGACACATCGCATACTATTGGAGGTGAATTATTTTTGTTGTAAATATGTTAATGAAATAGGTTAAAGTTAATATAGATAATGTAAATAAATTTTATTTAATATTAATGAATATAATGTGTGAATTTATACTATGGAACATGTATTGTAAATATTATTAAGTTAATTTGTTAAGTGTAGGAAGGATGCCTACATAGGTATAACATACTACTAAGAGTTTTACTACTAAGAAGATTTGTGTTTAAGATTTGTATAAGCCGTATACCTATGGCTTACAAATCTTTAACACTTTTAAAGGACATCATCCATTTTGGTCCAAAATCAAAAGTGGCGGCCAAAAATGAAGTATTGTATTTTGATAGAACACGTCGTCGGCCTTAGCATTTAATTATATGGCACCGAAGCTGTAGCACCACTATTAGAGGTGCTATAAGCTTTTTTGCCATATTATGAAATCATGATGAAATGTCACATTCCTATATCATAAATACCTTTTTAACTAACGTTTCATGTATCTTTCAATTAAATGAATTCACTTAAGTAATGAGGTACCATATTATTTTATGATTGGGAAAATGTAATAAAATAACTATAGTATTTTTATATGTTTAATGCAATATATTATTATTAAACAATGCTATCAAAATCATCTGGCATTACAATAACATCCTCCAATCCTAAAGCTGGTGGGGCTATATTTTGAAAATGTCGAGCATAGCTCATATACCATACAATACACATAATGTGAAAACAGCACCCAATCGTTGCACGTACAGTGGTAGTGAGCGATGGCTTGTCTTCCCGATAAAAATTTGTTCACTACAATGTAAGTATAACATTGTCTTGCTCTGACATGCCGGGATTGCAATCGCCCACAAATCGTTTCCCGGCTGCAGCAATTCCGTCAGGTGCGCGTCTGGCAAATCACTGCTGAGCTCGATTGTAAATGATCCGTTTTCGAGGATATGTCCTTTTTAATGCTTATAGGTAGTCATGATGTATTTTTTGGGTAAGCAGGGTATTTATATAACAATGAGTATAATATCATGTTGAAAAAACAGAAATAAAACGCCATCTGTCAAGATACTTCATTTGTTATAGTTAATAGTTTAATCGAAAATAAATAAAAAGACAGACTTTTCGATCTCAAACACTACGATCCACAGTGGAGGTACAGCTTTGGTGCCATAGTAACAAATGCTAAGACGGACGTTTTCTATCAGAACACAGCACTTTTTTTTTTCTAGCCGGCACTTTTGGTTTTGGACCAAAATTGTATGAAACGTGGATGATGTCCTTTTACACCTTCTCCAAAAACCTCCCAAAAATGTTAATAAATTATTACATCAGTCATAAATAGCTCTTTACTACATTATTAAAAATGTTACACGATTTTCATTATGGGAAATGTAAAGATAACTTTAAAGGATATTGGAAGGGTGGTTAACTAACTCTAAAGCGACAGCGATATGATTGCAATTGCCGGAGTATGGGTTTTACATTAATTCAATACAAACGATAACATTAGATTAATGAAAATCATCTTAATGTGTATTGAAGTGCCAATTGAACAACATGACATAACAGTACAATTTGAGCGTTTTTTTATGCCACTGTCATTTGCCACTTGCTTGCTAGAACCACAAATATGTAGTTCGATTTTATACATGAAAAAAACATAGGTTGGTACGGACAACAGCACGTCAAGGTAAACACTGCGGTATCTTATTCAGTTGTAAGAACGGCTAGATTGCAACAAAAGTGGGTAGCCGGATGTGCTGGCCACTGTACTTATGAATCAGATTCGGGTGCGTTTAAGCGCGCTTAGAAGTTACGCGTATATTGACGATAACTGTGAATACTATCAGTTACGTAATTCGAAAGCGATAAAATTAAGTAATAGCTCTAAAGTAAGAAATCAAAATCATGCTATCCGTTGATAGCCCTGGCCGAAATTATAAGTAAGTAAACGAGTCACCTTAAGGCAAAGGGCGACTGTTTAGGGTCCGATGGGACTAAACCTGGTGTTATGTTTTGAAAATAGATTGTACCAATTAAAAAATATATATATATAATGGAAGCCTCGAACTTAAATTTCAAGTCATTAATGCGTTTTTAACGTAACATCTTATTGAGTCGTTTTTCAAACATATTTTTGGGATTAGTTACAGTTGAGTAAAATTAAGTTACATATGTAATATGTATAATACTTTTCATCTATTCATTTTCATTTGCTAAGAAAGAATAGTTTTTCATAATAATTGTTAGATTGCTAGAAGTAACTGTTGCGAAGCTCATGAAGAAAATGAAGAAAACTCTAACCACTCTACACCTTTATCATTCGCAATGGACCCAGAAATACCTTAAATAAGTACCTAATATTTAACTGCAGTAGGCAGGGCGCATCCCTCGCTCAGCTCGCATAACCCGATTATTGTCTTTTTATTCGCCCTCAATAAAATTTTCATTTCAATGATAAGTGAAAGATGCCCCCTTCACGATTTAAACTGAGTGATAATTTATATAAAGGCTATAGGTTGATGGACTTTAGACGAGAGGTATAGAAACACCGTTTTAATTTTATAGCGTGGACTGTTTTATTGCATCAATCAAGATTGTAGAAGTATAAAATATGTTAGGTACTTTGATTTTGATAACTTGTACAATATTTTGCAATAAAAAATCAGAATAGTTAACTTTACTGGTTGTTCTGGTACTACCGTTGTGTCTGATCTCCATAACTTGCAAATGCACTTGTGTACATTAGGTACTTACTTTGGGATCAGAGCAATGCATGTGATTGGTGTCCCATATTTATATTTATTTATTTAAAAACGACTACTGTCTATGTAGAGTCATACTTGTAAACTCGAACGCATTCAATCATCTTCATTCATAACGAGCGGTTGTTTTTTTTTTCTTTGGCCAGTTGATAGTTGGCATGGCAAATTAAAACTTAAAGATTTTATGATGAATTGGTTACTTACTGTTGCCACCTAAAAAAACATTACATAATAGTACATTATGATACAAGTGTGCTAAGTTGACCATTATATACAAGGCGATATTGTGTGCGCACGAGCGAAAGCGAGTGCGCCATAAGAAAGCCGCGTATATAATGGTCACTGGCACACGCGTATCATACGACGTTTTTCAACACACTTGCGAGGAAAAAACAAGACTCTTCATTTACTAAGTTTTTAATTATTAAAACAGTAAAAATACATTTCACTCGATTTTGATGGCAAAGACTTTCGTACGCGTTTTTCGCCTCGTTACGTATGTCCGGCGGAGTTAATAATAGGTTTTCTTCACTTGAAGTAGACAGTTTCATTAATATTTAACTTCATAATTAATCCAAACTTCGTCACAGCCGACATTTTATTATTTACGAAAAATGGCGCGTTGTTTTTTTTTCTTGCCGCGACACCGATGCGCGCGCAAGGCTTAGGCGCGAACTAGATCGGCAAAAGCCAAGATTAAAAATGTAATAATTCGTGTTTAAAACACAAATCACAGAAAATGTTAATTGAATTTGAGCTATTTTTAGTAAGAAATCTGGATTAACCATTTATTGAAATAAATATGTAGATACTGATATTTTTCGCATAAATACTGTTTGTTGCTAAAATAAAAGTATTGTATAACCCGACTAAATTATATCGCTTCTTCTTCTTCCTTACGACTTGGTACTAGAGTACAAATGTAAATTGGTCGGGTTTATAAACATATATTATGAGCCAAAAATCGGTGGAATAATAACGTCGTTTTGAGCAAGTGTGTTGAAAAATTATTTACCACCGTAAATAATTTTATGTAATGTTTTTTTTAGATACACTATTTATAGGTTATAGTCTAGTTCTATAAGTGTGATTTGCATGTTTTTTTAAGACACCGGCTGTAACCTGTGTGAGTACCAAACAATAAATAAATTAAAAAAAAGACAATGAAAATGATTTGTTTATCTTATTATTGTAGACTAATATTTAAAACTTTTTAGGTACATTATTGCCAATGAAAACAAGACACATCTCAATCACATCACACATGTGCGTTTTGCCACCTTTCCCTGTGTCCCGCGGTTCCATCAAATAACATGTGTTCCATTGTCTGCCACTCCAGTGTTTGCTCGCCGATAATTGAGCACCCTGCATTGAGCTGCACACCCCATGTTTTTAAAGAACATCCACGCGAGTGACTTCTCGAGAGGTGTTAGAAGTAGGGTGGCAACGCTTTAGAGTTTACGTCTGGGACTTTAAATGAGACAATGAGACTGATGATGAAGTTTACAGTTTTTCTGGAATATCCACTGGGATTGGCAAAGCCACATGACAATATAAGTCGATCCAACAAATAAATAAGTGTCAGACAACACGACAAATGCCTAGTTTCGTAGTAAGCCATTTTTGAAATACCAGACAACGATCGTGACAAGGGCTCACCCATAAATTCGAAAATACTAATATACAACATCCATGAATTTTGTACACATTTTCGTGCTGCTCATCATAGAAACATTTGCTCCATGCGGGATTCGAACCCGCGACCGCTGGTTCAGTAGTCAGAAGCTCTAACCTGACAGTACAGAATACGTCTACCAAGTGACTGTACAGAATACGTCTACCAAGTTTTTTTTGTAGAGCAGCAAATACTACATACATCATTGCAAGTTAGGCGGAATATACTATCAGTCTCATTAAAATAACCAAGTGAACTTAAATCAAACCCTACTAATTGAATTTAAGTGAATTGTTAATTTGTTTGTTTGCTATTTAGGCTAGGCTCCAATGAGGACATTACCTTCTTTTTAGTTCTCTGTGGAATACTTTACTATGGATTTAATTTTGTGTTTGAATATCTTTGTTTATAAATATGTTCAAAAAATTTAAAGTAGTAAAACATATACTACTTTTTGACTCTAATTGCAAAGGCCCCATGTCATGGTCACCCCATAATAAAGGCGCCTGCAGGCTGTCCGCCCCGATTAGTTCTAATCTTCCGGAGGGCGCAATTGTTTCAATGGCTCGTCATGCGCAAGCGACGCCCGGATTCGATTACGGGATGCATTTCATTTAGCAAGCACTCGACTGCGTGATCTTGTATTTTTTTCATGTTTTTCAAAAGAGTATTCATTTAAGTTACGATTTTGATTAAACGATGATTATTGACGATATCAACTAGATACTACAGTCGTAATAGTTTATAATTTTACCACAAAATAATTTATCTGTTACATAGATCGATGTTACGCTTATCATGCTGTGTGTACTTGATAGTGGAGTCGCAGCATACCTTTGTATCTTACTTACTTTCATTTCTTTTATTTGTCAAGCAACTGTTGTAACTCTGTTTTTTACTCCTAATAATAAATAATAAAAAACCGGCCAAGTTTGAGTCGGAATCGCGCACTGAGGGTTCCGTGCCAACTCTAACTGAATTAGGGAATCCACTTACTTTACTTAGCAAAAATACTACAATATTTTGTTGACAGCAAATAAAACTTTGATTTTCAAAGTTTTTGTATGAAGAACAAAGTTATGTTTACGGTTGTTGAAAATTTGCTATATCACAAAAACTACTACTAACTTGTATATTTGTTATAATCTACGTTACATATTTTTTTACACAAAATTTACACTCGCTTAGTTTAGATGTTAGAGGGGGCGGGGCATTTTACTTCTTTGGAAGCGTGTATCTATCAAACGTTAGACTTTAATAGAAAGTGATTTTTGGAACCTCTATGTCATTTTAAAATACATATACATAGACACACCACACGCATAGGTTTGACTACATTTTTTTTTCGGTTATAGTTTCATGTATGAGAGACCCTTAAATATCATTATTTTTGATTTTTTGTATCAGAATCGTAAAGCGGTTAACAGGATACATCTTCCTACTGTAATGCGATGCGATGTCTACAATAATGCGTAACACGTAAAGTGTTTTACATCTGCTGAAAATATTAATGTCTTTCTATTTTCATTAAGCTTGTTGTTCAAAAGTTAAAAAATATATCTTTGCAAAAAAAAAAACTTAATATTTTGTATAATCACTTTATTTTCGTGTTTCATAATGTAAACTTAAAATTACAAACGCACAAATGTTGTTGGCGTTTAATTATTCACATGTTAACTATAAAACAACAGTAACAAATTAAATAGTACATTTTACAACAATAAATTCGGGAACCAACCAACTTAAGTTGCAATTCGATTTAGTCACAATATTTTGTGATAGTAGTTTTTGTACAAAACTGGCATTCGCATTGACATTTAAATATGCTAAGGTCAGGATTTAAAACAATAAACTTAGAAAAAACAGGTATAAGGCAAAAAAATAACATTATCATTACACAATCTTAAATTTCGTCATAGCATGCTCTCAGAAATGTTAACCCAAACAATTTATATAAAAAAAACTTAATTACATAACAAGTCATACTTTCGACAATCACATCGCCTAAAAATTTTAAAGCCCTTTTGTTTAAGGTTTGTCACTAAAGAAATCGGAATATTTACATGTTTTTATGAGGAAGACTTAAATTTTTAGGCAAAAGAAATCTAAAAATAATGATTAATCTTATGACTAAGTATTTACAATAACTATCGGTATGTAATCTGTATGTGTTCATTTTTTTTTAATTTACTCTGTACACAGTGAAATATCATACTTTTAACCGTTGTCATATTGTTTAAATTATGCTGTGTAGGATAGTTTAAGTGACCTAAAAGTCTTTTTACAAAATTGACGTTAATTTCCTAACTAACCACGTCTAGATCTACTAAATTCTATGATATGTTATCTATTCAAGAGACTCGTTTCTGTGTCTCTACATTGCACAAAATTGTGTGAAGATCTATTGCACTCTATTATTAGAATGTTGGTTTGTGTTTTTTTTTAAAGATAAAGTAACAAAATTTTATTAATTATAACAAATTTGATACCGAGTGAGTTACTTTTTCAGTTGTTTCTAGGGGCACGGCAGTGCCCCCACCAAGTCGAGCAAAAAAGCGTCACTGCCGTACCATCCTTTTCTCGAAGCAATTCAGACCATTTTCGACCCCCTGTAACTTCGTTGTGGATAAAACTAGAAGACTGAAATTTTCAGTAACCATGCAGGCATTGTGAAGACACGGTATATTTCAAAGTAGTATTTTAAGAATTATAACGGGTCAAATTTCTTAATTTTGTCACTCACTGACTCACCGATCATCAAAATTCTAAGGCACTTCTAGCAGACCTAGAAGCTTCAAATTTGGAATATAAGTAGTGTTTGGTGTATGAATCAAGGAAAAACTAAAAAATCTAGAAAAGACCGCAAAAAAATTTGCCTGAAAACACATGTAAATTCAATTATTTAGTGCGATGGCCAAGTCTCAATATATTTATATAAAACATTAAAGAATTTTAATATTGATATGCGTCACTATAAGATGCTGTTAATTATTACGTAACAACTTAATGCTTCGAGTACGGAGATTCCAGACACAATTGATTTTCAATTGTTATGGACCACGATCGTGGTCTTAGACACTGGACGTATTAAGACAGAAAGTAGCTTAAGTAGAGACTGAATAAATTAATAACAGACTTTGGTATTACATGGATCTCACAACTTTTTACCGCAGAACAACTGAGTTGCGAGACTTGTTTTTTTTTGACAAGTATTGTTTTGGATGGGATTATGTATTTCTATTTCGTGAAAATTAGCTCTTAACGTCTCAATTTAGTGGTCGCATAGAAACGGATTTAAACAATGTTTGTTGACTTTTTGTCAACCAGATTATTTTCATTTGTTTTTCTATCAATAATAAGGAAAGTTCATTAGTGATGAGAAAGTTATGGCTACAGTTCCTAATGTGTATAGTAAGATTCAGTATTATTTTTGGTTAAATATTTGGGCTTTAGTTTACCTTTAGTAAGTCAGTTCAGTTTGATGATTGAGTAGGTATTTAGTCTCAAAGTCCATACACATGTTTGTTTATTATGTAAACATACCATTCGTTTTATTATACCTTCACCTTTCGTGTGTGTGAACCTTATTTATAGTCGGATGTTGCAACACTTTCACCAAATAAATAATCCCAACAACATAGTTCACCGTCATTTCCAAGACAACTCAATCTAAATCATTCACAGTTAAACACAAAACAGTCTCCTCAAACGCTTTCAGGTGAGCTGGTCTCTCTCTCTTGAACAGACGTAGAAGGCCTCTCCCAGTGCCCCGGCCAGGCCCGCGCTGGGAGGGCGACCGGCCTTCATATGACGTGCTGGGGCGGCTCCTCGTCTTTCATGAGGACGTACGCCACTGGCCTCTTGACGTCCGAAGGAGGGGGGGACGGGGTTCTGCGGGGGGGACATCCGCACGGTGATAAGGCGCTGTTGTAGAGGGCGCTGCTGTAGAGCGCGCCGCCGTAGAGAGCCTGGTAGGAAAAGAGCTGATGAGCAGGGTTTTGACTGAACTTGAGAATAATAATTTATGGATGAGTTAAATCAGCTATCTTTTGACAACACACGCGAATAAGTATCAATAGAACAAAACGAAGCACACTGTATATACTGGCAAAAGTTTGAGACTCAGGATACAAAATACTATATGATCTTTGTGGGTAAAGAATATGCAGACGCAAAAACGAAATCAAGGTCATCAGTCTCGTTCCCCAGACTTTCGGTATATTTCTTTATTCAAGTACTTCCTTAAGTGCTTCATTATCTTTTAATCTGCAGGTTCTTTCTCATAGTTAAGTGATTCATAGCATTTTTCATCAAGATTTAATTGATGTAATCTGATTCTGGACTAAGTATCTAGACCATAAACTCAATGGAGTTTTTGGTCAAGATACTCAGTCTAGATAGTCAGTAATGTAATACATTGCAACACTAGTAAATTCTATTACCAACCTGCAAATGCGCCAACTCAGCTGCAAGCTTTCCATCATCAGCCGGTATCTTCGCAAACGGGTAGAAAGGGTACGGCAGTGGCGGGAACAGCGCTCGTCCCAGGTCTGGCTTGTCCTGCAGCAGGTGGTGGGGCATACCCAAGGGGGGCCCCGGATGGGGCACCGAGGGCGTCACCAGCCGCGGCACGGGGGCCATGAGACCGCTGATACCGAAACCAAATTTGGGCTCTTTTTTGACTAGGGCCTTGGGTTTTCGTCGCGGTCGGTATTTGTAGTCAGGATGCTCTTTCATGTGTAGCGCTCTGGAAGAGGGAAGGGCTTTTAAGCTTTTCATTTAAGTGCAATTAAATGTGTTTGTCAGGGTCTAACTCTGAATTTTCCGATGCCTTTCTTTCCTTTCGCTCATTTGATGACTATCCAACATCATCACGAGACTTTCATGACATATATATGCATAAATATTAATATTGATTTATATTCTGTAAATGTGAAGTATTAAGATTTTTTATGTTAAGCTAATTTATTTAGGTGTCTAATGTCCAAACATCTACCTCGAAATTTACTTTCAAGAGGGAATTGCGAACACTTAATAATAGAGACGAACTCACTCACCCGTCTCATTGATATTAATTTATCTATGTGTGCCATATTATATATATTTAAATGATATGTATGTTCACATAATAAATACATATTTATTTATTCTTATATAAGTAATAGTAATATGTATGTTTATCATCGTATTATAGTCATTTTTATCGCTATTATCTTCTCATTTCTTGCCTCTATAACTTTTTATGACAACTTTATTTTTTTCTCTATGCTGACCTATAGTTTACTGGTAGAGAATGTTTTTGGCATTAAGTCCGCCATCTGTACAATTTTATGTTTTATGAATGAAGTTTTAAAATGAATACATAATTTCAAATTACCTCAAGCTACTGAATCAGACTGAAACTACTAAAACAGTACAACAAACTAATCATACTGTAGTAAGATATTGGATGGGTTAAATAAACTGAAAGCTACGAATGAATCAAAACAAACCGTGAAGTTTTCAACATTTCAATCGTGCATCCGCACAATACTATAAGTTTAGCGACAAAATGCCACAATGAAACGCCGCTGGGCGAAATAACATTATTATTTATGCAATAAAGCGCACAATTGTCGCAGCGGCCGCCCTTAAAACAACAATGTCGATTCAACAATGCGCGGATTATTGCATTGTCCCTGTCACAATCGAGGGTTTTACTACCGCATCACTATGTGCCATTCTTGTTCAAACAATGTTGAACTCTATCTGTTAAACTATACAGTAGAATTCCGCACGGGTGGTTTGTCAGTTATGCCTGGTCAGTGCTGGTCAAGCATTCGTCACTGTGTCCGATTATGGCGCTTTGTGACGGAATCGAGCGATTGTCAGCGATTCGATGGTAATTATTCGCCGGCCGATAGTCGCGGAGGTTTCGCGTGTTTGTACTGAATGTTGGCCGTGATTAGGCGTATTGTTCTGTATTAAGATGTCAGGTCTCAGATCATGGAATCTGTGACACATAAGGTATCGGATGCCTAAAGTACACATGTTCGTTTAGTAAAGATTTGGGAACTGAAACTCCGAAAGATGACATCCTATTTTCATCTTCACTCATTCAAGAAATGGCACTTGTGACTAAACTCAGATTTCTCGTGCCGAAAGTTTGCGAGATTACTTACGTTGCAATTGAAAATTAAATTAAAGAGTCTATATACAGGGTGTTGTTTTGGTCAGTAACATCCAACTCAGGAATGATGGTATGAGTTGTGCTTATTAAAAAACTTTAAATTGTATGCAAGATTTATAAAAGAAAACCTCTATACAAAGAGGCGACATAGCCTTGGTAGTTTTGACTCGCTCGCTAGTATTTTTTGGCATTAGTATCGTTTGTACAACAACGCCTAAATCGGGCGTCGCTAACCAAAACAACAGCCTGTATGATGAGAAAAAGGGAAGTCTTGGCTCTGAAGTTAGAGTCTGACTATCCGCTTTTTATTATAAACTGAGTTGATGTAACTGCAACTTATTCAATCTAACTAATATGAATAAATTGTAAGAAATTAAGAAGCGTGTGCGTCCTATACATTGAATAATTAAATAAGTTTACAGGAGGTTGTCCTTTAGAATGATAAAGGTACCTACTTAATATTTTTTCTAAGATACAGTTTATGATTAGTTACAGAATAGTAACAAACATGTAACACTTGAAAAAATGATTTCTCAACGTTTTATCATATTACTTAATCAAACTTACATAAAAGTTGTACAGCATTCAGCGTCGTGATATCGATATTCCGAAAATACAATGAAAAAGCGGGTCATTGGCCTCCCACTATCAATTCCTTCATTACAGTGTTTGCCCGCCAAATACGACAAGCAAAGAAAATATTATCTATCAGTGTGGTGGCACAGAAAAAACGAATCTTCCACTGCTTTTTATCGGTCACTTTTTGGTATATTTTCTTTAGACTTAATCGAATTTGGTAAATATCGTAGATATGACAGCGAAGCGATATGAAGGATCGCATTATGCCGTTAGATATTGAAATCGGTGTGTCAATATTAATATCTATTATAGTATTTATTATCATGTGTATACTGCTATTGCACAGTAATATCATTGGGCCTTTAATATTAGAGATTGCAATACAATATATTTTATTTCATAAAGTAGCCGCCCTGTCGGGTCAATATAGAAATCAAAATTTTCTACATTGTCTCGGGTCTGGGTGTTGTGGTACCACCGTTGTGTCTGATTTACATAACACAAGTGCAATTAGCTACTTACTTTGGGATCAGAGCAATGTATGTGATTTGTGTTTAATGTTTATTATTATATTCTTATTATTAAAGATAACAATTTTTAATTAAAAATAAATAATTGTAATATTGCAACAAAATAGAACTGCAAAAGATCTGTGGGCGGAAAATGCTGTTATTTTTATGTAAACATTAATTTTAATGTAAAGAAGAAAAACAAAAATAATGAAGTCTAAAAACTCAATTCATAACTATAACTATCCTGTATAGTGCCAAAATTATTGTCAAGCTGAAGCTGTCATTTAAGGCTTACAAGATATCTTTAATATGTTAAGTCAATTTGTGTGTATATTAAAAGGAAACTATAATACAACGTTATCAGAATAACAGCAATAACTGATGCTGAAAATAACAGCACGTAATTTCGAACAGGTCACGAAACTTTTTAAACTGCTTGGATTTCAACCGTCTTCAAAATCGATTTTGAATAAAAACAAGAACAGATATCGCTCAGTTCTCCTGCATCGTCATTGTACACGTGTGTACCGATATAGAGCGATCAAATACCGATAAATAGAAGATAAAAAGACAAACTTTGGCGTGGCGTTTTGACCATTGTCTGACCGATAAGAAAGCAGTGTCAACAGGAGACGGGATTAGGAGGGGGAAGGAATCGAAGGTCGAATTTTTTGAAACCGTTGCCGTTTTTTCTTTTAACACTGCCTTTTGTTTCCATAACCAAAGCCAAAAAGATGTTACTATCACCATAAAATATACTTACTTTTTCTGCTGCATCGGTTGTATATTGAAATCGGAAGCCTTATTTAAAAAAAAAAACTCAAAAATGACTGAATGACTGAATTAAACAGGTAAGGGTATCGTTTGTTCAAAACATGCACATTGCAGTTATAATTATTTAATCGTCAGTAAAAACTTTTAGCCATTAGCAGAGCTAGTTAACTATCGATCATGAAACTGGCCCCTTCAGTAAAAACTGGACTGTGTATAGATTAGCTTGTGGTGACGGACGATTAGTGGTTGTGATAAATAAACATAATTTATAATGATAATTATTATTTCCAAAAAGTTCTCACTAAATAGTTCCGTAACCTTATTTTACTAGCTGGAAAAGGAGGAGGTCTTTTTATGTTAATATTATTATTATTTAAACTGTAAAACTGCTTATTAGTACAAGCTACCTATTGATGTTAAGAATGACACATTCCATAAAAATATTGACTCAAACAAAATCGTTATCAAGCCATTGCGTGGCTCTTTTGTGGAATTAACTGGACGTGTTACAATTAGGGATGTTTCGATACCATCAAAGTATCGATACCTACTCATTTCGATAGTACTCAAATCTTCTTTCGATACTACTTAAACAAATACTCCTAAAGTATCGATACTTACTTATATCGATACTTTACGAAAAACTATTATATATTTTTTATTTTGAGGATGCTCACAATGAACGTTGAAGGACAATATTTAAAAAAAAATGAGGAGAAAAATAATCTACTTATTTAAAATGTTTTTCAACACACTTGCTCGTAACGACGTCTTTATTCCACCGATTTTTGGCTCATAATCATAGATATTAAACACGCGTGCTTTTTCATTATATTATTGCACTAGTGCCTTTAGTTTATTAACCCGACCAATTTAGGTTTGTACCCTAGTACCAAGTCGTGAGTAAGAAGAAGAAGCGATATAATTTAGTCGGGTTATACAATACTTTTATTTTAGCAACAAACAGTATTTATGCGAAAAATAACAGTATCTACATATTTATTTAAATAAATGGAAAATCCAGATTTATTACTAAAAAATAGCTTAAACTCGTTTAACATTTTCTGTGATTTGTGTTTTAAACACGAATTATTACATTTTTAATCTTGGCTTTTGGCCAATCTAGTTCGCGCCTAAGCCTTGCGCGAGCATCGGTATCGCGGCAAGAAAAAAAAAACAATGCGCCATTTTTCGTAAATAATAATTGTCGGCTGTGACGAAGTTTGCATTATTTAAGAAGTTTAATATTAATGAAAATGCCTAATTCAAGTGAAGAAAACCTATTATTTACTCCGCCGGACATACGTAACGAGGCAAAAAACGCGTGCGAAAGTCTTTGCCATCAAAATCGAGTGAAATGTATTTTTACTAAATGTTTTAATAATTAAAAACTTAGTAAATGAAGAGTCTTGTATTTTCCTCGCAAGTGTGTTGAAAAACGTCGTATGATACGCGTGTGCCTGTGACCATTATATACGCGGCTTTCTTATGGCGCACTCGCTTTCGCTCGTGCGCACACAATATCGCCTTGTATATAATGGTCAACTTAGCACACTTGTATCATAATGTACTATTGCGTCACATGCTTACTTTAAACATAAAACTCTTGAGCATTAAGATTGCCCAAAAACAGTATCTGTTTACGGTATTTTGGAGACAATCTTAAGAGACCACAAATTTCGCAAGGTCGGACTGACAGGACGGTAGCTCAATTGGTAGAGCGTTTGGCCCGGTTAGCCAGAAGTTGCTGGTTCAAGTCCCGCCCGTGCGCAAATTTTTGGTTTCTTATTTTATCTTTATGAATTTCTTTTTCTTCTTGTGCCCATGTGCTAAATCCATATTATGATGTTTCCCAAAATCGTATGCAGGTGTTGCAGTAGACGGGACATCATGTTCTGACTTACTCAGGGCTACTTAGTTGTCTTAGGTTTTTTTAAAAGATGATATGCTGATTCGATTTGATACCAAGTACTTTTGTTTCGATACCGAGTAGGTATCGCAAGATTGATGCGATGCTATTTTTACTTGGTATCGAATCAAAAGTATCGAATACCTACTCGTATTTACTTGTATCGGAATGTCCCTAGTTACAATAACTTTATTGTTGGTTCGCAATCGTTTGTCAATCAATGTTTGCAGTTCACTCTTCGTACAGTCTCAATGAAGAAAAATAACAGAGGGCAAACAGAACATTGTGTTGAATAATATTTATATAAAAATGCCTTGGATATATCGAAAGATAACTTTGTTGTTAAATATTTTTAAATATCAAACGATACATAATAATAGTACAACACGCTGAATGATTAAATAGTTGGTAAAACTATGAAATTTATTTATTATAACCAATTAAAGGTACATGTAGTCAGATAGGTTTATCATATAAAAAATACTGATCAAATTCTTTGATGACACCGAAGAGAAACTAAAAATGTTGTAAATAAAATAGAATCCATGAGGAAACTAGTAGAAGTCCGATTCAGAGGTAACTGAATATTGGAATGAGTACAGTTGACTTCAGAAACTTAATACCAAATTTACATTTTCTTCTACTCTCACTATGCACTACTTGCTAATCGTTCTTCGCTTGAAGCAGCGTAACCTAACAAATCAATTTAATCCACGCCACCCCATTGAGGGAAGACAATTATCAACATTCATGGCAATAATATCTAGCATTGTTAGGGCGGGGCGCGCTATCGGCCCTCGGCAGGGCTATAAAAACGAGCTTATGCCTCCAGTCTGGCTGCGGAAAAGACGGGATCGGTATAGAGATGATGCAACTAAGGTAGGGTGCATCGCCATTATCATTCGGATGATAGAAGTAATAGGTTTTTATTTGTAAATTTTGGTAGTACGTAGAGTACGGTAAGGTAAGGTAGAGTTTTTGTGCATTGATTGCTTCATTTTGGTTATAAAATTAAAAAAAAAAACCGTTAAAAGGTAAAATCATTTTTTTCAGCTGAAGTACGACACTTTTGTGTAGTTGTAGTTACGAAAAAAGTCAAAGGCTAAATACGCTTTATTTAAGCACTTACTCTGACGTAGTATATCCTATTTTACCTTTTTGAAAGCGACTATCTTATGATTCTTAGACTTTGCGAAAAAAATATTCAGAAACCCCGAAATCTTTTTAAAAAGCCTATCTAGTTACGCCACATGCATAGGATTGAGTGAAAAAAAAAACATTTGGTATGTCTATGGGAAGCCCCTATTAAATTTATTGTACAAGATTCGTAAAACTATAAACACGATACACCTACCTACCAAGTTTTAACTGTGTAATGCTAATGGTTTCAGAATAAAGTGGTTGTGACATACGGACGCACATACAGACAGTCAGATTTGACGAAACTATAAGAGTTCCGTTTTTTGCCATTAGGTTACGGAACTCTAAAAATGAAAACTTCAAGATAGCAATCTATGTACTTTTTATTTTCTTGTGAATGTTAATAAAAATATTAATTAGGTGCGGTGTTATTAGCTCTATATAGTTGAAGTATAAGAACTAATTCGGTAGGGTTGAGTTTATTAGCGTTGGCGCGTGGCGATCGCATCTATGTGTAACGTCTTTATTCGGCTGACTGTACTCGTATCAATCGCAGGCGGATTGTGTTACCTCGATGCATCTATTCTGTGATGGACACTGATAGTGGAAGCTGGATGCAAAAAATCCATGCACAGTTTAGCTGTTTGACACATGCATACTTGAGGACAAAATAAAATTTCGGACCCGAAGTACCCGAAGTTCGGTCCACTGGCACTGGTTGTTTATTTTACAAATATTCATTTTGTACCAGGAGGAGACTGAACTTTGTATGATTTGATAATAATTATTGGTAACGTACAGAGCTCTGAGAATAAGTAAGCTCAAGTGGCATTGGGCAGGGCACATATACTGATGGCCGTTGGGACAGAAAAGTTCAACATTGGAAAGACGCGGCGTATGACGTCCACCGACTAGATGGATAGACGACTTTGTAAAGATCTCAGGAACAAACTAGATGAAGACCGCTTGAGACCGTGGGAAACCGTTGGGCAGGCATATGTTCAGTGGGCGTCCTTTTGCTAATAATGATGATGATACAAAATATTTGATGAACCAGCACCCCTTTCCTACCGGGGAGTTTATTAGGTACCTCGTTAGTTAGTTAGTTAATATTTTAACCTTCTGTATATGTATACCAAACGGCTAACCCTTACATCGATTTAAGATTTTTTCTTACATAGAGATTTTGCAGCTGAAACTTCAACTATGGGGCTATCTTTCAAACTATAATTTTTTTTTCTGCCTCATACACTATCGTCAATATAGCTGGCTGATTTTGTATGGCGCACATACAAATTTAATTTAAGATTTCGACCATGACCCCATACTAAAAGTTGTATGTATTGATGGTCTCATTCACCCCTAAAATTTGGTGACATCTCGCAAAATCACGCTGGGTTAAACCTTTATATAGTAGGCGGATTATACTCATATCAATCGCCAGCGGATTTTGTTACCGCAATGCATTTTACCTGGTAAATGATAATAACTGCAACATAAAAAATGAACTTAAAATCTACCTATTCAAAAATGAAACCATTCCCTTGCGGTGCTAGGAGGCTAGATGCTGGCTGCCGCGTTGGATAGCTATGCTAATCCTTTGAGCTAGGAACCAGCCAGCTTCATAATTGTCTGTAACTTTTTTTTTGTCATTTCAAATTTCTGTCATTTGTCCGGAATTATATTTGCTCGAAGCATGATCAAAGGGGTATCTCGTTTGAACGTTGAAACGTTGAAGCTTATGTAAAGCAAAATAAAACACCACAGGTATAAAAGGAAACTCTACAAATGTAGTCATGTAAGAAAGTGTTTTCAGGTAAAAGGTGATTATGTAACTCAAAGTATTATCTCATTTTTAAATTTAGTTTAAAAGGTTGACATAGAATGAGATGACCTATCGTTCGACACAATATAATCAGTCTAGCTATTTATTTTTGAAAAGTTTAAATTGAATTTTGTATCCATGCCACGGTTCGCTTCACCTCAAAAAATATAAAAAAAATCTACCGACAAATTGTTAATGAAAGATGTTTCATAAAATTTAGTAGGTGTGGGTTATTAAAATCAAACCACCTTCAGAACACAATAATTCTTGCAAGATACAACAGTAGATATTTTTTATCTTCAATGCAAATAAGCGCTCCGTTATCTCCCCTTATGTTTACTTTAAAATTCATTGCCTTTTGTGGGTATTTTAATTCAAAAAACTGGTAGAGAACGGTATATTTATTTCCGATTGATAATGCTTTTAATGTTTCCTTATTTAAAAAACACGCTGTTTTTATAATAATACCTTAATTATGAAAAGAATATCTAAGAAAAAACAGTTTTCTTAACAAGATGGACTCAGAAATGAGGAGATACGTAGAAGAACAAAGGTAACGGACATAGACTTGAGTATCAGTAAGCTCAAAGTGGCAATGGGCACAGCGCATAGCGTGAAGATATAATGGCTATTGGGGCAGAAAAGTTCTATATTGGAGACTCTTTGACCAGAGACGCTGTGTCCACTGACAAGATGGACAGACGACCTTGTAAAGATCAGATAGATCAGACTATAATAATAATATCATTGATGCACACACAAAATAAAAAGCTACGTGGAGTTTAACAATCTAAGTAAATTAAAGGTACTTAGAAGCTCATTAAAACCATGCATAGTAGTTACAGTCTATATTTCTTTTTATTTTTGACTCTTTTATACGTGCGTGCGTAGACTGGTTGCTGTCCGTTAGGGTTGAAATTATGCACTGACTTCAAATGAGTTTCTCCTATTAGTGTTATTTTAGTCCTTTTAGTGTTATTTCAAAAGTGGTTTAATTTTTGTGAAAAAATATTTGCCTCGTTTTTAGGAATTGTTGAAGTGTCAATATAACTGATTGAACTAAAATAGTTAAACCTTCTCCTTAATGTACCAAATACTTTTCTGACAACCGCATCAAAATCGATTCAGCCAAACGCGCATAAATTGAAAACAAATATATATACATATTTATGAATCAAACTCAGAACCTCGTTTCTTGAAGTCGGTTAATATTGTTAAACCTTCTCCTCAGTGTAACAAGTACTTTGCTAAAAACCGCATCAAAATCGTTCCAGCTAAACGCCAGATATTCGTGGACAAACAAACATACATACATACAAACATATAGGTACCGATATACAAATATAGAACCAAGAACCTCCTTTTTAAGTCGGTTAATAAGATAAAATAATGCTACGAGACGAATTACACCGAAATTTGTATATGCAACCTTATCATTTTTTTTCTTACTGACAGAACAAGCGTGAGCCCACCTATTGTTATTAAAAAACAAATGAATACTACTTTTTTATTCTCACACTGATAATCCTACAGGTGTGTTTACTTTAGAAGACCGAATTAAATGGGTCGTTGTTTTAATTCAAATACCACCAGTTGATAAGCTTTGTTTGAGGGATGTTTGTCTGTGGGAGGTATGGGGTGACAAAAAATGGAAGGGTTAGAAATTAGGACTGCGTGTTTGATGCTTGTTAGTACATATTTGATTTGATAAGGTTGTTTATTAATTTAATAATTAGATATTCAAAATTATTTGTCTTGGAAAACATTCATTTCACACAAAGATATTTTATATAATTGCTAGTTGAGTTCAAGAGTTGAAACAGAACAACGCATGCGACGCACGTAATCATGATTTTAATAATATTTTTTTCTAAAAGTACCAGGAGAGCACAATTTTAAAGGAAATTCTTCTTTTCTAAAACGCAGATATTTTTGTAAACCTCCAATAAATAGTACTGCACTCATAGAAATTTTATATTATAGACGTATTTAGTATAAATCTGTAATAGGAGCAAAAATTTTAATCAATGATTATATAGAGTAAATATATTACCCTTGACCTGGTCATAGTGCTCTCAAATGCATTAACGCAGAGAAAAAGTAATCCAAAGTAAATTCACAAGTCTCCATGAGAATCACAAAATATCTGCAATAATAATTTCTTTGCGGGTTCTGATTGTTTGAACTGACTGTACTTTTAGATGAATCTTATCGTCCCGATAGGAATTCATGTATAAAACTATAACATTTTAATTTTCTTTTTCTATGGACCCGATCGGAAAATAAATAATCATAGACGTAATGAGATTATTCCCATAAGCCAAATTTAACAAAATAAACTTTTATCTTGTTTCAAATAGTACTAGTAGTTATAAATTGTATTACTGCACTGGATCCTTCCGTTTTTATTCGATTTGTTTGTAATGTAAATAGGAAAGCTCTGAAAATACTCTCATATCAAATCCCGGAGCGGTTTAGATCATTTCCATGAAAGTTTCAGTAAATTGAATGAACACTCACTTTGAGTTACCGAAAAGTTTCCGTTTTTCTGAGCTTTATTCGGTATAGAAGAAATAATTATATTATGTAATGTATACACAACTTTTAAATAACCGTGGCTTTTAAGATTTCTGTATAATATACATAAATACTTAGGGGTAACCTATTTCTTTTGTTAAGTTAATTTAGATAGTGTTTTACTTTGAAAACAAATACCTATTTGTTACACTTGCAACAGTAAATTTTTTATCGTGGACGATGCAAAAAAGTTCTTATACGTTTAGGAATGACAAAAAATACGGTCGGCGATGTAAATAAATTATAAACCAAAACATAGCTTTAGATAATTACTGTTCCTTACATATAATGAAAAATACTCTATATTTTTTTTTTAGTTTCAGGAACTTTTTGTAAGTGTGGTGACATTTGCATTGTAAAATTATTTTTAACTTACCTCAGCCTTTTAGCCTCGTCGATGAACGGTCGCTTTTCCATCTCAGTGAGCAGCTTCCATTCCGCTCCAAGTCTTTTCGAGATTTCTGAGTTGTGCATTTTCGGGTTGTCCTGTGCCATTTTACGCCTCTGCCCTCTCGACCACACCATGAACGCGTTCATAGGCCGCTTTATGTGCTCGCCTTGCTGCTTTCCGAGAGACATTTTGAATTTCGAACAAGGATTCCAATTTGAAAATTTAATGTTTTATTTTTATTTTTTGTTAGCACTTTGCATTCGGACAGTCATTTTTATTTAAAAAGTTTTTGAAGTTGATATTGAACTCTATCAAATATTCGAAAGATATATTTTTGTAATAACTAAAGAGGACGAGGTGTCAACAAATAATATTTAAATATGGAACAATATCGTGAACCCGGCGCGTATTCCCGCGCGCTCCAGAAAAGCTCCCGAAAGCTCAATGCGGCGCTTTTCTTGCCAGTGTCATGTGTAACGGTGAGCTCGACGATGTCCCCCCGTTGTACCCCCCCTCTGAATTGGCTGGCCAATCAGCGTTCGCCGTGGGCGGCCGCTGCTCTCTGATTGGTTGTCTAACCAATTGTCTCTGGTCGGGGCAACAGGTAGCCCAGGAGTCGGTGTTTGCGTGTCTATTAGCGAGATTAAATTTCTTTTTAAAACCACAATCTTGGCGCTCGGTGAAAGAGCGCCAGAATCGGGATTCGATTTGCGGTTGCGTTTCGCGTTCTTCTTTCGGATCCGAAATAAGGTGAAATTGATTTGGATGATTGTAGAGAATTTGTATGTAAAGCGATAGTCTTTGGTTCGATTGAATTTGAATACTTAGACACAGATAAGACAAAACTTACCTACTGCGTATATTTTTTTAAGAACGATATTTTTATAAACCTCAAGTGTTTGTATGAAAATTTAAGATTTTATGATAATTTTTAACGTACTAGGTACTTTCGTTTATTATTAAAGTAGTTATGTAACTGCAGTTTTTATTTCAAAAACCTAGGTACAAGTTTCCAATCAGCTCCGTTAAATATAAAAATAATGCCTTAATCTTTTTTAAACTTACCAAAGATAGTGTCATGATTCTTATATACGATTTAGATATTATGTAGCATGAAACTAATATGGCATTAAATATACATACTTTATTACCGACTTCAAACAAAAAGGAGGTAAGTAATAAATTTGACCCGTATCTATGTGATATCGTCAGAATGGAATCAATTTTTAGTTGGTGTAGGTAAGCTTGACATCATGTACCAACTCCAAAATAATTTGTTTCTCCTAAATAGAAGATGAATGCGTCATTTTAAGCTTTTTAGTCAGTTTTTTATGACGGTTATTTTTATCTTTTTTACATACATGTTACCCAAGAACTTTTAATATTTCACTTTGTTACCATCTTAATTCCAGTCAAGGCCTATATTGAAATGCCTATATTTGTGTACACATTCCGGCATTTGCATGGGACCGCAGACAAGCCGCGTGAATGCGCGCTAATTGACGCATATGCGCATAACTGGGGAGACGCCACAGCGCAGGAAGATCACACAGACTATGTTCTTCTATGCCTTAGTAGGTCGATATTGAACAAACCGCCCTACTATCGGCAAATGGATTGCTTGACGATGTTTAGCATAGTTTCCACAATAAAGAAGGCGTACTCGCATCGGCTTGTATGGTCACTTCGTTTGAAGTAAAAATATTTTTGTAGCTTCTTTTATTACGGTGTAGATCTCTTATTTTTTGGAAAACGGTACTTTTTCCTTTTTATTTTTCTAAAAAAATTAAAAAAATGTATTTAAAGAGGTTTGTCCTGAGAGAGGGTGGCCCTGTTCACTTTCAAAAATCCCTACATTCGTCGCCTCCGTCTCTCTAATTTCAATGCCTTTTTCCCCTATTTTTCTTATATTAATTTATAAAAAATAACAATATGAAAAAAACTTGTTCTATAAATTTCTGCAAATCTGTCGTATAAAAATAAAAGATTTATCTACCAAAAATGTTTTTTAAACTCTTTAAATATTTTCATTTTTAACGAGGTCATCTCATATGCGGATTGCTTGCGTCATGGTATCTATGATACTGCAAGATTTGATGGCTGGATGCTTTAACTGAGTTATTTAATGGGCTTGACTAGTTGTATATTTTTCGTTGAAAAAAAACGAAATAAATTATGCAAATCATATTTTTAGTCCTATTAAAATTGTGAGTTAGGCTCAGACGAACCTAATATTACAAATTAATTTTAATTCCTAACTAGTTAATTTGAAGGTTTTTTTGTTAGAAATACAGGGTTACAAAATAATGATATGACATTTCCTCAAGGCAAGCTCAAGTATCAACAAAAGTGAGTTGTCTGCTTTCTTTGGGATATGTCTTTTGGTTAGCACTTCGGTGTTTGAACTTCTTTGTTTGATTGAATGGCCATTATTAAATACTGAGTGTGATGTTATCATTTTGTGAACGGTTTGTTTTGAAATTTTTCAGTGAAAACGTTTAAGATTAGGGATTACTGTCAGGTCAAAATGTGCCATTAATGTAGTCCGTTTTGGGGCCGTACCACTTCGAGTTCCAATATCTTGTGGAGCAATGACATTAACCATGAAAAGTCATTGAATTGGATTATTTTTACAAAGTAGACCTACTGGGCCACGTGTGTTTGTACTCTTTTGGTTAACAATTGCTATAATGTCTCAATTCAAATATTTTTAATCAATCATTTTTTTAACTGCCTCGGTGGCGCAGCGGTTAGAGGGTCGCACTTTAAAGCGACGGCTGCGCCAGAGGTATCAGGTTCGATCCCCGGGTCGGGTCAAAAATACGTACCGTACGTACCTCAGGGTAGCCCGGAGTTTGGAAGTTGGCGGTGTTTCACCCTCGTGCCTGGGAAAAGCACGTAAAGCCGTTGGTCCTGCGCCTGATCTCTCTCCGGTCGTGTCAGCCTGCTGTCCCATCGGGCTATGAGAGTGAAAGGAATAGAGAGTCCACTTGTGTTTGCGCACACACTTATGCACTATAATATGTCCCCTGCATCCAGTTAGTCATTGTGACTGGCCACCGTAGTCGA
This sequence comes from Pyrausta purpuralis, assembly GCA_963924145.1. NCBI lineage: Eukaryota > Metazoa > Arthropoda > Insecta > Lepidoptera > Crambidae > Pyrausta > Pyrausta purpuralis. Next base: position 2,146,624 of record OZ001654.1, read on the forward strand.
AATCGGCTAGGGGGACTATTAATAATGTCGTAAACACTGCTTCAGATAATTGTGGGCAAAAAGGTTAGAAAAACAGTTATACTGAGTAACTGAGCTTCATTTACTGTTGTCATAGCATATTTTAAAATATCTTAATTTTGTAAACTTTATGTAAACCACCGCTGTGGGAGGCTGATGCGTCTGAACCTGATTGCAGACAATGCGTACATGAATGGACTCTAATTGAGGCTTAAGGGCACAACTATGGACGATCCTTCGACTCATCGACTGTTTTGTGTCGATCTGTGAGCTATCTTGACCAATTATTATCGTTTCTTTAATACTAGAATATGGTATACGACACACTAGTATTTTGAAATCATTTCGAGCTTTGTAGAAGTTTTGTGTGTGTGTGTGTGTGTGTGTGTGTGTGTGTGTGTGTGTGTGTGTGTGTGTTGCTTACGAGTATTCTTTTTTGTGTCTCAAATATTGTCAATTAGGTACTTATTTGGCTTTCGAATGGTAACTGGTAAACTTATTTCTGTGATAGAGAGTGGAAAAAAAAGCTTAATGTTCAATGTAAGTCGGTAACAAATAAGGAGTTATCAACATGAGGTAGGGACTACAAGAGTCTCAATTAAATGTCAAATGTTAGTCAAGTGGCTTAGTGAGTCCACGCCGTCCAACGCAGGAGCTATATTTTTTGTGTACCGGCTAAACTTCTTAATCATAACTACACGACCATGTTTGATGTGTATCACATGGCGTGTCGCGTCCACTCCCGCCAACACGCTGCCGCTATACATTTCGCGAACAATTTGCCAATTCGATTGTCGGGCGCTCGTGAAATTGGGACGCGATCATGCTCTCACCTGACAACGTACAGACAGGTTCAGAAGTTGTTTATCTTTTACTAGCGGTCCCAGTGAACAACATTTCGCCCCCGGCCCTGTTCCGCCCTGGCCCTGTTTTATGGTTCAGGTTCAAGGCAAAACCAAGTAAAAGTTCAAAAAAAAGTAAAAGTCATGAAAATTGATCTACCCGTTCTTGTGTTTTATAATATGGTGCAACTAAGACTACTTTTGATTACATGTGTATATGAATAACCTGGTACTTTGACTACACTCCTCATAAAGTCTCATGGTGGGAGTGATGGAAACATCTGATGGATGAAAATGAAAAGGACTTTGCGTTATTCTAACTTTATGAATCTTGCCTTCGAGGATCAACCTTAAGAATTCATATTGGGAACCTCTTTGCACATGTCCAAGGCAACCTTCCTACTCATTATAATTGACATCAGTTCACGTTTACGCTTCGCACATTGCAGTACTTTCACCAGGCCGACGAAGAAGAAAATGGATGGATGACATGAAAGACTAGACCAATCTTCGTGTTTATGCCGAGCTAAAAATAGCGGCTTAAGACCGCATCGGTTTCTACATGCTGATCTCCAAACTTCAATTTGAAGATGGCACCCCACGATGATATATAAATCAGTCCTTTTTTTAAATAGAACTTTCGATTGCTTATAATAATATAATCATCATATTTTAAGCCTTAAATGACGTATAAATGAAGTGGACACAAAGCTACGTAACTTTTACTGTACACATAGATACGAGTACATACTACCCTCCATAACTTTTTTTTATCTAACCTGCGTCATCATCCCACTGCATAGGTACTGCTGGGCAAAGGTCTCCCATATTTTTTAACCGACTTCAAAAAAGGAGGAGGTTATCAATTCGTCTGTATGTTTTTTTTATTTTTTTTCTTTTGTATGTATGTTACCTCATATCTCAGTCGTTTGTCAACCGAATCGAAAAAATTTTTCGCCTACTTAGAGGGTGTACCTTCTAGTTGGTCCCATTTTTTCCATTATGGGATCTGATGATGGGATCTTTTTATATTTATATTTATATTTATTTAGGTACATCAACAGTATAATATACACAGCACTTACTGGGATCTTGGTGTAATCAAGGGAAACCCTCAAATTTTAAAGGCACGTACAATGTTTCTTTACTAGAATCTTAATTTTGACGTGTTGTTACGTCTGATAGTCAACATCTTGTGGGGCTGAGCTGATGGTGGAACTCCTTGACGCTTAGGAGTTCAGTAATTATGATGACGGAACTTATGATAGGTAATTTGTAGCTTCTTAAAAAATAGAATCATAAGGTGCAACTCCCCCCCCCCCCCCCTCGTATGTAATCACTAAAAATGAAGAAATAAAACAAAATTTAAAAAAAGTAAAAACCGACTTCAAAACCAAAATGCACTAAAAAGTCTTAAATAAACTCTTCACCATTGTAAGGAAAGAAATCCGTTTTAGGCAAACAATTTCTTTTTGGACTCGGTGCTGTGATAGTTGATGCTTGATGGTCAAAGTGATGGCACCGACTCCAAAAAGAAATTGTTTGCCTAAAACGGATTTCTTTCCTTTCAATGGTGAAGAGTTTATTTAAGACTTTTTAGTGCATTTTGGTTTTGAAGTCGGTTTTTACTTTTTTTAAAAGTTTATTTTATTCAGAATACCAGTTGTCTAGTACCTCTCAACACTTTTGCTACCGTCTGTGCGTAGAACAATTCTGTGTTGGGCGACAATATCGCATTATGTAGCGTTTTGCCGCTCCGCCGCGCACGTGCCGGCGGCTACGATCTGTTGTGGTGGTTTTAATTGAAGCCACAACACATAGTGTTATACAGGGTGTTTCGTGTTAGATGTCAAGCCAAGCGTGGTGATAGGTGACCACCATACCTATCAAATTAGCCCCTATGTTCAGCTATTTTCGGTAGTTACCAAGATATTTGCAAATAAAGTTTTTATTGGAAATAATTCGAAATGCCACTGAAAATTGGATGTTTTAATCTTACATAATACGTTATACAATTTGTAGTTTTTTTTTTCAATTAAATGAGAATTTTAATAAAAAAAAACTGCCCGTACATTTAGTGAGGAGTATTATTTGCAAATATTCTGATAATAAGCGAAAATCGCTGAAATGATAACGATGCTAGTGAAGTAGGTGTATGAAATTTGCACAGCTGTTAGCTAAGTGAGTAAGGTTTTTAAGATACGTAGCAAAACTTTTTTCGAGTACATTATTTTGAAAAAGAGCATGCGAGATATAGATACTACTAAATTTTCGACATTTTCCAACTAGCAGAATAAGCTTTTTTTTACATTTTTTAAATTTACATTACGTTCTTGGACTACATGAACACCAGAAATTAATGGTACAACCTATACCTCTATCATGGTAGTTAGAAAATAAGGTACTCAAAATGTTATAGCAATTAAATGGTATCCATTATGGTTTTACTGCATTTGATGGCGAGGTAGAGCATTTTCGCCACATGAGAATCATGTGTTTTGAGTGCACAACGGTCTTAAAACCTAGTCATTCATTTATTGGTCATTAAATTACTGTCTTTGCTTGTAAATAAGAAAATTCAAAAAATGTTTTCGCGAGTCTGTAATTCTGCATAAACATTCTCTGAATGCAACTTGTAGTACTAACAACAAGTTTGCATTAGAAACCATTTCTCTGCTTGGTACTCTGTAAAAGAATATAATGGATAAAATACATAATGAACATTTTGCTCATTTTTTAATATATAACCGTAAATTGTAAAAATAGCAAGACTATAATCTAACCAAATCAGATTTCAGTCCAAATTATAATCGTTTTGCTAGAGCATTGACAGAACAGTCGATATCTGCCCACAAAATTGAATAGATTGTGAAATTTGGTAACTTATTTTTTAGTTTCAGTTTAATTTGTGAACAGTTTTTATTATTTCCAAAATTTACTATTTGTTGCGGTCGTAAATAATTTATGTAATGTTATTTTATGTACGTTATGTATGCAGTATTATTTCCATGTTTTGTAAGTCACCGGCTGTAATCTGTCTGTGTTTTAAACAGTAAAAATAACCGTTATATAGTGTGAATCCGTTAGATAGCAATCTATCAAAGACTGTTAACTTTAAAGAACTTCAAACAGTATAACGGGTTCCTAGATAAATTAAAATTACGAATCACTGGGAAAAATAGTGGGTCAGGGTAGGTGAAGGATAAAGGGGGAGAGCGAAGCAAATCCCTGTTGACATGGTCTTGTTTTTGTAAATATTGGAAACCGATCACATTCATTGTTCTGATCCCAAAGTAAGTAGCTAACGCACTTGTGTTATGGAAATCGAAAACAATGGTTGTATCACAACACCCAGACCTGAGAAAATTTAGAAAGTTCTGATTTTTTACATTGACCTGACCGGGAATCGAACCCGGGATCTCGGAGCGGCAACGCTTTGAAACCCAGCATGCTTAGCCAAACACCACGATGGTCGTCAAAGTACCAGAAAAAAAAGAAATAAATCCTGTGTTGTGCCTGTTGACAACAATTCGACATATTACAATCTGACGCGTTTGATTAAAATTCCGTGGTTTTCATAATATACCGGTGACATATCCTTACCGTGTTCACTGTGTTCGTATCTTAATGCGTGTATTCTGTCTGCCACAAAATTGCCGTTGCCGGTCGCGCCGCAAATGACGTTACGAACGGCATCACGACGTTATCCCGAAACACGGCACACCGGCGTTTTATTCCTAACTTCATTCTGCCATAGTTTACTCATATGTGTGGGATACTGCCTGTTTTGATGCCGCACTGAATCCGATTATGTTGCTGAAATTGTTGCCCCAGTAATATGTAATTATTGGTGTAATAACGATTAAATGAATACAGATAAATATGGCTTTTAATAATACATAATTAATGAGATGGATTTTGATCGCATTGCTATTTCAATTATTTAAGAATAGGATAAAAAGTGTGCTCCGGTGTGGAATTAGCAAAGCTATCAAAAAGATGGCTGTCAAATTTTACTACAAGATGTAAATTTTATGTAGCAATTGTATAAAAAAGCAATGACGGAAGATGCTTTTTTTTTAAAATAAATAACGATATGCTTTGCTTTTTAACCGACTTCAAAAAAGGAGGAGGTTATCAATTCGACTGTATGTTTTTTTTTATCATTATTTTTTTTTGTATGTATGTTACCTCATATCTCAGTCGTTTGTCGACCGAATCGAAAAATTTTTTCACCTACTTAGAGGGTATACCTTCTAGTTGGTCCCATTTTTTTCCTTTTTGGGATCTGATGATGGGATCTTGGTGTATTCGAGGGAAACCCTCAAATTTTAAAGGCACGTATAGTGTTTCTTTACTAGAATCTTAATGTTGACGTGTTGTGACGTCTGATAGTCAACATTTTGTGGGGCTGAGCTGATGGTGGAACTCCTTAACGCCTAGGAGTTCAGTAATAATAATGACGAAACTTATGATAGGTAATTTGTAGCTTTGTAAAAAATAGAATCACAAGGTGCAACTCCCCCCCCCCTCTTATGTAATCACTAAAAATAAAAAAATAAAATAAACTTTTAAAAAAAGTAAAAACCGACTTCAAAACCAAAATGCACTAAAAAGTCTTAAATAAACTCTTCACCATTGAAAGGAAAGGAATCCGTTTTAGGCAAACAATTTCTTTTTGGAGTCGGTGCCATCACTTTGAACATCAAGCATCAACTATCACAGCACCGACTCCAAAAAGAAATTGTTTGCCTAAAACGGATTCCTTTCCTTTCAATGGTGAAGAGTTTATTTAAGACTTTTTAGTGCATTTTGGTTTTGAAGTCGGTTTTTACTTTTTTTAAAAGTTTTTACTTTAATTAACGAGCCCGGAATTCAGGAAAATGTATTGCAAAGCCAGCATTACTTTTATCCAGCTCCTTTACTCTGAGCTCTTTATGGAGACCTACGTTAGATCTGCTGTGCTATTGAGTCTGAGAACATACTTTTTTTCTACCTTAGTGATAAATCTGATGAAAAATTCCGGATCCGTGTTAAGGCAGAAGTAATGCCATTATAAATTGTATTTGTAAAAAGCAACTGTGTCAGACGAGGAATATTAATATTTATATTATTATGTTTGTTTAGTGATAAAACACAATAAAAACAAACATATAATTATGAATTTCATTGATTTGCTAAATCAAAACTCACAGAGAAGCAAAAGTGTTCAAAACACACTAATAGACCCATTTGTCCACTCGCCATTGTGCTGAGTTGGTCCAATTCCTTCCAAGAGGCTCCTCTTGAGAGGCAATAAGCCTGCACCGTAGCAATATTGCCGCCCGCGGCTACGGGCGTGCTACGACGCTACGCCGTAGTATGGGGCAGTGAAACTGTTTTGCTACGAAACTTTGATTGAAAAGGCGAGTCAAAACTACCAACACCAGGATCTCTATTTTTGAATAATTTTCTTGCATATAGTGTGTGACTTTCGTTACAAAACTTATTAAAAAAATCAATGAAAATCACGCAATATATAGACGTTCATACTCACAGAATTCAGTTATCTTTTTTTCAAATCACTTTCGCGTAGAATTATACAAATATTCAGTGTTAAATCGGACATAATCAATGAATATCACTCGCCATCTTGACGCGAGTGATTCAAAAATAAGGACCAGTTCGCGCTTCGTAGCTTACTAGCTATACCTAACCGGACCAAACACTCTACCGATATCGTGCTGCCTGTCGGACCTTGCGAAATTAGTGGTCTCTTATGGATACGTCATTAACCGTGACGTGCAAATTTTTGGTTTCCTATTTCATCTTTATGAATATGAAATATGATACTGTGGGTGTTAAAAATATTTTAAAACAATTAGCTATGGCGTGGTATTTCGTAGATACGCGCGAGCTACGCGCAAAGGTTCGTGTTTTCCCATTCATTTTGATTTTTGAAATGTTTTGAAGAGGGATTCTTTTATAAAACTTGCATATAATTTAAAGATTTTTTTTGAAGCATAACTCATATAATCATCCCTGTGTTCGATGTCACTGACTAAAACAACATCCTGTATTATCTGAATCTGTAATATTAATATTACGATTTAGGGCTAGGTAAGAAGGATGAGATTTTCTATGACGCATAACGATAACTCGTTAAGGGCCGAGCACTGGGCCCGAGTGTGTATTAAAAAAAACGCATTTAAAAAAAAAACGCGTAAAAATTGAGGTTTCCTGGATCATTTTCGTATTTCAAGGCAGTCAAAGAGTTAATGTTACGCTTAAGCGGTACGTGTAACTTTATATCACATTCAATTTAAAAAAATACATTTCTAAAGATTTACACAAGCAATGTTGGTTGTGAAATACAGCTTAACTCACTCTTTTCATTCCCAATGCCTTTTCTATACAATAAAATAAATCTGATTCTTGAACGTATACGTTAGTATAATAAATACAATACTGTAAGCGTATTCAGGCAAAGCTAAGGGGATGCGGCATCCGCGAAGGGTGTATTGAGCGGAGGAAATAAAAATATCGCCTCAATAGCTACATAAAAGAAAACCTGAGCGCACACGGGACAGTGTCTGGGGATAAAGATTTGACTGGAAGATAATTCTTTTAGCATTAAGTCCACCTTTGTACACTAAATTTGTGTATTAAGGGCTGAATGGTCAGATAAAACCATAAAATTATTATCCCTTTGGAATAGAACGACAAAAGCGAGATGTCACTAGCAGCAAACTGTGTGATAAAAAGAGATGGGTAGCAGAACCATTTTTGTCAGATGTCAAACAGTTGACCGCCCTGCAGAAGCTCGCTGAAAATTACGTGCATTTGATTTTTTATATTAAAAAGTGAAATTGTGCATATTTTGGAGAAATAATGCGTCTGAAACATGGTGACTTGATCGGTGATTGATTGTTATGCATTACAGCGGCGTAACCCCAACAAATAATCATTTAACAGGTAGATTAGTGCAAATCGAAGCCTCTTAATATACGACTTATATTTACCAATGCGCTTCAAATTTAAAGTACGCAGTTTGATTATTCTGTTCTACAACCGTTAATTTACGTAAAAAATAAATACAGAATAACACAGGGAATGTATATCGACGAATATTTTGTATAACGAAATAAGATTTAGTTTTACACTAGAGCTGCATGTTCAATATTTTGTGTCGACTGTTTATCATGCAGTAAACTACTATATTTAACTTAGGAACATTGTTATAAATCACCTGATCGAAAGGTTATCTCATTTAAAGCTACAAATGTTACTTACTTAAGTTAGTTACTGACATCTTAAATCGGTTTCGTTTGACAGCTTTTACTTGTCCTTTTATTCCGATAGGAATATTAATTTTATGGATAAAACTTATCAGACTGATAAGTTTTAAAGCGACAGATTTAAAAAAAATGACAGTTACGTATGATTGCTGACAATTAGGTGACGTTTTCAAGTTAGCTATATTGTATTTTGTACGACGAATATTTCTTATATGAATAATGAAAAATCAGCTCTAAGTCTTTAAATAAATAAATAAATAATATGGGAGGGCGTGAGGTTGGAGAAACAATTTTATATAATATTACTAAAGGTTTCAATAAATTTAAGATAGAAGAGTATGTATTTATTTTAGGATATGGGGCATCACAGAGTTCTCTTGACCTAAAAAACACATAAAAACATACTTATTCACGTTTGTAATATAAAAAAACGAAGTAATGGAGTGTGTTTAATTTATTGGAGGTTGAGGTGAACCTGTATAAATTTAACCTTTTTTATTAATTAATAGCTAAAGGATTGTTGTTTTCTTATTAGCCAAACGACGAATTTTTGCACGTAAGTTGAAACCACTTAAGAATACAATTCCATTTACCTTTTTAAGGGTTCCGTAGCCGAATGTCAAAAACAGAACCCTTATAGTTTCGTCAATTCTGTCTGTCTGTCCGTCCGTATGTCACAGCCACTTTATACTGAAACTATTAGCGTTACATAGATGGAACTTGAAAGGTAGATTAGCCGCTTTACTATTCCTATACAAAAAATAATGACATCGTAAGGGGGCTCCCATACATGGAACTAAATAAATATATTTTTTTAACCCTATGCATGCATGTGGGGGGTGTCTAATCTAGTAGATGAATTCTCTTCAAATGACATCGAAGTTCCGAAATCATTTTTTCTGAAAGTCAAACATTTGGGAGATAGAAGCTTCCAAAGTGGTAAAATGAGCGTCCACTGGCTTAGTTCAAGTTTAAAAGTTAGAAGGGGGAGGCTCTAACTTTTAAACCAAGTAAGTGTACATTAAAAAAAAATATTATGTACATTTTTATATAAAACTTTCAACGAATCGAGCTAGTAGTTTTTGAGATAAAGCACATTTTCAACAATCGCAAACATAACTTTGTTCTTTATACAAACACTATGAAAAACAAAGTTATGTTTGCTGTTAACAAAATACTATGGTGTTTTGGCTTAGTGGAAGTAAGTGGATTCACTAATTCAGTTAAAGTTAGCACGGGACCCTCAGTGGGCGAATCCGACTCGTACTTGGCCGGTTTTTTTACTTAATAGCTAAAGGATCGTCGATTTATTATAAGACAAACGACAAATTTACGCATTTAGGTTGAAACTCTTCACGACCTGAAAATACAACTCCATTTACCTTTTTTTACTTATCATCATATATGTGTATAATCCAGTCAGTAACTGTTATGTGAACTTAATGTTGTAGTTGTTTTTTTAACAACGATCCGCGATGCGGATTTATAAAAAAAGCGATAAATATATGCTATATAATATTAACCATAATTCTCCGAAAAACGTTTTTGTTATTATTAAAAATCTCAGGACAGATCTCGCGTTCCCCATCCTGTGTGCGTCCTCCTAAACATTCCATTATCCGAGCGCGAATAACATTCTCCTTTCTCCACCGCCATTCGCCGTTTGTCTGTTTGTTTGTCGCTACGTGATCTGCGAACTTTTCCTACGTACCCACAATGCGTCTTTTATGAGATTGGAATGAATGGTGCGGTTGTAATTAGCTTGCTTTGTCATGTGGCGCTAAATTTCTGGTTTAGCAGATACATTTTATCACAGTTATGGAAGCAGGTATGATGACATTTTAACTGAAGCGAATAGGATAGGTACGTATAATGTGTTAAGAGTTATAGGTTATGTTTGTATACGAAAATGAATGTTTAAGTAAAAGCTATTTATATTTATATTTTAAGACCTGTTACGCCAGTACGTTTACCCCGATAATTAGCACTTATTTTCGGGGTATTCCCGAGTACACAATCTCTATAAGTGTATATAAAATGAATTTATGTTTACCTTGGTAACGGCATCAGGCGTGAACGGCTGGACTGATTTCGCTTATTCTTTTTTTGTTATGTCATTGTCAGGAAAATGTTCTTATGAAAGAAAAAAATATAGAATTGAGCTGGTGGATCAATTCTCACGATTTTTTACTTTTTCGTTTTTGTTTTTAAATTCATCACTGTCTGGAGTAAGTTAATAAATATTAAAATTACGAGATCAGTGCGGAACGAGACCGGGGGCGCAACTAAGTTCGCTTGGTCCGCTAGATATTCGAAGTCGAATCATCTTCAATATTGCTTACTTTAACAACCCAAAACTAAAGAACTCTTAACAATCTTAGAGACATAGAAAATTATGTCTAACTTAGGTAATACATAAACCAAAATGTTAGTATGCATAGACAAAAGCGGGCATTGCTTGAGAAGGCGGCCATTTAACGGCACTATCGCGCAATAAATCTATATAAACGTAAATACCGCCGCCGACGGCTGCAGACATAAAACTGAGGCTTAAAACTTGCAATAACAATAAGTTAAGACTTAAGAGACACATCACACCACACGACTTTTAGTAGCAGACCGTTTTTTTATTAACATTGCTCTGGTCCCAAAGTAAGAAGCTAATGCACTTGTGTTATGGAAATCAGACACAACCGCAACACCCAGACCCGACACAATATAGATTTTTTATTTCTATATTGACCCGACCGGGCATTGAACCCTGACCTCGGAGCGGCGTCGCCTTGAAACCCAGCGTACTCAGCCACTACACAACGGAGGTCGTCTTTTGCATTGAAAAATCATAGATTACAGCGGTACGAGTATGGTTAGGGAAGTGAGAAACCAAATCTCAGAGGTTTTCTTTTGTTTCGCGAGACCTTTTAGTTTTTTTTTTATTGTATTAATCTAATTAACCGCTGTGTATGCTAATGAGGTCGTTAAAGTAGCAGGTTTGAGTAGTTTTAAAGTTGCTTAAGTGATTCACATATTCAACGTGTCATTGCAAATTAGGTTCCAATATTCCACTTAAGCCAGGTCACCTCCTCGGAGTCGGTTAAAAACAAATAACTTCATTGTCTGTATATACAAAGCGCTTCATTCTTTTGTTTTGGCACCAGATTTGCGGTCAAAAGGAATATTTTTAAGGCACATCAAAATCACAAAGTGCCAATACACGGTCGTAGGTTGTAAATGTACCCTCACCGCCCGCCCAGGCGACCGAGGCGGTCGCTTTTTGTATCTTCCATTATAGCTTCATAGCGTCTTATTTTCATAAAATGGCGGCTTAAACGCTCCCCTATGTCCCGCGTGATTTACAAAGCGCGCGCGCTATCTTGTTCCGTTTGCGGAGATTTTCAGTGTAATTATGTGTTTTGCGTTTGTTACAAGGTTATTATGAATGCGATGTTTATTTGTGTCTGTCATTTCGTGAAGATAATTTATAAGGTAAATTACTTTTAAAGAAAGTGGGTTCTATTAATTGATAATGTAAGTAAGATCGTTTCGATGTAAGAGCTTATGCATGACACTAACAATCTTTGTAGCTTGCTTACACTTACTTATTTAAAATTTCATATAATAATGTGTATAGTTGACGCAATCACCCTCTAACTAATTTGTTCAGCTTTCATTTTATTTAATTAAACATTGTCTTTTAATTGTATAAAACAGAAAGCAATAAAAAATACTGCTCTTTTTACATACCTATAACTAGCCTGGCCATAAATTCTGTTACAATTTAAAAAGCAATATTTGACTTATTTTTTAACTTCGAATTCAGAACAGTGATATGTCATTTTAATTGTTGACAGTTACTCGTTGTAAATCACCAAAGTTTTCGCGCCCAATTTATATTTACGAAATGTATTGGGGTGTTAAAGAATACAGAATTGCTGTGATTGCACTTCATAAGGTGGGTATGGAAACTTCCGTGATTTTCAGGACCCTGCATAAGCTGGGTATCAGTCGGATGTTCATATACCGTACTATCGATAGGTTCCTTGAGACCTCCTCTATTGACGACCACAAGAGATCAGGCCGTCCACGTTCTGCTCGAACCACACAGGCAATCAACGCAGTCCGGGCAAGAATTCGGCGAAATCCTTGAGGAAATCTGTTTCCAGAGATGAGATGAGATTCTATCTCGCGAAATGAAGATCAAGTCGAGAACTCTGTCGCGCATTGTCAAAGATGACTTGAAACTCGGTGCTTATCGAGTCGTTAGATCAAAGAAGCTGGTTGTTCGTTACGCAGGTGGAAAGCACAGGAACATCCTTTTTACTGACGAAAAAATTTTCACCATAGAGGAAAATTTCAACAAGCAAAATGACCGGGTGTATGCCCACAGTTCTAAAGAAGCTTCGAAAGTTGTAAAAAAAGTCCAGAGAGGCCACCATCCTGCGTCAGTGATGGTTTGGTGGGGGGGGGGGGGGGGTCCTACCACGGGGTTACAAAGCTCCATTTCTGTGAGAAGGGAGTGAAAACGTCTGCTAAGGTGTACCAAGAAACAATTTTTAATGACCTAGTTAAACCTTTAAGCGATTAAGGAACGCTCTTCCTTAATATTCCCTTGACTTTTCAACAAGACTCTGCTCCCGGTCACAAAGCACGCACCACCCAAGCCTGGCTCGAAGGTAACGTTCTTGACTTTATCGGAGCAGATGATTGGCCCTCGTCTAGTCCAGACTTAAACCCATTGGATTACAAATTGTGGTCAGTCTTAGAGGACATTGCCTGCTCTAAAAGACATCACAATTTGGAGTCTCTCAAGGCATCTCTGGAGCGAGCAGTGGCCAAATTCCCTATGGATGTTGTACGTAAAAGTATTGACGACTGGCCGGAACGTTTAAAAGTATAAACGCTTAGGGTGCACACTTCGAATAAAATTCATATTTACCAATTCTTATAAGGCTATTCAACATGTACATAATACATAAAAACAATATAAAATTATTTTAGGAAAAATATTATGCATTTTTATTTGTCATAGAATTTATGGCTAGACTAGGTATACTGTAATAACTCTCCATTAGCAAACGACGTAACTTATACTTAACACAGTTTTGTTACCAGCTCGGAGGAGGGCGGTTGCCACTTTGCCGTCATGTTTTTGTAGCCAATGTTTATGATTGTACCAAAATTATCGTAAAGGGTCAAATAAAGTATTATTAAACATAACTATTTAAAAAAAAGTCAGTTTCAAAGTGTAATAACTGAGGACAATTTGGCACTATTCGGCTCTGCCACGACTAGCTAATGACTGATAGAGACTTTCGCGAAGCATTAGATCTGTCATTTGGTACTATTTACTTTTGTTTGTGCAATAACTAACAAATTGTTAATAAAGTTAAGTAAACATAGGATATAAAGGAAATACTGCGGTAATTTCATACAATGATTCAGCAAAAAAGTTACTGGCTTCAGTAACTTTTGCTGCTGACTCTTCACGTAAGTTTGGAGGAGAAAATTCTCCGCTACACAGCCCCAATTATACCACTCACGCCATCTAGAGAGAGCGTTAGTAACTACACGGCTCTACATTCCAGCGCCATCTAGCTGTAAGTGTAAGTTTGACAATATCACAAATAGCAAGGTAAAAGCACAAAGGATATTAAATCACGTAGTCCCAGTAGTAAGCTGTAGATGGCGTGGAAGTAAATTTTGTACACCTGCTAATTATGAGAAGCACCCCCTAAATTTGATTTACTACTTTTGCCGAGCACGTTTTATGCAAGTCTCGTGAAATGAGAGTTAATAAAATAGTTATTTTTTAGAAATAGACTATACAGCTGAATGTCTTTTGGTATTTAAATAAAAAAATTAAGGTTATAAAATGTTGAATAACGAACGATTCTAGCTAACAGCTAATAGAATAATATTGGTCATTCACATGGTTGCTAAAATTATTTTCTTTGAAAATCTAACGTTTGAGAGATAGACGCTTCCAAACTGGTGAAATGGGCGACCTCCCATCTAACCTTTAGCGAGTATAAATTTAAAAAAAAAAACTGTGAAAGCACTCCGGGAGTGCCGGCAGAAGTGAAAACTTGAATATCAACGTTGTGCATTTTTGATTTTTTGGAATTGTTATTATCAATATAAAAGTACTATCATTTTTGCGATAGAATACAATAATAATAATAATTATAATAATATAATATTTTTATAGAATACAATATTTATTTATTGCGCTATCGTACACAAACATTACAATTTATATTATATTAAATTACATTAAAAAGTTTATCTCACAGAAAAATCAACTTACATCCATAATTTCGCCAACCGTCTTACGGTTTTTCGATCAGGTCACGTGTCCTGACGCGAGTTTCACATTTTTCCCCCATCCCACAAAAGTGCTCAACGCCGCTAAAGAAGTTTTCACTTCAAAAAAACATGATGTAGATCTTGACAAAAACTTTTAACGAAAATGAGGGTTTTTGATATTTTTTCTGCCACCAGACGGCGCCACGTAAGCGCCAGGTCCAAACAACTTGCACATAGTATTGATTTCTACCGAATTTCGGTAAATTCTACGTATTTGTGAATTCAATGTGCTTTTATAATGGTTTAGAGACAGAAAAAGGTTGCCGAAATAAATAATGATCTAAAAAACAGAGGCGCCAAAGAAACTGGCACTAAAGGAAAATATGAATAATAGGAGATACTATAATAACTAATGAAGAATAGGATTGTGTGGAATTTTGGACAGTGCTACCATGCAATATGTGATACATGACCATGACTATCTGCCTTTTTCTTTACATCATCAACTTATACATAATAAAATATATGTAAGCCTATTCCAGGTGCATATTAATCACTATAGTAGCTATGACTTGTAATAACACTGAACTGATAAAAATTGTAGTAACTTTTTTTTATTCAATATGTATATTATGTAATTATCGATAATAGGTGATCGTATTTGCATAGGGATAGTAGATAGTAGGAGTAAATTTATCTCTGTGAATAGCTACAAGCCACTGTTTCAATCGGCTTTTATCAGTTATAGGGAACATATGCCCTCCTGTTTTATTTGCACACATAGGCACTGTACAACACTGTAGTATTTTAGAAAACAGTACTCTTTTTGCAACTATTGTATGAATAAATAAATAATAAAAAATATCAGAAAATACAACATATTATGTATGTATTTTGACAAGTGGTTGGACCTGACGCCTAGGTGCTGCCACCTGGTGGGCGTCATTTTTGACAACCCTCATTGGTTTGAACGAGATCGAACTAGGAGTTTTTGAGATAGAGCACATTTTCAATAACCGCAAACATAACTTTGTTATTTATACAAAAAACTATGAAAAACAAAGTTACCTGTATCTACTGTCAACAAAATATTGTGGTATTTTGGCTAAGTGGAAGTAGGTGGATCTCTCATTCCGTTTAAGTTGGCACGGAACCCTTAGTGTTCCTCTGGTCAAGTCCGACTCGCACTTGAGAGGTTTTTGTATGTATGTATGTGCCACGTATAAGGCGTAGTGAGATGATTCTTTTTTAGTTTAATCAGGTTGTAGCTCAACTTAGGGTACAGTGTAGGTTTCATCAAAATCGGTGCAGTCGTTATTGCGATATGTGTAATAATTTAACTAAGTAACTAAATTATAAGTTCAACTACACTACCTAGTTTAATAATACTATCTAAGCAATGATATTGTACTTATTTGGAAGTAGACGACGCCTCGCGAACTAAAAGAGTACTCAAATTAGGCACTTAGGCACCGTCTGATTAATGGATGTCACTGGATTGACATCCATCATATCAGACGTCAGTTTCAGAACAGAGTTTAGATTTCATTATATATTTTTAAACTATGTATGTATGTATGTTTTTTTTACATTACAATAGACTCGTTGGACTGATTTTAAAAACGACTAAACACTTAAGCTTGATATTAATAAAAAAAACATTTTATTTTTCAAATACTTAAAATTTACAATATTTAATAATTATCTAATAAATGCTATTTGAATGGGCCTCGTGAATGCATGAAATGTCACAGCACCAACATCAGAGTCACGTTCACTGCTAGGCATTCACGATCACGTGACCACATGTATTTAAAATAAATAAATATAGTCCTTACTTAAATAGATAAAATCATATTAATACTCAATAGTCATGTGGAATAATAAAATTGGGATAATTTCTTCAAATAATTTGCTAATAGTTAGCGTACTTGTTTTTTTTGTGAATGGTGAGTATCATGCCTCACTGCGTGCGTGCCCGCGATGCGTGTTTATCAACAGTCTTTTGTAATACTTTTGTTTACGCGACCGCCGGCGACATTTTGATCCGTGAGCGTCTACGCTGTTGTTGATAGAAATTAAAGGTGTTTTTATACAACACAGAGACGGATAATAAAATACATGTCCATTGAAAAAGTGTTAGGGCCGTGCGGGCGGGATTCAAACCCGCGACTGCTTATCTTTGCAATCCAAAACGTAAACCACCAGACTCGAACGGTCGTTAATTAATTTAAAAAAAATAATAACATACTACTCCATGTATGACACTGTCTTAGAAAATCGACTAGGGTGGATGGGTGTCTTGGCTAAGAATCAAAATTCGCTAATTTTACTGAAAATATTTCAAATATGAATGATAGGCATCATAAAATTAAATTTACTAATCGAAAATATGATATTTCATCTTCCAACTGTTTTTTTTTAGATAGTTGTTTCTTTAAAGAAAGAACTAAGGTAACGGACATATCCCTACGAATCAGTAAGCTCAAGTGGCAGTGGGCAGGGCACATAGCGCGAAGAACTGATGGCCGTTGGGGCAGGTAAGTTCAAGATTGGAGACCCTTCGACCAAAGACGCAGCGTAGGACGTCCACCAACAAAATGGATAGACGACCTTAAAAAGATCGCAGGATCAAACTGGATGCAGACCGCTAGTGATCGGTCGCTATGAAAAGCCGTGGGGGAGGCCTATGTTCAGCAGTGGACGTCCTTTGGCTGATAATGATGATGATGATGAGTTATTTCTGCAGTTTTTAAAGGCGCACTGAGTCATTGAGACACGTATGAACACTAACGCCATCAAAACAGACTAAGTCAAAGTTAAGATCCCACTTTGAAGTGAGGTGTTGTTTTCTTGTCAATCTTTTAACGTCTCACCGGTGGTCTAGTTCTAAATACAATACCATTGTATTTAAGTAAGTATATTAATTAATCAATTTGGACACCAATCACATACATAGCTCTGATCCCAAAGTAAGTTGTCAATCACTTGTGTTTGGGAAATCAGAAACAACGGTGGAACAACATCCAGACCGGAGACAATATAGAAAATTATGATTTCTACATTGACCCGACCAGGAATCGAACCCGGGACCTCGGAGCAGCGATGCTTTGAAACTTAGCGTGCTTAGCCACTCAACACGGAGGCTGTCAAAGGTAAACTGAGTACTTACTTGTTTATTTCATTGTGCAATCTTCATCAATGACAACAATCGCATAGTTACAGACCTACGAATAAATCTCGCATTGATCGCGGCCATCAATGCGCATTGTCCGAACCAGGAATCGAACCGCAACCACACCTTGCCATTCTGGGGCAACACAATGGTTTAAGGTTGTAGCACATCTATACACCCGATACGGGAACAGCACCGTTTCAACTCAAGGCGTTCAGTATTTTTTGTATGAAACTCCATACTTCAAAGCATATCTATCAACTTCGTAACGTCCCACCTCGGATCGAGAGCAGCGCACCGCATGCTTTGTAACACGCTTACGGCGAGTCGCCCGGTGGTGGTCACTTACCCGCCCACCCTGTCAAACGGGCTGTCATTCACAAGAAGAACTGTCATAAGTTGTAGCAACCACGATCCGAGGCGAGGCGTTCGCTAGCTGGTGCCGATGCCATGCCGAGGCGTTGCAGTTCCCTTTACGAAACGTGCTTCCGTATGGTTGACGCCTCGTTGGTGCTGTTTCCGTACCGCTTCAACTTTTATACTTGTAGGACACGTCTTTCAAAGATAATTACTATACACATGTAGTTACACATGTAAAACTAACTTAGTCTAATTATCTGGGAAGATGTTTAAAAATTATAAAGCGTTTTAACGCTGTCCATTTTTATGGATGCCACAATTTGACATGGCGTTTGGCGCAGTGGTTAGCGCTCCTGGCTACTAAGCCACTCAGCGGTCGCAGATTCGAATCCCACAAGAGGAAAACGATTGTGCGATGAGCCCGAATAGTCATACCAAAATAATGTATTTAACTTTAAGTGGGAGACGGACGCCTCCGTCAGAATGGTTGTCTGGTACATTGTTACACAAGGATGAAAAAATCGAAACCAGACAATGAATATGTTGTCTGGTGCATATTTGTTTATTTAATGAATTGACCCTATAGAGACTATTATGATTTTATTTCATATGGCTCTACTACTAAGGTATTTTATTAACTCTCGTTTCCGGTTTCTCCTAATCAGAATCACTGCACTATGCTATCATATATATTCAGAAAGCAAAAAGTGTAAGGATCCCACAATCCCTATTATGTATACAGCGTGGCTATTATGTCGGTTCAGCAGTACTTTGGAAACTACTGACTGACTAAATATATATATTCTCGCTCAACCATAAGTTATCGCAAAATAATATACGAATTAATTAATAAACTTGAACATATATTTTTTTGCTCACCGTCCACATTTTATGCCGACCATACTAGTTGACTTTTAATAGACCGCTGCGCAGGCGCGCCGCTCACAAAACATACAGGAGTATCATTTGACAATTTGTGAGCAATCAGTGCATTGTCGCCGCTCTTTATTCAGCGGCAAATAATACACGGAAAATTGTCATCCCAATTGTAAGCGGACCATTGTTGACCTAATGACAGCATTCAGGTTTAGTTGGCATCCAATCTGGCCACCAGTGCATGGCTGGACACGACTCCGGACTGAGTTCGCGCTGCCAGTGTGAAGTTGCAAAATGGTTCCGTGTTAAAGTGTGCCAAATTAAAGGGCTATTTTTAGAACAAAAGACTACAAATGAGCGGAGACATCTTTAATCAATGGCGTATCTAGAAACACCAGTGTCAGTAAAACAGCCTCCAAAACTAACAAAATCAAACCCTTTTCACATCAAGAGACCGATGAATGCGTTCATGGTCTGGTCCCGCCTTCAAAGAAAGAAGATCTCCATGATGAATCCGAAGCTACACAATTCAGAGATTTCAAAAAGGTTAGGATTAGAGTGGAAGAACCTGAATGAGTCTGAAAAGAGGCCATTTATAGACGAAGCCAAAAGGTTACGGATTAAACACATGCAGGACTATCCTGACTACAAATACCGTCCGAGAAGAAAAAACCGGCTTGATACTGCAGCGTTTTCAAGTGCATCTGTGTATTCTACCAGGGAAACGTTTTTGGAGGTGGAGCCGAGGCCAGATCCGAGTTACCAAATACCTTTGAGTTACTCGGACCAGTTGATGTATAACAACATGATAAGTTACACAGTTCCATCGATCTCTCAAGCTGCTTATGTGCCTCCGGTACGACCTAAAGAAGAGGTGTTGCCAAGTTTGGACTTGCGACCTTTGCCTTCGATTGAGAGCATCTCTCCTCGGCCATTCGCTGTTGTCAATCAGCAGATGATGGTGAAAGCATACCAGGATCTCCATTATGTCCCAAGTGATGTTGCAAGGATCTCTTACCACTATCCATTTGGCATACAGTAGTTGCCAAGAAAACATTTAACATACATTGTAGAGTTGCATCAGAGCTTAGCTTATTATGTGATGATTAGTGATTGAATGGGTCTCGAACTAATAATTTTGGTTGATAAATTACAATATTTCTTAATACATGTTAATTTGTTGTGTAAATAATATAGATTTTGTATGAAATAATACTCTAACTTATGCTAAGATTCGTAGAAATAAAGGTATTTTGAAGTTCGTGATGTTTTCTAGACGGACAAGTAGTATTGCCTATTTAAATTTTCAATGTTTCTTTTGCAAACTTTTACGATACAGGCTATAGTGATACAAAATAACAACTGATATTGGACCATCCCAATTCATCGTCATTTTTTCGTTGATTTTGATTTGGTTCGTTTTCGTTCGTCATAATAGGTAACATTGAGAAAGTAGGTATCTCTCACTCCATCGAATTGTGTCTAAAGGGTGTGTCTACATAAATTCTCCCAAAATGAAAGATGATGTCACCTCAAGAACACCAATCATTAGCCATCACAATATTTTCGATTCGGAAGCGATGATATGCTGATCGGATCGGAACTAAAATAATGTTTGCGCCGTGACTCGGCTGGTCGCGATTGATGGCCCGGCCCGTCTCTTGCTGTCGTGTCGTGGTTGTTAATATCCTTTACTGGAAAAGACAGCTTGAAGTTATGTGTAAGATCTGAAAAAAGGTACCAAAGGTTGCCCTTGGAGGACCTAAATATACGGTCCCTTGTTTTTAACACATAGGTTTGCCCGAAATCAGTTTTGAGGATCATCTCCTTATGAGAGTTTTGTAGATGCAGTTACCTAACATATGTATAGTCTTTAATAAATGTTACAACATGATGATATAATTTGTATCAGGGTGAAATTAAAATGCTAGTATTTTTTTACCGAGTATTTTGAAATAGTGGTTTTGTAAAGGTTGTTCTATGTTCCTATCACACATTAAACTTTTGATTGTTTCCGTTACATAAATAGTAGCAAAACATATAGACTGCTGGTTTGAGAAATACCTACTGCGATCTTAGCGGACATACCGCTGTGTGAATTGGTACAAATCTTATTCCGTTTTAAAAATTGTCTGAACAGACTTTTATAAATATAATGGCTTAAAAACGAGAAAAAAATATCTGTAAAACAAACAAAAAAAAACCCGCTCTTTTTCTGTTAGATGTTAAAAATATTGTTTTCTCCGAAACTGTAAATTAAGTAAGTAAGGCGTTAAATGTTCTTATTTTATGATTTTGGTACATCTTCAGGAACCACGAAGTTAATACGTGTTCAAACTCTACTTTCATTTATCTGATCTAGTAAATTCATCTCCTTGATCATATGGCCCTTCTAAAGTATTATGTCATGACCGACTCAGAACAAATTGATTTCGATGTTTGCCGAAAGGGTGCGCTGGGATCGGGCGACACTGCTGTCTACCGCGGGAATGGTGTAATCGATTTTAAAATGACGCTAGTTTAAGGTGCAGAATAAGGACTTATTGTAGAGAAGTGAGATATATAAGAAGATGAAAACGACCTTTGCTTAGCAAAATACGTTTTTTATTTCATATTTAAGCTAGAAAATAATAAAATTAGCGCTTCTTGAGCTTTTGTTTGAGTACCTATGTTTCCACGAGACCAATTATCAAAACCTGTAATTAATTAAATAATTTTGATTATTTTGTTCAGAAAAACATTTGAAAACATAGAAATTTCCCGAACCCGTTTGTGGGGCCGATGGCAATTACAAAAACATGCTAAGCCAGGATCACTGACGAGAAACAATTTGCACACAAAGATTCTGCGTAATTGGACGATTGGTGCTTTGTTTACACTTTGTTAGTGCAAATTTTATAGAGTTGATAATACCTGCTACTAACTAGTGATTAACTGATTAAAAAAGGACAGGATAATACTTAAGACGCCAAAAGCTAACATGGGCGTTGTTGATAAGTAGATGTACTGCTGACGGTCATCGTACTATCTACTAAGGCGGGAAATGTGACTATGTGCCCGCTGATTTGCTAAAGCTAAAGCGTCGTTAGGCAGATGCCTCAAACCCACTTACTTTTATTTTATTAAGGCATAGCTTCTGTCGCGGGCCTTGAGCGTGCAGACCGAATCCAGAAATTCCGTAACGAAAATAACCTGCCACTACGACCGGCACAGATCAATAGCAGAACTTTTAATGACTTTTTGAAATATCACGCTCTTTAGTTAAGCAACCCGCCTTTAGGTGGCATTAATTGTATATATAAAATAAATAAATAATGATAATTGCATAAGATGATAAAAAATGCTACGCAATAGCTTTATCGCGGCAGTCTCCGAGTGCCACTCATCTTTTTTTTATTTTATTAAGAAAACCAACTGCGTGATATGCAATATTTCTTATCTAGTGCTTATGCTATTTGTAAAGCTAATTACAGGCTTCCCTTTATTTTACGTAGAGCATAGGACGTGAGACAAAAACACAATAATACAGTGCACAAAAACACAATAGTACTGTGACATAAATTACACTTGAAAAGATCAAGTTGTAACAAAACTTCCTCTCGCATGCCTATCGACCACGCGATCACATCGGCAAGCGTGTTTTCATGTATATCATCATTAATTTTATGTCTTTTTAAGTATTGGACACCAATCACATACATTGCTCTGATCCGAAAGTGCACTTGTGTTATGGAACTCAGACACAACGGTGGTACCACAACACCCGGAACATTTCTATATTGACCAGACCGGGAATCGAACCCGGGACCTCGAAGCGGCGACGCCTTGAAACCAGCGTGCTTCGCCACTACACTACGGAAGTCGTCAGGAGTTTACACAGTGAAACGCTGATTTTATAAAAACAAAACCGAATCATATACAAATTAATTCCTACATACATACACATACCTAACACCTACAATATAACATGAGTGCCACGAGCAAGATTCCATTTCAAATTCTCAGAGATAGAATTTAATTTGTATTGTTGGCGATTTTCATCGCTTTTTGTTTTACTATATTCTTACTGTGAAAGAAGATTTTAATATCTTAAAAGATTTATCATTATGACTCTGCAGTACTTACCTAGGTTCCTAAGTTCGAAGGAGGTATTATCAACTTCAGATATATCCCGCGCTCTCTTTCGCAGTCGTCAGCGTCAACTAAATAGTAATTAAAGAAACCTCACCACAAACGGCACAAATTACCATTTTGCGGGAATAACCGTCTCTCAGTGGAAAATTCTGGAATATTCCATTAGGGGATCATTATTCAACATGCTAATAGATTTATATTCATTTGGAACTGTTACGAACATTCGATTAATGAAGAATTTCAAGTCACGATGATGATAAAATTTTCAATCAAATCGTCCTCAAAGATTATGCCTTGTAGAGGTAATTAAATGCTTAAAATTATTTTTTGGCAATTTGGATGTAAGGCTTATTTAAAAAAAAGAAATAACTTGTTTTTAAATATAGATGCATAATTATGCAGGTTGGAACGAATCTGCGTGGACAATGATCTGCTTGAGTGCCTTCTGCTTTACTCAATTATTTTTCCATTTAAGAAAGTAAAAACGTGCTTATTAACAGATAGTTCGTTTTTGCTTTTAGTAATACCATCCATTGTCCCTCATCGCTTAAGCATAATGTTTGAACGTAGGTGCGTTGAATTGATAAGATCCATCCAGCAGAATAGGAGAGGTAAAATCGCCAACCCGCTTAGATCGTTTGTTTTTTCCTGCCTTCTACGCTCACTCATCACATCATTCAATATCTGGTCTTTCATCAAAACGTCTGCAAAGCCCGGACAATGCGAGACAACTGTCTAACGCATATCTGACGGCTTAGCATGTGTGACTCATACTACACATTCAATTCTATCCTGCGGCCTTAAAGTTCAATTCAGAGCGGTAATCAATGCTGCATCGCGAATACCTCGCTAGGTACGATCTAGGCATCGTTACAATTCTCCGCTTCATCCTTTACACCAATCGCAACGCCATTCCCAACGTATTCTGAACTTAAAACCTAGAGGCGTAAAGGAAAATATCGAAGCAAGACTCCAAAGATATGTGATACATGACGCTGGATACCATAGAAGTGTCGAAAGCACAGCAAACTTGTGTGCAGACAATCGAAAAAAGCATTTGGCACAATAGATTAAGAGCGGTACTGCAGTGACAGGCACCAGCTGCCATTGCGAGCGTCATAATCGTCACTGCGTCTTTCACGCGCTTGAATGATGGATGAATCCAGCTTTTTCCATGTGTTGAGAAACCAAGCCTGGTTTACTTCTTCTAGTTGCAATTATGCACCTTATGTATTTGGCAAAAGGAACTATTTGTAAGCAGAAACACGATGGTAGTTATCTCTGTATATTCATGTGAGTCGCAAATGGGCCAAAAGTTGCGCTGAATATGGGACGCACAAAGATGTGCTTAGAATCGTTTCAGGAAGTCGCATCCTTTCCTATTTAGTACATAGAAGATATCATCGTCGCAACTTTATAATTAGCAATGAAGTCAGCAATAACTGACTACTAATGATTATCGTATGTCCTATGAATATACCAATTTGCTCCATTATAAACGGGATACCAGAAAATAATTGTTGGCAATATTATTGCACTGTTTTATCATACGTAAATCTTATTGAAAAGTAACAATATTTTGGCTAGAAAACCTAAAATTATTATCTTAACAGAATATCTTGAATAGTGCATATTCTTTATTTGTTTTAAATTTCAGTTTGTTTGCTGAAAGCAATCTGAAAGTATCATAGCGGATTTAGCGTCGATTATAGATAGGACTTAATTGACCTAATAAGTATTAAACGAGCGGTTTTAAAATCACATTTACATAAATGATTGTTAACAACTAGGTTACCTTTCTGAATATGGAGTTTTGTATTGTATTCGACGAATATTCCTAACATGACTTTTGTGAATCGACTAATAGATAAAAAAAGGATTATACTTGACTTACTGGCGTTAGATGAATTCAGGTAAGTTAGTGAAAAAAGTAAATAATCATAGTAGAACGTCGTGAAAAGTGTAAACTGATTGAACTCAGTCGCTCCCATATTGTCCACGAGACGCAAAATGTTTCTCTGTCCCTTCCAGCCTCCGCACCGGGCTCCTTGTCACGTCAGCGTGACATTCGGCCATTCACGCTTAGGTATATTTAACTTTGCCCGTTACACGGTATTTTTATCGTTTGTCGGGTTCCTAACAACTTCCCTCCACGTTTTCCGCCGATTCAAACGTACTGTTTGCGAAAGCTTTTTCGCGTTTCAGTGTTTTTGGCGTGAACCTTTTTTCATGGGATGCGTGTAAGTTTTGGAAAACCCATTGAATTTGCGGGTGAATGTGTTTTGTGGTGGCAAGCTCGCGTGGCGAAGGAACAAAATGTAAGGATTAAAGAATTTTACATAGAAGGAATGTTATAAAACCGACGAGTCTGGGTGGTTTTGGAATAATTATGTCAACCCGTGTCATGTTACTGTACAGAAGTAACGAATGGTTATAATTGTAGATAGGTACTTTAAAAAAAATAAAAATGAAGACAAAATATAAATCTATTGAATTCCTAATTCTTGAGAGTTTTTTAAAATATTTTCTGATTATGTATAGAGGTATTGTTCCAGAGAAGTAAGTACCAAAATCCACATGAAACAACTGTTAAAATATTATAATTCTCGTTTTCGTGTTTCAATCAGAATTTATTTATACTTTATTGCAGAACCAAAATTTGTACAAAAGGTGAACTTAACGCCATGTGACATTCTCTAGCAGTCATACCTTTGTGCTAATCAGGAATAATTGATCATGATGAATTTCAACATTTTACTTGTATTTATTTCAATTTATTTGTTAAGATTCTAATTATACTATTTTTAAACTACTTATTGGTAATCAGAAGTAGTAACAACTAAAAGAAAACGAACGCACAAATCGAACACAATCCATGATACACGAAAACGAAATAGTAATATTATGCCTTATTAAAAGGATAACATAAATTTGGTAGCCAAGTAGTTATAAAAAACTAATCACAAAGTGAAATTTATGCAATCACTAATCGTTGAAAAAAAGTTCACTTAATAATAAATCTATCTAATATTATAAAACTAATGATTTTCTTTGTTTGTTTGTTTGCACGCGCTAATCTCAGGAACTACTGGACCGATTAAAAAAAAAAGTGTTGGATAGTTTATTTATCGAGAAAACATCACACTGTGGCGGGAGGGGGGAAAGCAAACTCAAAACGCGCGGACGAAGTCGCTGGGGACCACTAACTGATATAAATGGAAAAGAGAAAGAATCTACGATTGTATCCAATAAAAATAGTAATATTGCCACTGTCTTCAAAGGGCTACGAGGGCTACGAAGCTCGTAGCAACTGCTACGAATTGAATGTCGGAGAAACCGTAGTTTACTAAATTTGATACTTACAACAAGTTTCCTTGTAGGATACAGTAGTTCTATAGATTTATGCGCAAAAAGAATAATGTTAATCCGTCTCCCCCGCAACTAATTCGCCCCACTTACCGTTTACCAAAAAAATCTAATAAATTAACATAAAACACCCATAAACGACAATTTGTCTCTCCAAGTGATATTTACGGATAAATATCACGGAAATAAATATGTTTCGCCAAAGCAGCGCCGCCCCAAATAGCTGCACAATGGGCAGAGACGTTGCCGAAATGGACAAAATGAGTTGTGTGCGGAAACGCATTACCGACGTGTCAAATGACTCGGAACTTATGCCGAGACGCGGCTCACTGTGCAGCGTTTAGTTTTGTTTATATGTTTGTTGCGAGGGTGATGAGTGGAGCTTATATTTGGGCGATTTTGCAAGGGGTGGAGAAATACGTGGGAACAGATCTAGTAGGCTTAATTTGCTATTATATTTCATAAACTACCAAATATTAGCTTATTTGGAATGTTAATTGTATTGTTTTATCTTTGACTATGACCTTTTACCTTATTATTAAATATTTTCACAAACATTAATTAAATTTTAATGACACAAGTTATTATCATTATTATCATAATACTATATCTATTACACAAGACGTACCTAGTGTTACAAAAAAAGAAAATTAGTACACAATTTCATGCCACACCCTGAATTCGGAGTTTACGTAATAATTTATTTAGTCACACAACTGTTAGTACGTTTGAAGTGTCCGAGCGCCAACAACAGATAATTCGGTAAACAGACCGATTCGGATTCGCCCCCAACTCTTTGTTGTTCAAACAAATAAATTAAACACTCGCCCAGTGTGGCAGATGTTCAAACACGAACAAACAGAACCAACACTAATTCAATCAATCACGATTCCATTAACGCACCGTTTCAATTAGCCCATACAATTATTTCACACCCCACAATGAGATGTAAGTCATAAATTCTGAGGTAACAAAAAGCAGAAACGATTTTGAGTTATTAAAATCGTTGCATTTATTTCCAAAACATTGCATGTATCAGTCCATTGGGTATCAATTACGCGAAGTGAAATTTACAAATTTGATAGTTGTAAAAAGCTATCTTTATGTTTCATTTTTTCATACATGTGTTCGTACCAAGTGATACGTTACTCATTGATGGTGTAATTTTTTATTACATTTAAAAACGACAGAACGTTTTTAGTTATTGTTTAAGTTGTAATATTCTTGATTGAACTGTAATTATATATTAATAGTTACTAAAACCTTCTCTCTAGTGTAAAAAATACTTAAGTAAAAACCGTATCAAAAACGGTCCAGCCGAACGCGAGATATTCGCGACAAACATACGTGCAAACATACAAACATAGAGGTCGAACTGAGAACCTCCTTTTTTTGAAGTCGGCTGATAATAGCCTTATCAATGATCATGCAAAGTGACATGATACACTGATAGTTATACAGTTTTATTATTTGAGCTTTAAGTATTATTTTCAAACAAAAAATATACTTTGCAAAACTATTTTGATGAGAGCAGTGTGCAGTTTAAGTTTAGTTAAACTTGCGCTCTAGGTTTCGCTATTGATTGCCGTAACAAAGCTGGAAGTTACATTTATAAGAATAGCTTGATAATATTTTTATGTGACTTTTCCGGGGCATGACGCATTTGGCCCAATAATGGAGTTGTTTAGTGGTATTTATAAGTATTGCCGAAATTATATCTATCGGTAGTCTAAATGCCATTTATTCCTAAAATATGTCAGTGATATTTTGGGCTTTTCCCCGAAAAACATCATAAAATGTATCACTTTGTGTTGTGCGTTAAAGTTTCTTCCTAATAGGCTGTTCCGATTTTATGTCACAGTCAATTGAATACATGAACAAGAAACTTACTTATCAAAGATGTTTGCCACTTTCATGCCTTTCCGCATGAATAAGATTTTGTGGTCTTCATAAAATATCTTGAATAAAAATATTCTGTAGACCATTTTATAAGTGATCTTAATAAACCCAGCAGATTTTCGAATATAAAATCTATATTTCATGGTAATGAAAACTACCCATTTACAATAAATACCCATTTATATTCATAAAGATGATATGAAAAACCAAAATTTTTTTTGGTCTTATTTCATCTTTAGGAATATAAAATATGACACTGTGAGTGTTAAAAACATTCTTAACCTATACCCATTTACTTAGCAAAATTGGGATATCTATATATGTCTGTCAACATACAGGGTGACTTTGTTATCAGTACCGAAATTTTGTGTAAAGACTCCACTGATGAATATGAACAACTTTTACTATGGGAGCAATAGTGAAATCGAGAAAAAAAAATTAGCTGTTCCATACATTTTGACCGCGCGCCAATTGAACTTTTGTATGGAACAGCTGTTTGTTTTTTCTCGATTTCACTATTGCCCCCATAGTAAAAGTTGTTCATATTCATCAGTGGAGTCTTTACACAAAATTTCGGTAGTGATAACAAAGTCACCCTGTATAGATGAACAAACATTTTATTGAGTCGTAATATGCAAATAGACAATCCGTCGGCGAACGCACAATAGCTAGTTCACTCAATGCACTTTAGATATTGAGACCTAGAATGGCCTGTAGTCACCATCTTGAGCATTGGCTCCGTTTTTAGTATCTATTTTTACGCGACTAAAGCGATGATCTAGATGGAAAGTTTATTTATATCCGATTACAATGACACCAGCATATTTTAAGAGTTTGTTAAATTATTTCTTCAACCATTCAGTTGTATAAAGTGTGATTAATATTCAGTTTCATAAGGCAGACCTGGCAGTGGACAATCACCTGCGAAAAAAATTGAAGCAAAGTAAAGCACGAAGCTCTAGTCTGAGACAGAGTCAGTGTATAAGGTGTGTCTAAATCTAGCTCTAAAAGTATAGCTTTTTATCAACCAATAATAATAAAGTAAAAGCGGTAAAAGAAAATATTATCGTATCTATGAAAATTATGTTTTTTAAAAGCTTTCGGTAAATATATCAAAATAAAACTATCTGTGCTGGGCAGACATGAGCCCTTATTTTTAACTCTGAAAAAGTTACGAACCTAGATCCACGTAGCCAATCCTAAGCGTCTGTACTACTTCCAAAGAAGACTCATTAGGAACAAAGTGATTGAGTTGGAAGCAACTTTGTCTCATTCAGTGAGTGACTGAATGGTCGATCTCGGTCGTTATAGACTCCCAAGGGAGTTATAAAGTAAGTAAGTGTCCATATAAAAGTAAAATTGGCCGCCTAATTTTGTTTTAGTACAGCAGTTAAGTGACCAGAAGGCTATTTGGTAAATGAATATTTGTTTACAACGTTGAATGATTTTGATAGACTTTTGAGAAGATAAATCTCAGTTGCTAACTATTACTTTGCGGGTATATCTAAATACCTAAATAACACAAGCTTTGAGTAGCTTACTTTGAGGCTAGATGGCGATGTGTGGGAATGTCCAAAAGATATTTATTTCTTATTACTATCATCGGATAGTATCATGGAATGTAAATGAAAATATAATCATTAATCAACCTTTTGTAAAAACCTGTATTATTGAATAACACTTAGGCATTATATACCCTAGTAACCTAGTAAACGTCCTAGATATCTTTGAGAAATCTCCATATTTTAATCCTTAAGCTTTTACTGTCATACCAAAGCTTCCTCCCTCTTTTCGGGTCATTTCTGTTTTGCACCCCATATATTTATTTGTGTACATGGCTTCTGAGCTTTGTTCATCACAATCACTTGACTTGGCAAATCGTGGAAAGGGCTGAAAATAAAAATAATCCCATAACATTAGTGAATGGGCTGACGCATTAGGGACCGGAAATGGCGCGTCGTATTGTGCCGGGAAAAATGATATAATGTCGTCATAACATCCTTTCATGACCATTACTGGGCTTACCGCCCTGTGGGCACCAAAGATTAGGAGGACAGAAGAGTCAACTGGCTGTAGATTTGTGCCTAACTACCTCTTGCACAATCCATACGTCAACGCGTCTTTATGTCTCTATCAATAGCTAAGAAGCTCAGAAGCCAGGTATAATGTTGTCGTAACGATAAAAAGGCAAGAGTTTTAGTTCAATTTAAGCTCAAATTTTAAACTCCCTCTTCGCTTTCCTTGCTTGTAAATAAAACACTTACGAATTATATAAGTTACACTTACAAATAATAATACAAATACAAATTAGTTTTTAAAAAAAAGACGTGTGGCACTCGGAGACTGCCGCGGTAAAGCTATTGAATAGCATTTTTTTCAACACACTTACTCAAAATGACTTTTTTATTCCACCGATTTTTAGCTCATAATCCTAGATATTAAACACGCGTGCTTTTTTAAGTATATTATTGAACGAGTGCCTTTAGTTTATTAACCCGACCAATTTACATTTGTACCCTAGTACCAAGTCGTAAGTAAGAAAAAGAAGAAGCGATATAATTTAGTCTGCTTATAGCTTTTATTTAAGCAACAAACAGTATTTATGCGAAAAATAAGAGTATCTTTAATTTATTTCAATTAATGGTAAATCCTGCTTTATTACAAAAAAAAAATAAGTCAAATTCATTTAAAATTTTCTGTAATTTGTGTTTTAAACACGAACTATTACATTTTTAATATTGGCCGTTGGCCGATCTAGTTCGCGCGTTAGCCTTACGCGGTACCGATGCGGTATCGCGCCATTTTTCGTAAATAATTGTCGTCTGTGACGAAGTTTGGATTAATTGTAAAGTTTAAAAGTACCAAAAATGTCTACTTCAAGTGAAGAAAATGAAGAAAACAGAAATAAATAATAGTATTTACTCCGCCGGACATATGTAACGAGGCTAAAAACGCGTCCGATAGTCTTTTGCCATCAAAATCGAGTGAAATGTATTTAGCGGCCTATAAAAAATTTTAAAATGGAAGACTGGCAAGAATGCTCATTCTTTCTCAAAAACTTACTAATGTTTTTTCCTTGCAAGTGTGTTGAAAAAAGTCGTATGAAACACGTGTGCCTATGACCATAATATACGGGCTTTCTTATGGCGCACTCGCTTTCGCTCGTGCGCACACAATATCGCCTTGTTTGTAATGGTACTTAGCACACTTGTATCATATTGTGCTATTATCAATTTATGCAAATATAATTATTTATTTAGTTTATTTATGCAGTTTTCTTTCCTTTGTTTTTTTTTCTTTAATATTAATTGAAGTTAGAGACAACCAATGCCAACTAAAGGCAGGTTGCTTAACTAAAGAGATAAGCGTGATATTTCAAAAAGTCATTAAAAGTTATGCTATTCATCGATAGATGGAAAAACTAAGAAGTATTACCGCTGTTATGGTCGGAGTAAGGGGTGTTAGGTTATTTTCATTATGGAATTTCTGGATTCGGTCTCCAAGCTCAAGGCTCGCGATAGAAGCTATGCAATAGCTTAAAAAAATGCTTTCTTAACAGGGATATAAAAGTGTTATGAAACTGATTATTTTGCCAGTTGAGTGGAATTATAGATTACAATGACTAGGCTATCTGCACATATTTAGTTTAATCTTTGCCCGTCCCGCCCTACACGAGACAAATCGTCCAGTTGGTCATTTGTCAAAAAACCTGCATCCGCTTACTGAAAGCGGTCATTGTCAACCTACAACTTTTCCTTACTTTTCCCGCAGTCTTATTACCTTCGTCTAAGGTTGAATATTGCTTGAATCGTTGTAAATATTGTGTATTAGAAAAAGAATCGTGAATAAACACAATAAGGTCTCTTTGAGGCGCTGTCGGTAAAAAATGTGGCTGGGTGTGTCGGGGCGCCATTTTCGTTGTTAGCTTTGTACCATTATACTTTATGGTATAAAGATACACTTAGGCTAGATTTATTTTCGAGAAAGATAATGATAGCGATATTACAAAGGAATCAAATTCATGAAAAGGTTTCGCGATTTTTATTGAAACAATCATAAATCCATTCAATACGAATTCATTGTAGACTAGCACCGTACCCACAGAATATCAGGTGTAAATGTAATTGAACCCCCAATATGTATGATTATTCATTTTTTTACTGTTGAAAATCATTTAATTGACCAAAAGCGAAGCCTAGAACGTCCACGGACAAGATGGATAGACGACCAGCAGGATCACACTGGATGCAGATCGCTTGTGATCGCTGTGGAAACCGTGGAGGAGGCTTATGTTCAGCAGTAGACGTCCTTTGGCTGATAATGATGATGATGAGGACTGTTGCAAAGTATATCTTTACAGTGCTACAAGGATCATATGGCACTTGGATGACATTGTCAGGGGGGCGTGATTGTGAAAAAAGGGTTGCCAGTGAATAATTTCTCCTTTGGTTGTAGGAGTTTATTTTGTTTGAGACATGGAGATTTAGGGGAACAAATCTATCAAAGTTTACAAAGTTTTACACAAAAATAGGTTTTTGAAATAATATTTAGACCTGATTAACTATCCATAGACTATGCCTACTATACTTAACAGAAGGTCAATTTTGTGAGAGGAAATTAGTAAACTCAGGTTTGTATTTAGGTTAGAAAAAATAAATCATAAGTAAAGAAACATCAGTTATTTTCAAATATGTTTATTTTAATTATGTTCCCCCAAAACCTGGTCTAATGGCATCATGTCATAATATTCATCTTCGAAATCCTTTTCGCTGTCACTACTTTCATCCGTGTCATAATTTTATCCTTCCTCGTTTTTCTGTTTTTCCCTGGCGAAACTATTTTGGAAGATGACGCTGCCGCAAACTTTCCTTCATTTCCAATCCTTGCTACAGTTCTTAATGATACTCCTGAAATCATATTAGCTTTTAATATTTTGATAAAAAAAATAAACTTAATTGTTAAGTTTCGGAAAAAGGGGTATCACTAACATGTCGCAGCTGCAACCCCGCTCGTTCAGTTTTTCAAATGGTGTTATCGGGGCGCCAGACTGTTTCTCTTTCATAAAAAACTCTTTAACTTTTAGCATCACTTCTCTCACGCCACATCTTATAACTTTTGGCATGTTTTACACATTTAAAATGCAACAAAATCACAACAGAACCGCAACAAAGAGCACCATCAACGAACTGTCACAATTGACAAGTTTTAAGCTGACGGTGTTAGTTCCGATTTTCGCCACGTGCCAAAAGATCCTTGTAGCACTGTATATCAGTCGAACTCTAACATTTACTGTTATAAGTATCACTTCCGTTCAGTGATGGCAAAAATGCCCCCTCTATCGCATATAGAGGAAAGAGTTATAACCCGTATCTTTAGTCACAGATAATAAAAAACGTTTCATTTATTGCACTATAAGTTTCTGTTATAAGAGTTATCACTACATAGATAAAACAAAGTCGCTTCCCGCTTTCTGTATGTATGTATGCTTAAATCTTTAAAACTACACAATGGATTTTAAATTTACGCGTTTTTAAAAACTCATAGAGTGATTCAAGAGGAATGCTTGTATAATACATTGTACCTGAGCGATACTGGGGCGGGTCGCTAGTTTTATAACAAAGCTTTAGTAGATATCCAGTATTCATTAACGCTACAATTTTTAAACAGCATCTATAGAACTGTTGCATTATTTTCGCGGCTACAAAACGACATTGTGACGTTATCAGTTTAATGAGAGATAACAAAAAACGTCATCCGCTTGTCTGAGGCGTGAATGTGCACATTTCCATAGGCGAAGTTGGCTTATCCCTAGGGCTGCTTGGCTCAGCTCAGATAAAGTTAAAAATATCCAATTTATGAACAGAAGGACTAGCAGATGGGCAGTTTTTTGAGAAGGCCAAACATGGCACTTAATAGGGTTTCTAATGAAATTATATCAAATGTAACATGTAAACACTTTTATAAGTTTCTAGTTCAATCAATTATTATTATAAGATTATCTTCATAGCTGCATAGTCTTAATATTTTAAAAAAATACGTGAATTTATATTAGATATTTGCGTCAGCTCTTGACACCAAAAAGTATAACATGAAATGAGGATAACTTCAAAATATCAATTCGACTGTATTCTGATTTTTTTCGCCTACTTAGAGGTATACATTCAAGTTGTCCCATTGTAGCCAAGTTGGGATGTGATAATGGAATATTGGTGCAATCGAGGAAAACCCTCAAATTGCACGTATAGTTTTTTCGTTTCTAGTTTTTCAACTGATAGTCAATTTTGTGTGGAGCTGAGCTGATGGTGGAACCTATTAACGCTTAGGGGATCAGCGATTGTAGTGAAAGAAACTATGGTAAATAGTTTGTAGCTTAAATATTAAAGAACAGAGTCAAAAGGTGCAACATGCAAACTTTCCCCTATAAAAATAAATTAAAATGCCAAATAAAATTAAGTTTAACAAAAAAGGAGAAAAGCGTCTTCAAAATCAAAATGCACTGAAGTCTGAATCGGTGCCATCGCTTTGGCCATTTCAAGCATCATCTATCAGGGCACCGACTCCATAAATAATTGTTTGCCTTAGAAGTCAAGAGTTTATTTAGGACTTATTAGTGCATTTTGATTTTTGCTACAGTAAATTAAGAAACAAAAAAGAGATAGACGAAAGAATGAAAATAAGATGAAGTAATTTTCCATACCTCGGTACAAAAAAAAGTTGCCTGGAATTCAAATAATATTATTCACGATCTGCAATTGATTCTCTGCGAACTCGTCAGCTAGGTAAAATATTAATATAAACCTGCCTTTGTTGAAACCATGAACATCAACAGTCCGTTTTATATTTTTCAAATGATTTTTTGAAAATTTATATTACTGACAACCCTATTTATCTTTCGTCAGACGTCAGGGCTGTCTCTCATCACGCGACATAATGCCACTTCCGATTTGTGTATCAACCGATCTGTTTTTTTAATGAAGCGCTGTTCCATGGTCTTATATTCATTTGTGGCCTATTGAACAGAAAATAAAATGTTTTTTTTATAGATTTCATCGATGCCAACTAACTAGAGAAGTTGTTTCTCTAATGAAATGAAATATGGTTATTTGTTGTTATAGGGGAACAATAGATGCATTTCAATTTCATAACGTTAAATCGAAGAAAGTATGAATTACAATTTGACTTCTATTCCACCTTTGAGCACACGGAAGTACCAACTTGAGTTATGATTTCAATATTCTAAGAAATCTTTCGACTTTCGATCTCACAGCCAGTAATTACGTTCCGTTCCACGCTCGCAGTACAATAAATAACTAAAGAGGTTCTCAATATCGTTACCTCTTCAGAAACACTTCAGCGCCCCTTGTTAAAAAAAAACTTTTATAGAAATGCTGGCCAAATAGACGAAACAAGTCGTGCAGAGCGATGAAAAAAATGACGAAACAATCGGCGTTCGGAATTCGAAAACAAAAAAATGGCGCGATTACATCTTGAGGCGTCGAGTGGCCGCGGTTTCTCATGGGGCGATGTTTGCGCACTGACGCTAGGGGGAGCCTTGCGAGTAGGGTGACATGGTCGATACTTAATCTTGAAAAAACTGCATTTGACTCTTTATAACAACCCATTGAAACTGTTCGATTGAGGCTTGTTTGTGGCTACTTCTTAAAATATTCAGTTTTCAGTATTTTTTCGTATAATGATCACAGTTCATAATGATAATAATTTCGGAAATTAATGTTTTTTAGCGTAACACTAAAACATATTTTGCTGTCGTCTATTTATAGATACAAATAATTCTTAATCGCTTACCCTGTTTTCCTACTATTTTATACTTTATTCTGCAGAATTGGTTTATAAGCAACCAGAAGATCTATTTTCTTATCATTCGTTTCAATAATTTGATTGATTTTCGTTGGAAAATCAATTACATTTTAGCGAAAATCACACTTTGTATATAAGCGAGCAGTTACAAATCTGAGCGTAGCCCGTTGTTCGCATAAAGAAACAAATCTCGTATCCTATTCCGTGTATTGCGTGGTCACCCTAGCCCCGGCGGCCGGCGGGTCCCACGGGTGGCGTATTAGCGGTCAATTTGGCGCATGATTCGATTTGCGCGCGCGCCGGCTGACCGTGAGCCGGTACGAGGTGGAAATGATCCCTAATTTCTCATACTTAGGTTCTTTAGATTTTTGTGACTTCTCAAAGTTAGATTTTTGTTGTAAAAGTCAGATTAGATAAGGGCCAAGCCAACCCACACGTACCACAACTACACCATAACCACAACCACACCATGTGGCCGGGTATATATTTTGTATTAAAAATAATTAGGACCAAGCTCAAATCCTACATTTTTCAGTCGTTGTCGACTTCTTGTATAGTACTGTGAGAGCGTAGCGTCGCTGCGATCTTGGAGTATATTAATTATAAATGTGAATTTATGTGTTATGATCTGTGATATGTTTCCTATATTAATATGTAAGCAGTGTTCAACAGTTCACAATAAAAACACTTAACTTTGAAAGAGTCAATCTTCTGTTTTATTTGATGATTAAATGAATTTATTTATATCTAAATATGCTGCACTTCTTATTAAAAAGTAACGACAAAGATTACTGACAAAGAATGATTACAAATGACTGATGACAAAAGAATGACAATCATACATCAAAAATTACTTGTAAAGAAAGTTTTTCTACATTTAAAATACGAAAAGTCGAACGAACGAGACATAGAGGTTTTACGCGTAGCTCCAAACCTCTAGAATACCTACGATATTGCAACGACATCGCAATTACAACTCAACCACCAGCGACACCGAAAGGTAATGGACGAAAAAGAACCGAGAACCAAATCGCTATTATTTACATCGATACTGTCACACGCAATCGACGAAATGGTGATAGACTGTGCCTATGCACATTGAAAACATTGTTATTAAAAAACAGCGTCGTAAGTACGGCACCTAAAATCTTTAATAAAATCCCTAATGAATGTAATATATTATCTACTGAACAATTAACAAACAAATTTAAAAGATAAGTGTTACTGTAATCTGAATGACTTTCTTGAAGACAAATTTTGACAATAAGAATTTATTATTGTGTTACTTTTTATTGCTGACTTAGTTATTATAATTATTATTTTTTCAAACTAAAGATTAAAATATAGACATTATTCCGTAAGTGTTTATATGTTTGTATAAATATCCTTTGGACATTCCCACACATCGCCATCCAGCCCCAAAGTAAGCCACTCAAAGCTTGTGTTATGGGTGCCAGACAACGGATATAATACTTAAATACTTTTTGGATTATATATTTACATGCCGAGTTTCGGTAAAACATGTTGATACTAACTAAATGTAATTAATTAAATCTAATATAAATCTATTGCTACCGTCTTTGTTAAAACTAAGCAACTGTACACGTGTTTACGTATGGTGTTTACGTTCGTTGACGACCTCCGTGGTCGAGTGGCTAGCACGCTGGTTTCAAGCGTCGCCATCTCGTGAGGTTCCGGCTTCGATTCCCGATCGGGTCAATGTAGAAAACGATCTTTTCTATATTGTCTCGGATGTGGGTGTCGTGGTACCACCGTTGTGTCAGATTACCATAACACAAGTGCATTGGCTACTTACTTTGGGATCAGAGCAATGTCACATACATATGGTGTCCACTATTTATTTATATTTTATTACGTGTTTACGAAAAAAAATACAACTATTTCTATTGTCGGAAACACAACGGAACTATACAAAGAGCTAAAGCGCAGCGACACTATTCACACATACACTGTTTGACCACATATTGACGCTGCGCTGTGGTGGTTGTTTCTTAGCTCCTATTTTTCGGTGTCCCTGGTGGTTGTGTTGTGGTGGCGATATCGTTGCAATATCATACGAGATGTCGATAACGACTGCAAAACGTGGTACATGTGTATGGTTTTATTCATTTTCAATACAAAATGTATGCTAACTATGTGATGTAGTTGTGGTGTGGTTGTGGTTGTGGTTGTGGTACGTGTGGGTCGACCATTAGGTAGCTCTTCTGAAGAAACCTGACTTAACATGAAAAACGCAAGTTCTCGACTTTTACATAACTGATTCATATTTTGATGCCAACGAAGGTGTCTACGATAGTATCTTTTTTATTCGTCTTTTATAATCAAAAAGTTGAGCAGTATTTACAAAATATAATATATTTAACCATGGATAAAGGCAGTAGACATAAATGACAATACATTAAACCACACAACGGCGGCACTCGTCTAAAAAAGTCAAAATAAATCGATTTTTCGTTTCCAGATGTAAATCTCGGATTAAAATTTTTATGTAAATAAGATTTATATTACTACGCCACAGCACATTTACTTTCATGGCAAACACTTTCTGTTCAGTTATTTTGTTGTGTAAACTTAAAAAGAGTATTTGTTTAGCATATTCATCTGCGTCTACGAATAGCAAGCTTACTACGAAATGTCGTAGTTCGTAGCAAAGCGCGTAGCGTCTACGAAAGCCGTAGCACGGTAACAATTTTAATATTGTTGCATATAAAATATGTTTGCTGGCTTTTAAAGTAATGTATAAAGGAAGCTAAAGATGTGAGTTTATTAGATGGGCGTTTGCCCGGTAAAATCACAGCGGCTGGGTAAATCTCCAGATTTTATTCTCATGTTTTTACTTATTTAAAGATGACATACTCACAATATTAGATTTTTTTAAAACAAATAATATAATATATAATTTAAAGTGAAAATGATGACTGTATAACAGGATTTTTTGATCACATTATACGTCAGGGTATTCATGTTCAGCCAATCAATATTTATTTATATATTACATCTATATTAATACTCTTCTTCTTCTTTAACTTAAGAGCTGTGCTCTTGTAAATAAATAAATAAAAAATAAATATCTTTGGACATTCCCACACATCGCCATCTAGCCCCAAAGTAAGCTACTCAAAGCTTGTGTTATGGGTGCCAGACAACGGATATAATCCTGAGGGTTATTGCAGAGAGGATAAACAGCCCTATC
Organism: Pyrausta purpuralis; assembly: GCA_963924145.1. Taxonomy (NCBI): domain Eukaryota; kingdom Metazoa; phylum Arthropoda; class Insecta; order Lepidoptera; family Crambidae; genus Pyrausta; species Pyrausta purpuralis. Next base: position 2,185,909 of record OZ001654.1, read on the forward strand.
ACCGCTCACTGGGCATCCATCCACGTTCGGTCTAATCCTAGCTTTAAGTTCTATTAGAACTTGTAGTTGGGATTGGATCGGACTGCCTGGGTGTTTTTTAAGTGGGTAGCATTTTATTTTATTTCTGTGTAATGCTATAAGGTTAAGAATGTATGGAAACTGTTTCTGAAATAAATGATTTCAATTTCAATTTCAATTTCAATAATACTTAAATACTTTTTGTTTGTAAATGCATACACGATATACATAGAAAACACCCAGACTAATACAAACAGACATGTTCATGCACACAAATGTTTGTATTGTGCGGGGATCGAACCCGCGACCCGCTGCGTAGTAGGCGATTTCTCAACCACTACACCAGACGGGTCGTCAACGGGGTGTTTTTTCCCAAGGTCGCATGAATTTGTGTATTATGTATAAACACTGAGTATCACGTATAGATGGCTGTATCATGCGAAGCAAACTGCGCTTAATCGAAAACTTTCAAACCAAATTTAATTAAACTGCTAATCCAATACGCTAACCAACTCTCAAACAAAACATCGTCGCCACAATTAAATTATTCGTCCACAATCGCGAATATCGATTACGAATACGAGTACTCGACTGCTCTCGAGTCGAGTGGGCATTCACTCTGTGAGAATGTACCGCGGTATATGCAGCTCTCTCAGTCCCGATTCTCTTTTGTTTTCAATTGTCAACAACTCATATTTGACGATAACGATCAATTCGTAAACACAGATCGAGATTGCATAGAAACAGTTACGCCTTTGTCGACCTGTTACAGGTTTTCGGTTGAAGGGTCGGTTACAAATATTTGAGGAAAGTATTTGTTGACGACTTTATTGCCCGTGTCGAGAGAAAACGTGACCGTTAACTCTTTTGTCACGTTTTACAAAAAAATATGATATATTTTTTCTGTTGATTTTACGTCAGTTGAAAATTATTATGGGCAAAGCTTCCGGAAACAATTTATAGAACACGTTGAGTTATGGGCAAGCTTCTAAATATGCTGTTCATTGTTACATTGCAAACGAGACGTGGAATTGTGTAAAGTAATCGTATTCATTTGACAGTTCAAAACTTATGGTATGACCTGTCAAACGCTTTGTTCTTTGCCGTTTGACAGATCATACCGTGCGAATTGAACTTTCGAATGAATACGATTGCTTTACACAATTCCACCTAAGAATGAAGAAACGTACTTACAATTCATGTTTTTGTAAACAAACTATTTAGTATTGTTTCGTCTATTGTAATACAAATACACATACTAATCACCATTTCTCCCACACAAAAATGTCGCATTAAAATCCGCAATCCTAAATAAGGGCAAACGCAAACGGAAGTTTGCGTTTGAAACCATAATGGCAACCCGACACCTCGCGTTACGCCAAACGACCCTATTCTGACCAACATTACCCTCATTTTGAAACCATCCCTTTCCCTCAAATGGTAGCGTTGGCATGAGTGACAAGGTAAGGTGAATTGGAAAATACGTGATTATGTGTTGGAGTAAGGCGACAGACACGCCCGTGCATTGATAACAAAGAGAGAGCGAATCGGTCAGCCTAATTTGTTAAAGCTGAATTGCTAACATTACCGTTTGCTGTTTCTACGCCTACTAGTTAGCTCGATTGGGTTGATTGTAGTCCCATGTGGGGTTAGGAAAATAATTGCTGTGTGGTGAAGCTGTCTGCCGCCTTGTCGTGAGAGTTTTGTGGTTCGAAATGGATTACTCGTTTAAATAAGCAAACGATGCAGTAATGTTTATCTAAGTTCGTGTCATCAAAAGTTATTACACAAAAAAAAAGTTATTACAAAAAATACAGTAGGAATCCGAATATAAAACTGATTATCATCATCAAATTTAAGAGCTTATCGGTAGTTTTTCCGTAAGAACTTGAAATTACACTCAGGTAATCCGCTGTTTGGTCGGGGACTGCTTATCTATCATATTTTCAGTTCACTACCATAGTGTAGGTCGCTGGCGTTGCGTTGTAATATGCTGGCTGCTGGCGTAGGTTTGCTCACTGCACTAGGCTAGTGAAACTCACGCTTAAGGCATATTGCCAGTCTTTTTATACAGCCTATAGGTCAGGTACACGCAGCGGGCAAACAGCGATTTGCACGTGCAGTAAAATAATGCCTTCAGAATATTGCTGGGGTTGTTATGGAGATGCAGCGCCTTGGGCATGTGAGGCGAGAATTGATGGCTTTGCTGCTGTCATGATAAAGCGAAACGCATCAGCCGTGCCGAATTTTCGTGGTCCACCTCCTATGGTCTCCTGAGGCTCTTTGTGGATCGTTGGAAGTTACTCATCCAAAAGTGGGTGATCTCTCATACCCATTTTTCATTTTGATTCTTTTAGATATATTCATATATTTTTTTTTTACTAACCATAGTTATAAGGCTGGTTGTATACACAATATATGGGCTCTGTCTGAAATAAATAAAATTCAGTGAATTGAATTAAGTATCATTCATTCCGTATCGTCCACTTGTGACAGATGGTAAACGACCTCTGGTAGCTTACAGATCAGCTTTAACATAAAACTGATGTCAAGACGTAAATATAGTAAACCATTCACATTAAAACTGAACAGTGTATGCCATTGCATCTATTCGTGTGTCACTATATACAGATTGCGGCGGCGGTTAGGTCAAAGACTCCAATTAATAATTATGAGTTAAGATTTTTTAACGTTACAGAAAGCAGGATAGTAATAATCAGACAAACTAATGTAAAGCTGAGCTAATGGGTAATTGAGACGAGAAGACACTCTTGCGTAATTCCCCGAACGCTGCCCAGCCGAGTTGGATTCGTCGGTTGGACCTCTTTCTCGAAGTTGGACCTACCCAATAGGATCACTTGTCCCAGGTAGCCGTACTCGTCAACAAATTCGAGAGTTGAGTTCCCAACGGATACTGGAGTGGATACAAAGGGAGCTCTACATAATTTTCGTCTTTTCCATATTCATTTTAAGACCCACTTGTTGGGAGACTTGGTCAAGGTCTTCGAGCATAGTGCCAAGTGGACGTCCTACGCTGCGTGTATTCTATTCTATTCTATTATATTATATTTTTGACCTAAAAAAATATCTTTTTAACTTTCAGTCCTCGTAGTGTCTTTAGCAACTTATTTTATTTTAGTATCTTACGGACGTCTTACGCTCCGATTTTGGTGGAAAGGTGTCCAATCTAGAACTTTTCGGCCCCACCTGCCATCATTCTTCGCGCTATGTGCCCTGCTCATTATCACTTGAGCTTTTTGATTCGCAGCGATATATACTACTAAATCTAAATTATAATTAGATATCCACCTCTTAATATTTCAATCCATTCAATGCCAAAATCGAATGATTGCGTACACAGTTGTATCGAGCACGTGAGCTGAAGCCACTCGCGTAAGCGCTTAGCGCGAAGCGAGCTAATTTGACTCGCGCGAGCGCTGAAACAAATTACTATTTGTTTACCGCGCAAACTAGGTCGGTTTCCACTGCACATCATTATTTAGCGAGATTGAATTTTTATTCGGTCTTATTCGATACGCAGATTATACTGGTATACAAATCAATTAAATTTTATTTCAAATTAAACGTAGATTTTTCTTAGACTCTTCATCGATTCTTACTGAATTTACATAAATTGCACTAGTGAAAAGCAACTGACTCAGTTACTTTTTCGAGTGCAATTTATGTTATTAAGTTAGTAGTGTCAAAAATCTGTAAAATCAAAAAAGTTACCGTGTTATTTTGATCAAATGTTATAGTTATATGCCTGTATTTTGTATTATATTATTTTGCTGTGCAAAAAAATATATCTTATCTTTGTTACATTATTCTCGTAATAAGTCTCGTAACATTGTAATTACTACAATGTTGTTTCACGAACGGCCAATTGGAAAATACGTTTTAATTATTTGAAATCATCAAACACCTAAACGGTTGTGCGTACGTGGGTATTGAAAAAAAATGCCTCGTACCCTAAAATGGAAACACGCCCCCTAACCACCGCGTACTAACATGTAATCACTGTCAATCCCTCACCGCAGCTTTGTCGCGTTTGAGCCGATTACCCCTGTAATTAGCGAACAGCGAACGCGTGTTAATTAACAGAAATAACCTTAATTACTGACGGATTTTAAAATTAAAATCCGCTTACGAACGGTTAGGCTGTTTCATAGAGTCACTTGTGAGCATATTTCGGGGAGCGTGGGTGGAGTAATTAGTTCGGTTGGCAAACAACTAATAAATTGTAACAATATACGCTGATGATTGGCTGTGATAATGTGGGAGGTAAATAGATTAGTTGAGTTTCTTTGAGCTTTCCGAAAATAGAATTCAACCTGATTTAGAGCGCTTTCACACTTAGGCAATATTAGCAGCGCGACGATCGCGCGGCAGTCGCACTGCTGTCAATTTCATACATAAAATGACAGCAGTAAGCCTTTAACATTAGAGAGAGAGAGATGCGTTGCTGTCGCTCTAATGTGAAAGCGCACTTATTATAGCTGGTTGGTTCTTAGGTCAAAGAATTAGCATTACTATCCAACGCGGCAACGCAGTATCATCGCCTAATTTCCACATTGAAACGGCTTTGTTTTTGAATAGGTATACGCTTAAAGTTTATTTTACAGTTATGCGCGTCTTAGTTTTAATGCGTTATCTATATCTAAATATATATCTATAAAAATGAATTGCTGTTCGTTAGTCTCACTAAAATTCGAGAACGGCTGAACGGATTTATCTTATCTTAGTCTTGAAATATTCGTTGAGGTCTAGGGAAGGTTTAAAAGGCGAGAAAAAAAACGAAAAACGCGCAGACGAAGTCGCGGGGGACCACTAGTTGTTCTTATAAATATGTATGTGCCAATAACAACAGTTTTACTTTAGATAAAGAACACTTGATACAAGGTTACGATTTGATAAAGCTAGATAGGTTTAGAAGTAATATTGGTGATTGAAATGAAAATATTTTGCAACGGGAAAGCAATGAAACTACGCTACGAAAATAAATTAACTAGGTGCCTCAATAATATTTCAAGTCCGAAAACTTACTCGTACGATGCCCGTTTACATAACAGTAGTTGCTGGATACAATAGTGTAGGTAGGTAGTATATCGTAAATGCACGTCATATTATATATTACTTATTTATTTTATATTATTATTATAACAAATTCGACAGCTCTCAAAATTAAAGTTTTACATGTTTCATAAATACTAAACGTACATCTAAAATAAGTCTTATATTCCCATTGCTGCCTCGGTGGCGGCTGCGCCAGAGGTCCCGGGTTCGATCCCCGAGTCGGGCTTAAAATAAGTACCTAGGTTTTTCTGTTCAGAAAATATAAGGGTACTTCGGAGTTTGGATGTTGGCGGTGTTTCACCCCCGTGCGTCGGAAAAGCAAGAAAAGCCGTTGATCCTGAACCTGATCTCTCTCCGGTGGAGTCAGATTGCTAGCTGTCCCATCGGGCTATGAGAGTGAAAGAAATGGAGAGTGCACCTGAGTTTGCGCACACACTTATGCACTATAATATGTCCCGCGCAATCGATTAGTCTGCCCATTGTAGTCAAAATCGGCTGGGGGCACTATATTGCCATTCAAAAATGTAGTTAATATAAGTTACTTAGTTTACAGTTTTCGTAGATATGGTAATAATCCCAGATTTTTTATAGATATGTGAGCAAAGCTATTGCTGTGTCTGATAGGGGTGAATGAAAGGGCCTATTTATTTCTTCTCTATTATGAGATTTGCGCAAGTCAGGATCAGCTTAAGTCTAAATTAAATTATCATTCTACCTCTGTCTATATCAATGAAACTGACCGAGTCAGAATAATAATGAATTTGAATCTAAGCTAATCATCAAAACGTTATTTAATAAATAAATTAATACCTGAGTTTTGCAAGGTACTTTGCAAAACTAGTAATGTGCAAGTACTGTCACCAACACTAGAGTACTCTAGTAGAGTACTTTTATTACTATCTAAACGAGGCACTACCACTGCATCGGTTTCGCAAGCAAACGCAAGCGTGTATTTTGGCTTGTCCCTCACAATGCGGCCACGTCGTATCGGCGGCTGATCTCGCCGGCTGAAACCGGTTCACACCGGATTCCGCCGGCCCCGTCCGGTCCGCACCGCCTAAACCCGAATCTCGCATGAGCAGATAGCGGCCGTGACCACATCTAACGTTAGAATTCCAATTTCTCATGTTTTTGGTAGACTAACACGGGTTTTCGTGTCTCATGTGCGGATAAACATTTCATATTTGTACGATACGAGTAATAAATGTAGGTTTAACAGGAATTTTGATGTAGTTTTGGTCAATTACAAATCTTTCGTGATTGAATTGAGTTATGTCAATTTGAAAGCTATTATCTTATATTGCACTAATACCATTTGAGATATTCATATTTTTTATGTAACTTAACAACCTGTAATGTTAAAAATGCGCAAAACCAGACACTAAAACTGATTCTTAATTCAATTGACCTAATTCTGAAAGAAAAAAAAAACAAAATAATCAAATGTTTTCTGCGGTGTTTTAGTTTTACTGGCACCTCTGATAATTTCTTGCTCTTCGGACGACGTTCTGTCAAGAGAGGATTCGTTAGATATTCACCAAACCGATACGCGCACTGGCATTTTATTATTACAATCTATACGTTCATAAACAACTAACCATTGTTTGTTACGTATTTTAGCGGGTCTACGAATGTGATGACTTGTTTTATTATTGAGTATACGGGGCAACACTTTAATAAAGACTCTTTGAAAAATGTAACCCATTTTAAAAAGTGGTTTTATTGATTCTGCTCGTAATTCCAACCAACCTATTTTCAGGTTTTGCGTATTTAACGTGACACGTTGTATCATAATTTAGTCACAGTTTAGTTTTCAGTACAACTCCTGCACATAAGTATTGATGATAATTCTTGCGTCGTTTTTGTTACGTTTTACTAATTACGACACCGACTTTCGTATCAACGAAAAACAAATGACTTTAAAAAGTTGGCAAAATCCCCCGGTAATAATTATTTTTCCCACCACTTCCCTTTTTCTCTCCTTGAAAAATAGTTAATTATAATCTTTGAGGTTCTTCCGAGGCAAGTTAGGCCTAATGAGTGCTACCTCGGCAGGCGCGACCCAGGAAAGCCTCCGACAATGGCCGCCGCCGCGGGCATACACTAATTGTCTAAGTGCATAATGAACTTGTTTGTGACAACCATAGAAGACTTTAGAATATACCCCTGGTTTTGCATTTACAACTGTAAGTGATACGTGGTAAAGTTGAAATTTGTGCGCGGAAAACTGAAGTGTGGTAACCCTTAACAGTAGTAAGCAACGCCAAACGATTCTGTGCTGTAAATTGGCAATGATAAAGTAACTTTTCGAACAGCGTGTCGGAGCTGGTGTTTAATACAAGACGCAATAGTAATACTCGTTTTCACCCTCGGTCTTTCCGTCTGTATGTGCACACTTGCCATTGTACTAAGGGTTAATTAGAAAGTTTGCGCGCGCAAAAATAGCAAGTTCTTTGACTGCGACTTGCGTAAATTTTATATTGAGACGACGTGTCGCGCTTATTATGACGAAACACCAACATTTTCTAGTGAAAATGCGTTATATGTTAGGTATATCATGCTATTTCCAAAAGGTTTATGTTTTATTAAAAATAAAATGAACTCGTGAATCATCCCTCAAAGCTGGAGCAGCAGCGGAGTTGGCTGAAAACGCCAAGCGTCGCAAGTACGTCTCACTTGCAAGTGATAATGTGTTTGTGCAGTTTGGCGTTGAAATATGAGGACTTAAGCCTTGAGGACCTTCTACGAAATTGTTGTTTAGAAAAATTGCTCCAAGTATTTGTTACGTCCAATAATAAAGCTGGCTGGTTCCTAACTCCAAGGATTAGCTAGCTTTCCAACGCGGCAACAATAATGTTGAAGGTTTTCCATGCGTTCGGCAGAAAGTCAAATACTATATAAACATTTGTACTCTATGCGTTATGACAAACGTTACTCATACCTACATAAAGTAATCGTTTGTACTTCTTCCTCTTCTGCTTAAAGCTGTGCTTTTGCTGAACAAGTTTTCACCACCCCACTATACCATCGTGCCACATCCGTGACCTCTTGGTACGATAGGCCGTCAACATTTTAATTTATGTGTTTCGTGTATAACCTTCGAGGCCATTAACAATTGATCGGAATTCCAATAAGACAATTAGGACACTACTCGCGATGATGGAATTGGCAGTCATGCCATGAAAAATTATAAAACATAGTTTTATAAGCATATATTGACTTTAAGAGCGCTTTCACACTTAGGCGACTTTAGCAGTGCGACGGTCGCACTGCTAAAGTCGCCTAAGTAAATCTATCTATTTCATACATAAAATGTAAAATCTAAGTGTTTAATACATAAAATGACAGCAGTAAGCTCTTTACATTAGAGAGACGCGCTGCTGTCGCTCTAATGTGAAAGCGCACTTAAGATATACATTTATTAGACAAAAGAAAATGAAATCTAAGATATGTCAATAATAATGTAATGTCTAACTCTAATTAGCTTGGTCTTTTAATTGTAGGTAGTAACTTCGTGGAAAGAAACGGTACCTTTGTAATTTTACCGCTTCTGCTCCTAAGGCCAAAAATCTTGTCCCTTTTCTTGTATTATATTGTATTTCAGCCAACTAGCATTGAGCCTAAACCGTAGGGAAATAAGATCGCTTTTCTCATTATCAATTGTTAACTTTCTTTTGTTTTTAAAACAAAAGTATTTATTGCGGTTTTAAAGATGTTTCGTTTATAAGTTGGGTCGTTAATTTTTTGTAGGTGTTTTGATTGTTTATTCAGCTATTTGTTTTGTTTTTTTCGCTACTTTGTTTTGTTTTTGCAACAAACTATACATTTAGACATAGGGTTTTAACGTGTTTGTTATGCCGACTGGGGTTATGGCGTGACATTGTTAAACAGTTAAAAACAACTTCATCTAAAGTAATAATGGTAATAATTATCTCATTATTGCTGTGTTGTGATTTTTAAAAGCTGCATTTTAAGCAAAATGGTACAGTTTCTGGCCATACATCTGCATTGACGCAATTTTGTTCTACGTATTTCAAAAGATACTGTGGATGGCATTGTTCAACAGTGTACCCATTTAGTTTAAACGTTTGACAAATATTGTAGAGTCGCAGTGACAATGACGAATATAGCCACCGCCTACCTCAAATACAGTGTTTCTTTTAACAAATTAAGTTATTTTTGTTAATAGTTGAATATTGTTATTGTTACGGAATGATTCGTTCTGCAAATGTATTTAAGAAAACAGCTATTAGTCAAGGTTTCACGCTTGCTCTAAAACGAAAAGGATCTTGTACAATACGAAGGTAAGGTGGGGCAAATTGATCAATTACCAAATAATAGAGATCTAAATATTAAGTCAGAACGTTTGTACGTTGCTTAAAATGACTTAATGAGAAATTGTCACAAAACTGAGTACGTTTGGAAGTGTTAGTTTAAGAAATTCATACTCAATGTCTCACAAACTTTTAAAATCTCACCACAGAACTACCGTAAACTATAATAAGACATGCTGTAATCATAAAAAATAAACTTTAAACCTACACATTCAAAAACGAAGCCGTTTTTTTGTGGCAAGTTGACGATGATTCTGGGTGCGTTTCCGCATTGGATAGCAATGCTAATCCTTTAACTAGGAACCAGCCAGCTTTATCTCCCAACTGAATAAATTAAGCACCAAAACTGCGTTAATAAGTGTCTCGCAGACAATAGTCGCATATTGAGATTGCTTTACTAGGTGGCTGCTCAGTGCACAGTGCACAATGTATAGTGCTCAATGCGAATTATCGCGACGCCCATTACCGCGCGCATTCTGCCTGGAAATAATGGCCGATGTTCATATACGATATAGGGGCCAGGATGGACGGGTGGCACAGCGGTTAACGGCGGTTAAGCTACCTTAGCTAAAGTACCCCGACGTTGGTAGATTTCTTTAGAATGATAGATTTATTTCATGATCGTAATTTTAGCTTTTTCTAGAGTAGGTACTTTTATTTGCTCGTTAATTTTCTCATTGTAAATACCTGCGGCAGCAGATAATATGATACCTACAGATAAATACTGTTAAATTTGCGATTATTAGGTGATTTATTAAAATTATATTAATTCCTTAACTTTTCGCTACGAACCGTCCAAAGGCATGATTTGAATCAAGAAGAATCAAGAAATATATTTTTTGAAATCAAGGCACTCTAGCGTCTTTTACTAAATTTAGAATTGAAGCTAGAGCTGCCCTAGTTCGATGTTCATTCATGTGTCTAATAACACCATTCGTTAACTAAGTCTTTAACCAGTGCATGCGACACCCGCCTTAAAAAGCAGATATAATGGTATGTCGGCAGAACTGTCAGGGGAAATTTGAGTAAATTAAAATAGGAAGATGGGACGAATAGGCTTTAAGCCACGAGACATTGTGCGAGGTCTCGCATTGTCACCATTGCCATTCTGGCGGGAACTAACTAGCTAGACTTTGCCTTTCACCTCTCTCTCTTTCACAGGTTTATTATCCATGAGCGAGGGAGATAGGTGGCTTATGACTTTATGAGTGCAGGTTGCATTGTCGTGGTGTTGCGATATAAGTAATTAGGGGTTGCTTACGGTTATTTTACGTATGTTTATGTTAACGTTAATTAATTATCAGCAGCCGTGTTGCCCGCAGGGAATAACGCGAGGTAATTCTTTTTTGTTAGTTGTGACGCGATTGATTAGTGTGAGTGCTACAGAGAGATGACGTCTGGTTGCTGATTCCGAATTATGGTACGCGCGAATGGATATGAGTTTTAATTACGATACGATACGTTGCAATGTGTTTGTTAAGTGGCAATGGGCAGGGCACATATCGCGAAGAACTGATGGCCGTTGGGGCAGAAAAGTTCTAGATTCGAGACCCTTCGACCAAAGACACAGCGTAGCACGTCCACCGACAAGCTAGACAGACGACCTTAGAATGATTGCAGGAAAAAACTGGATGCAGACAGCTTGTGATCGGTCGCTGTAGAAAACCGTGGGGGACGCCTATAAGCTCGGCAGTGAACGTCCTTTGGCTGAAATAATTTAAATGACCCAGCAAATCTTGATACAAAATATTAAACAGTTTTCCTGTTTATGTTCGAACCATTTAAATTGGGCATCGATATGAAAATCTTTTTGAGCTTCTCTTAGAAATAAGGTTCTAGGAAAAAGAGCATGGTAGTTTTTTGCCTGTTTCCACAAAAGAGATAACAAATGTGTATCATCTATTCAGTGCCCTTTTTTATAATTATTTTAAGTCAATCAGTCAGTTGTGGGTTATGTGGGACTTCAGACTTTGGAGTCTGCCTACCCACTAAAACCTGACGGCGTTCTCCCGTGCCACTAAGTGCAAGAACTGACGGGTTACACCCTAGGCATAAGCACTAAGCATTCGTCCGCAGTTCTTGTCTCTGGCTAGCTCACTAATGCAGCGAGCGCCACCCATTTGCAGGGAGACAAAGGTCGACCTTGCTTGCTGCTGCAATCTATTCAGTGCCCTGAGATACCTTTTACCTAGCTAGGTTAATGTCTGTACGTTAATTTTCCTTGTTCAATTGAAGTGTATTTATTGATAATACTATGGACGATATTTTCAGTTGGTTGTATATTATATGCCAAAACAAGCCTAGGAAAACTTTCGAGAAAATCTCATTTGTGAATGCACAAGATTTAAATTACAAGTCAGGGCATTAACGATTTATTTATTTATAACTACCTACACAGTACATCTTCATATATGCACAAATAATTTTAACTGTCCACGCGCGTGTCTAGACTGTCATTAAAAATAACTGCACTTTTATAGATACTAATTAACATCACTGAGCCCCTATAAACATCTTCAAGGAACTGTCATAACATAACAATGGCGGAGTTATAGAAAATGACAAGAAACATTATGCGATTTTTACAGCAGACGACTTTGTCGCACGCCGACTTTTTGTGTCGTCCCGGTCTTAGTAAGACAATGGTGTATATTAAACTGTTTATGAGTAGACAATAGTACAATAGAGGCTATAAAATTATGCGCCGGAGTAGGTAACGAGATGGTCGGGTCTGGTGACCGTTAGGTTGTAAGAAAGCTGTATCGTCAACAATGGACGTGCTTAATCAATTAGGACAAAATTAATTTTAGTAAGTTAAAAGTATCGTCTTTTCTACTTCAGACTTTAAAAAAATATGTTTATATGTTATAGAAATCAGAAATTTTCAATATTGTCTCGGGTCTTGGTGTCGTGGTACCTACTACCGTTGTGTCTGATTTTCATGACAAAACTGCAATTTCTACTTACTTTGGGATCAGAGCCATGTATGTGATTGGTGTCCAATAAAAAAAGTGCATCTAACAAGAAAATTGAACCCTTTATAAGATCTAATAAGATTGAAATGGAACAATGATTTTGAATACATAACTATGTTTTTTTACTATATCACATCAGATCACATAATTATATCTGGGTTAATCCTTTATTAATAAAATGTTTTAGAACACAAATGAATGTTCTATAGTAAATTAGGGATTTGTCACGTTTTGTTAAGCTTACGATAGATGGCGCTACTGGTCTTATAATCATGTGACTCTACTTCATTCTTACGTAGAGAGATGATGATCGAAGCTTTCTATATCTTGAAATATTGTAGTTGTTAGTTAATTTGCAAAATATAATACAAATACTTTATTACACACCACATACAATAACTGTGTTTTTCGAACCTCTAAAATACAGTCTTAACTGTGCGAGAAAAATATTTTTTTACCGAATCGAAGAAAGCGTTTTGCTTCCTTACACTTATAGACATCTTCATACATAAGACAGCCTGATATAAAATACATTTTTTTATACAAGCAGATATTAGTCCACGATTGTACCCGATGTCAGGCAGGCGTAGATCGGCCCCTTTTTTTGTATCACTCGCGTCAAGATGTCATGTGATATTATTCGATTGCTGACCGATTTTCCAATGAAAATAATAAATTTCCACATGTGAGTGATTTAAAAACATAACTGAAGTTTATCAATACTAAAAGTCTATATTTAACGTGATTCCATTGATTTTTCATTCGTTTCCGAATGAAAATCACACGGCACACTCAAGCGAGTGATTCAATAACAGGGCCTCCAGTCTAAGGTGATGTACATTTGCTAGCTAAGCCAAAAACTATTTACACAAAAGCTAAGCAAAAACTTACTTAACTTGAACTTAAATTAACTTTACATGTATATGCAAAACTAGGGATTCTCCGATTTCCCCAAAAAATTAGTTACACAACACGAAAATTTTTTTTTTATCGGTCTAGTAGTTCCTGAGATAAGTGAGTTTAAACAATCAAAAGAAAAGAATCAAACTCTCCAGCTTTATAATATTGAAATAGTATAGACTGATTTATGACTAAGAACTTGTGTTTTAACTATGAATGGAATATAATGTTTTAATATTACGCATGATCATCTTCTGATAACAACAGTATTACTTAAATACGTTTACGCGTATCAATTATAATTGTAATTCTCGGTTGAACAGTTCTCATCAAAAACTTGGACATGGTATTTTTATTGACATAACTTTCTTAATAAACTATCAACGTTAATCAGAAACCTATTATTAACTTAACTGTTAAGTAACTTTAGCCTCGCCTTATCCACTAGATGTTAACGAAATTTATAACCGAGCGTTAAAATGGTATACAGCAAATAAACTCTAACAATGTGAAGTAATAAACGCGAAAAATGGAAACCATTACCGTCACAAATAAAGCCTTATTGCGATGAAGTATAAAATTTTGCTCTTTCTCAGAGAAATAATCATTTTACAATCAGTTGTAAAATTTTCTTTTTCCCAGAAAGCGTGGATACGAAAAAGGATTTTCGGAATCAAAATTTGAAATCAACCTAAACTTTAGTAGTCCTTAAGTGGAGTTTCGATTGATTTGCGATTATTGAATGTGAGTTTTACGATGATATCCAATGTTTAACAGCGCATCCCGTTAGCAAAGTTATTGTTTTACTCCCACAAACTGTTACCTATAATGGGTTTTACAAAGGCACAAAGCGACGCGCATTTGTCTATTGTCCTTTTTGATTTTTATTGCGGTCTCCGATTTGTCTTGGGGACGAGCATTGTTTTTTTTTTTGCGTGACAGTGTAACTATTATTGAGCATAGAAACAGAGGTAGCAGTTTCGGAGTAACAGAACAATATAAAAAAATCAATTATCTATATTTTTCATTATTTTAACGCTTGTTCAACACAAGTCTGTGCACTCATTTTCAAAAATTTAATTTGCTTAATGTATATTTCACGAAAACCATAAAAAGTTGATTATCCTTTTTTTTATGTCAAACAATATTATATTTGCTTTTTTAGTAACAACTTTAACCGGTCTGTACAAATTTGCAAAAGTGCTTATATTATTGTAGCAAGTATAATGCGGACACGAGTACCTATGACTACAATAAAACATATTCTTCTCTTGTGTTAACAAATGCACGCTACCAAGAATATCATTCAAATATCCAACTATACTTCAGGTACGAACCGGAAGAAAAGGTATAAAATATTGTTATATCAAAGAAGTTATTCTCCGAAACCAGAGATGCAAAGCAGTTGTTTTATTACAACAGTTACATCACGCGCCGCACGGTGCCCTAAACAGCTGTGCGCTGCTCATGGGGAGACAGGGTCGGTCGCAGGCCTTAAGCCTAAGCGAGACAGGGATGCACACTGGGCCAAGGAGGGGCGCAGGCTCTACACGCCCGACCCCCATTGGCGGCGCTCACACCGCCCCATTCCCCTCCCTCCTCGTGCCGACACCGCCGCGGACGCCGCACCGACACGCCAGTCCATCGCTCGACTTCGACGCGACACAATCGCCTCCTCGTCTGTGCTCATTCACCGCATTGTGCCATACAACACCATAGAGCCCATGCTCTAACGACTTTTGACGCTTAGTTTGTTTTCAACTCGATCATGTCGACCCTGAGCCATCACCCGTATGCGTTCTCGATGCACCCCGGCATGCTCCCGGAGTACCCGAGCATGCCGCAGCCTCTGCCGGCCTCCTCGCCGCAGTCCGAGGGACACATCAAGAGGCCCATGAACGCGTTCATGGTCTGGTCGCGCCTCCAGAGGCGCCAGATCGCTAAGGACAACCCCAAAATGCACAACTCGGAGATCTCGAAGCGGCTCGGAGCCGAGTGGAAGCTGCTGTCGGAGATGCAGAAGAGACCGTTCATCGACGAAGCGAAGAGACTGAGAGCGCTACACATGAAGGAGCACCCGGATTACAAGTACCGGCCGCGCAGGAAGCCGAAGCCCCCCACGCCCGGAGGTGCGCCCGGTGCAGGTGCTTTCCCGAGTTTCCCGCTGCCATACTTCGCCGGCCCGGCGCCGACCGTCGGCCATCTAGACGCACTATCGTACCCCGCGGCCATGCCACCATACTTCCCGCACCAGTTGGATCACCTGCAGTTCTCGAAACTGATGGCTCCGACGGCGGAGAAGCTGCCGACGGTATCGTCGTCAGCAGCAGCCGTAGTGTCGTCTTTCTATTCGTCGCTGTACACGTCACCGGGGGCGCCGCCGAAGCCGTTTTCTTCGCCGCTCTTCCACCAGTACGGCGCGGCCCCGGGCTCGCCCGTGTCGCCCGCCACGCCGACTCAGCACAGCCCGCACGACGATCAGCTCAGACGGCCTGTTTCCGTCATATATTGAAGACCAACGTGCCTTCCTTGAAGGATCCCTTCGAGGTTTGGCATCATACCCCAGCGACACAGAGAACGTTCAGTGTTACAGACTGTGAAAGCGGATCGTACGAACATTATTTATTGATCTTTAGAGTTATAGTTGAATATTGTAAATCGAGTGCGTCTCATATCAAGTGTCTTGTAAATATCGAGTAGCGCAGCGGGCGCGGGCCGAATGAGTTAAACTGTGATTTTTGTTTTCGATGCATCTTTAAATATTTAAGGTAATGTAGCACCGGTTCGTTAGTTATGAAGTGAGATTGGTACCAAAAAGAGATTATTTTCTATAGGTGTCACAACATTTAGCTGATTAGTTAAATCTTGTACTGTGGATCCTAATTTTGTTTTCTTGTCATGATTTCTTGGGACACTTTGTTGAGTTTAATTGTTTCTTCGTCTTTCAAGTCAGAAGGACGAGCTATATTTTCGATAGGTAAGCTATGTAATTTATTTATTGAATCCTGTGTAGATGTACCTTACTATTTGTAAATTAGTTATCTAAATTGTAAGTTATTAGTACATCCAAATGTATATATTAGTGTTTAATTCAGAATCGATGTCAGTACCAACGATGTATTAAAATATTTGAGGAGAAACCTTTGTTAATGCCATAAAAATAAAACTAAATTGTTTTTATTTTAAAATTTTGTTTTCTTTTGTTACCTGACTAGGTACTTCGAGAAATTCTCATGAACATGTGATTAAAATTATAAATCCATAGTCACTACAATCAGAATAGGTTGGTACGTTATATGTTATATATTCTTTATTGCACAAAAAAAATGAAGTTCAAATGGCGGACTTAATGCTTTAAAGGATTTTCTACCAGTCAACCATTGTCATACATTACTTGAAACAAAAACTAATTGAGTTTTAAAAAAATATTAAAAAGTTATTTATTTTAATATGATTCAAGTTGTGATTGTGTTCATTAGTCGTCTGTCAAAAAATAATTTATAAACTTAAATACCGTGATTGTGGGTTACCTCAAAGAAGAAAAATAAGCGACTTTTAAATTATAGGGCCGCATTTAGGTTATTGTGTTGAGCTGAGGAAAACAAGTCATGATCGAGGACTTCAAAAATATCAAATTTATTGTAATTTACCCAAAATAACTAGTTCATAGAGCCAATGGATTAAAAAGGTATTGCCTTTTAACAGAATTTGGGTTTTGATTTTTTAACTATTATCATTTACTGACGCTTTAATTACATCACCACCGCCAGCAATTCTAGGACAAGGGGAAGAATTTCGTTATTTGGTCATTTTTGAAAACAAAAAAAATTTAATGATGAAATCAAAATATATTTTTCGACCACAAGACATAAATCAATAAGCTTGAATAAAATACAATTGAGCAAGCTCCTTTATATCTCACAAATGACCAGAGGCTCTTAAAGCTATGCTATGTCTGTAACTTCAGAGACCACTAATGTATTTAAAGACCATGTCAATGAACGTTCAATGTAGTTTACGAGTACATACGTTTGTTGCTCTTTTTTCGAGAGATGGTAAACATAACTACTTATTTAAAAACTTCGAACACTCACTGAACTTTGAGGAATATAAGAAACTGCTTTATTAAAGAATATATATAAAAAAATAAAAATAATAATCAAGAAGTGATAAATAATTGAACGGTTATAAAAGTAGCACTTACGCAAATATTATGTTTGCATTAAAATAAAATTTCTAGTACCATAAAAGTAAATACCAATTGACTGACGACATTCGTGGTGTAGTGGCTACGTTGTTTTCAAGTCGTCGCCGCTCCGAGGTCCCGGGTTTGATCCCCGGTCGGGTCAATATAGAAACCAAAATTTTGTATATTGTCTCGGGTCTGGGTGTTGTTGCACCACCGTTGTGTCCGATTTCTATAACACAAGTGCACTAGCTACTTACTTTGGGATCAGAGCAATGTATGTGATTGGTGATTGGTGTCCAATACCAATTCACTATGAAGTATGGTAACAACAATCAATCCTAGAAAGAATCAGTCGATAGATGGCGGTAGGCGTCCACTTCACAATATCCTTCATCAAAGTCATCACACCACTGAATACTCATTCATTCAAACCAGTCCGTTCAGTAATGAGCATTATCCTTTAAGTCCGCTTAAATACAAACAAGGTAATGTTGATACTTATTTGATTTTGGACACGATGCTCTTATTATGTGGAATATTACTTCCGTTTCGATATGTCAGCAAAGACTGAAAACAAATTTGATAGGTAAAGTTTAAGGCACGGTATGGAGTAATGAGGATGGCATACCATGTTAAGGACTAGTACATGGATAAATGTTAACCCTTGGTGTTTATTGACAAGCAAAATATTTTAATGTAAGCACGTTAGGCACGTTTTGGTAACATGATCGAATCACAGTTTACAAAGTCTTGGGTTTTGTTACACCAAGTTTTTAAACTAAAGTCATTGTTATAATCGGTCAAATCAGACTCTTGGCAAAATAACGCCATATTCAGGCGTTGATATAATATCATCCAACGAGAAATAATAATTGATGAAGATAATAATGCTGTTTTAGAAGAATAAATTTTAATTTTTGTAACACGCAACATGTTTCTCAGGCATGACTTATAACTTCCAAGTACTAAAGAACAGGTTGTATTTAACAAAAAAAAAAACGCGCCAGACAACACACCAACTAATTTGGTTTTGTACTGAGGAATTTTCTCTTCTTTATTTTACGAATACCAAAAAACGATAATTTCCAAAATAAGTTATTTGCACGATTCCAATACCAGAAACAAACCAGTTCCAAACTTCAGGCTCCAAAAGGTTAATCACTCATTTATTGGAAGATGTATTACATTCTTTAATAAATTGCCTCATATTGAAATTGAATAACCCTTTATTAAATTCAAAAGATTGTTTAACAATGTTTAATTAATGACTAATTGATATTAAAAATTAGATGATTATTATGAACGATGTATGTCTAGCTTGTACGAACATAAAAATGGAAATATTTTAAAAGAGGCACTGACAATAGTGACTGAGTTTGTTGCGCAGCTTCTTCTTCGCACTAGCCCGCAATTGTCCCGAAGCTGCGTTAGTGTCAATTTTTCTGACGTGTTTTATTGCTAGCAATACCCTATGTACCTATATTATAAATTAATTTTCAATTTGTTTTTCTTATATAATAAAAGGGCGTCAAAAGATACATGTGCAAATTTTCGTGCTTGTTGCATAAACATTTGGACCTTGCGGGATTCGAACCTGCGATCACCGGCATAGTAGTCAGGAGCGCTAACCACTTCACCAAACGCGTCGTCGATCGTATTATAGTCGGTACATACCTATGCTTGCACGCAGGTACTCATGCGCAATATTATTTTACGCTCATCGAATGCCATAAAGCTATTAATGATAGAAAGTTTTAAGAAAACAATAAAATATCTTGAAAAGCGTGTCTCTTAACTAAGAGTAATAAGGTTTTACTGTATAAGATATTAAACGGTTTATTATAACTAATTCGATAAACATTAGAAAAGTGGTTTCGTTCGAAAGAGTTATGAGTGAACATAAACGTTCTCGTAAGTGCTTATTATGAGGGATAAGTATAGAAATGAGTATATTTTGTTCGTAATAACTTATTTAATACTTACCTATCACAAATCCAATCATGTGTGTTTTACGCTTTATTGGGAACTTATTTTATACTAAAGACGAAATTCCGTTAACGCTTTTTATTAGCGTTAAATTATTAAGAAGGTTCTCTATTTCCTATTTGTTACCAAGTGAGTGAGTATTGAGAGGGTTCTTTGATAAAATCCAAACTTAGATCTGTTTTTGTGTATGATATCTGAAGAAAATCGGTTCTACAAGAGAATTTGACAAAAAATCTTAATAAAATTTTAAAGGTCGTGTCATTGTTTATTTTTTTAAATGGGTTTGTTTTCGACTCGCGACCTTATAGGGCTTAGACAAAATCGACGGTGGAGCGAGTTCAGCCAGAAACAGCCTGTTTAGACTGACTTTGAAGATCTTCGGGTTGTATACTATTTTCTACAACAAATATTTCCAAATGGGCATGCCACTTTAAAGTGTAGTTAGATCCTTAGAGGCTCGATAAACCTACCTTTCATAGGTATTCAGCTATTTATAGGTTAACTTAGCTTGTTATATCTATGGAGGGAGAGCTAGTCGCGGCTCGCGGGATTCTCTGTCAACCCCACCGCCCGATTGTTAGCCGAAAACACGGTTTTCAATTTAATAATTACGAACCCTTCTCTTTGGGGCGTTTTTCAATACAATTGTTTTATTTCATCCCGCTCTTTGCTTTTGTTTTGGAGCCCCAAAATAGGCGAGCAGGTGACAATAGTCACTAATATAGATTCATTAAAGGTTTAAAACTCGTTTTATTTCGTCACAACAATAACATTTTAACCACAGAGTTAGTGCTGCTTCTTGACTCCAACGTTTCTAGCAAAAATCTGACTACTTATAAAAAAGATCGCTTGAATACCGATGAGTAAACTTTTTACGTTTCGCCATAGTTGGGTAAAAAAACAACACACCTAGTTACTTAGATTGGTGATACATTTTGATTTCAATTTAGTTAAAAGAGTTTCCTGTAGCTACCTTGATATTACAGTAATATTGGACACCAATCACAAATCACATACATTGCTCTTATACCAAAGTAAGAAGCTAATGCACTTGTGTTATGGAAATCAGACACAGCGGTGGTACCATAACATCCAGACCCGAGACAATATAGAAAAGGTTGATTTCTATATTGGCCCGACCGGGAATCGAACTCGGAACCTCGGAGCGGCGACGCCTTGGAACCAGCAGCGTGCTTAGCCACTACACAACGGAGGTCATCGAATTATAAATATCTCAAATTCATTGTTTTTTTTGTTGTATCTTGTTTAATTGAAATTGTCAAAGATTCTTTTAAATGCTTCCTTTTGGAAAACAATGCCATATTGCTGCCTACTCAAAATCATATCATAAAGAATGTGTTAATCACGCAATCAGCAGTCCGCGTGCTTTCTGGCCGCAAGCTGAAGGGATTCCAAAGACTTTTGAATTAATCATTAGTTCGTTGGGTCATTGTTGTGAGTTGCGATCTATAAGGATTTCGGTGCCGCCATTGTACGGTTTATGAAGTGGATTTATCTCTCGAAAGTAAATTAATTTGTCAGTTGAAATGTAACCGGCTGCCAGCCATTTTAGATTTGAAGGCGTTTGTTGAATCTTTATAAGTCTTTGATTTGGTTCTCGCATTTGACGAGTTGACACTTTTTACAAAGATTTCTTAAACTTTATTTGATTTATCTTTTAAATCATATATAATTTTCATTACATTTGCAATGCGATTTACAATAGCAAAAAAGGTAATGGAAAATAGGTATTGAAATTATCAAGCAAAATATTGAAAGTATGATGCACGCATGGGGAAAGAACTTGTGTTGAAGAATAAGGAAAGCTATATTTGACGTGTATTTTGTGTTAAAGGCGCTGTCAAATTCTCAAACAAATGATAAATAAACAATGCGATGCATGGCTACTGTAGAGTTTTGGAGCTTCGCGTAAAACCTCTATGTCTCAACCGTTCGACTAATCAAAATTCGAATGCATTGAAAAACATTTTTTACTAATCAATTTTGAAGTCACTGAAATAGGGAAACAAGCAATTGAAATAGGGATTGAGAGATAGAAATAGACTACGAAGGCATTAGAAACAGTTTTCTGAAAGAAAATGTACATTACTTAAATTTGTCACGATTTATAAACTAGAAGAGTGAAATGTATTGAAATACGACTAAAAGGTTTTAAAATATTAAATAAAATATGATAAAATGAGTTAAGTGTTTATCTTTAAATAATATATTAGTGACACATACTCCATACTCTCGGATTCTCATCTAAAGTTTACTATATCTATAGTAAACTAAGACACAGCAGCGCCTGGCTACTGCAGTACCTACTCTTCATGTTCCACAGATCTCCTCGTGTTTTCCGCGCACGTCATCATCAAGTTCTGAGCGTAAATCAAATTGTGCCTGGCCATTTGCCAGCAACTAACCATTCCTTAAAACTCCCATAAATTCTAAATTGAAAAATAGAACGCGCCCGAATGAAACGAGTGTTGCCAGCACAGTCGCGCGTTTTTCCCGAATCGAGTGTGCCCCATTTTCCCATCCGTATTGTTGGGAAAATATATTTTGTATGGACCCGGCATTACAATGAGAAGTCCGTGTTATTTATTTAGATGTATTTCATTGTGCGGGTCCGGAGTTCGATTCCGATCGGCAGACGGGAGGCAATCGACCTGGCCCACTGTACGCATAGGTAACGGATTGGCAAATAATTGAAATCCAGACCCAGCTATTATTTGCGACGTATCGAAAATATCCAGAGCGTACTGCAAACATGGATCTGATATAATATAAGTACTTGACAGGTATTAGCGAGTGCACAAAATAAATGCACTGAAGTAGGTCAATAATACATTGCGTTTGTAACTTACTTACTTTTCGTAAGTAACTTTCCATTAGTTCGGCTATTTTCTGTACAAAATACAGGTTTATAACAGTTTCTATTATACTAAGGACTATCAGTTTAAGGATATTAATTCTGAACAAGAATGAGCAAAATGACAGTACAGAACTAACTTCTTTGTGTTTATAGCTTTTGCATTACGTAAACACTCAATTACAAAAATGGAAACTGCACATTATTCAACCTTCAGCGAATACGAAAACAACCTTCAATCTCAGCAATCAGGTGATCGCACAATGAAAAATGCTGCTTTTAACCAATTGATGTGTCAATGTGACATTAAACAAAGGAGCACAGACAAAAAGCGTATTACCTATGTTGCCATACCACAAAACGGCTGCATTGCTGTTGCTGCGTTCGGTGGATCGTGATTCGAAATTTCTTGCTTCGATAGTTCGAAGTTTGAAAGTGATAAATGATGCATCAATAGTCGACAATGGCTGTGTCAAGATTAATTAAAGTCAAACTGTTGCTTAAATAGTTAGTTAAGCTAAGAACGGGAGCTTTTTGTGTGCCGACTAGAGAAGCCGTACTGTAACTGACGATTTTTTGAGTTAGTGAAAGAAAACATCGATAATGATATATGCATTTGAATAGTTTAATACTATTGTAAAGACTCTTTAAATATGAATATTTAGATAGGTTTTCAAACGAATGGATCCAATAAATACTACATGGTAGAATGCAAGACATTATAAGAAACCCAAGAATAGAAAATACAGATACCAATTATACAGGTTTTGGTCAGTGACATTCAACTAAGGGATGATAATTATTATAAGTTATGCTTATTCTAAAAAAAACTTCAAATTATATGAAAGTCTTATAAAAAACCTTGTCACAACATCCTAAAAAAAGTTAATTCGTATTGCGATTTCGCATGACATTTATAATAAGACAACATAAATATTAATATTCGTACCATTGTAGTATTATTATATAGTAAATGTTCGTTTAAACTGAGTCGAAATTGAGCTGCCTGGAAATTGAACGGCTTAAGTTGGATCGCAATACACCCGCAGTACCATTGTGTGTGTATGTACTGTCTACTGCTTTTCTTACACTCAACATACTCATTAATTGACGGGGAGCTTTAAATAAACTTAATACACATTAATAGTTTGTTATCCCGGAGTTCCATTTTTTAAAATAAATACCACATGCTAAAGACATTCTTTCTTCACCATTTCGCAGACTAGTTTCGCACTCCTGAATTTTCTGAAATCCCGGGATTTATGTTAATAAATATATTTTTAAGAAGCTGCCTCCATAATATCTTAGCCTTAAATGAACTTTAGGTAAATATACATCGGATTATCCGATCACTGGTAATAATACATTGATTTTGTGTTCCTTTTTTTCATATAATAAAAAAATAGTTTTAGTGGCATCAGTAGATATCGTTTGTACATCGACCCTGAGTCGCTCGTCGCTGAATAAAACAACACCCTGTAAGATTGATACAAGAAGGTATGTTTTTCGAAATTTACTCATTTAAATGAGTATTTATAATTGAAAGTTAAATAATAATCTATACATCGATAGTGACCGCTTATCAAGTGCCATCTCTATTATCGAATTGTGTATGACTGAATCGCCTTGTAAATATTGTGGGTTCCCATACGGTCTTGTGATTTTGTATACCTAACTCTATTAGTGTTGTTTCTTTTGTGGTAATTGTGATGCAATAGTATAGAGATGAAGACGCGCATACAAGAAATATCAGTTCTTATTTTAAAGATTTTTTGATCACTAGACGTGTATTCTTTCGACTCAATATTTGTAATTTTCAAATCAATAAATATCCTAAAAAGATTTCAAAATTATTGTTAACCCTTTTATATTTCCATGGAAGTTATGCTTTGAAATTATTTTTAGGAGTAAAATTTTGAGCACATTGAATTCTATCAGCGTATATTCTGAAGTATGATCGAATTTTCTTGTCGAAAGTAAATTCACCTCCAATTATAATACGCGACAAGAATGCGTAATACATTAGCTTATTTCGTGTGTGCTGGATTAAATCCCACTCCGCGACATAAAAGCTATTCAAAACATACACAAATAAATACGTTTTATTGTGTACTTTCTCGCTAGAAACCCTTATTTCGATTCGCCTCTGCTTTGAATTTAATACCATCGATTTTCCTGCTCAAAGGGAAAGTACGCATTTGATTTGTTGTGCGTGACAAGTGTATGGAGAATGTATGGCATTCACCGTTCTTTATAATGAGGGTAGATTTTTGCTGGAATATTGAATGTGACTTGATATTTCAGATGCATTTTACAGAACTCATTGCAATATTGAAAGAAAATAAACAATCAATCAAAACGTAATCAGTAAACATCGTTTAAGTCTAATAGTAAGTAAAGGAATAGGCTATGAAAAGATCTCTTATTACATACCTGCTATTTAAAACTAGAATGAGCATCTACAACTATGAAAAGTTAGGGATAGAATCATTTCAATCTATCAAAATATTAATTTTTATAAACAATTTATGGAAATCAAACATATTTTTAGTACGCGCTGAACATAAAACCTCATCCTTTTTTAAGTCGTAGAATCATAGTACAGTGAAAGCTATATACAATAAATCAACAAACATCAACATTAATAATGAATTTCATAATCGAAATCGTATTGTCGAGAGATCATTTGCACAAACCATAAAAGATGTTAATGCGTTTACGGCAAAAACTTTATCGTTACGATTAATATAGCGCCGAAACGTAACAGCCAATGTATAAAACTGCGATCATTGTGTTCGAATAATTATAATGATAAAAACTACGCAAATACTTCCCTGTGCGATTCCCCTTGCAATCAATTTGAACTCTTACTTCGTCCATGTAGGGACTAAAATGTTTTTGTTACTTGCAGAACTTATAAAAGCTCGCTGTGTTTGAATTTGGATTGTATACGTTACGAATTTGAGTCGGAATTCGTTTGTAGCGCCATATTTTTGGTCACTGACCTCAGAACAAAGTATGAATATATTAATTTGTAGTGCGACCCTTTGTGCCTCAGTTTCTATTATTGGAGTGACTATTAATTGTTAAAGTTGCCTGACAGATACACGCAGTTAATGGTCCTCTGTGGTGTTTCAATACTTATTTAACCCATTGTTGCGGCCTTGGGACGAAAGCTAATTTCATTTGCGAATCTGAACTAAAATGAGAAGTCCATTTGTTAACCCTTTGACCGGGTATGCGACCTTTTGCACCAACAGTTTAAACTGAATCCGACTAGACTGAGTAGACATTAAATTTTGAGTAATTGAGACGGCTCTTTTGATTTTCATTTTGAAAAAAATGATTCGGGTTTTGACGTCTCAACGAAATTGTGTATTAGCTATAATATTGTTCAAATCTTAGAATTCGTAAAAAAATCAATAATTTTCCGTTAAGTATTAGCATTACAAAATATATCATCAATAGCATCTATCATAGAGCTATGAATTAAAAAAACTCAACTGAAAATAAAGATGTTTCAGAATTACAATGTTATTGTGTATTTCTAAACAAAGTAAATAATTGAATTTGCAAAATAATGGATAGAATACCTGTTTTAGTCGATGTATTTAGCGGTATTGTGGCTTTGTTTATGTCACATAAATGTGATTGCCCAACAATTTACGATGAGTTTCGTCAACAACATTTCAGGATAAACATCCTCTGTCATTGTTCCGTTTCCTATAAATATCTGCAAATTATTGTATTTAATGACATATTTATGTCAGTTATAAATCTCGCTAACAACGACCAATTGTGGTTTGAATGGCATCTACCATTGTATTTAAAAGAGTAGAATTTTAATCGTGTTTTATGTTTCTGTATGCATTGAGACATAAAAGCGATACAGCATACGCGTTGTCCATCTTTCGTGGTACGGGGTGCTGGTTTTGTTAATATGTGTCGCACAAAACGCACGTGCCCAGAATCCGCGAATAAACGTCAACCACCGCGTCTTGTGTAATTTATCTCCTCAACAATCATTTTTACAGCGTTTCCCCCCCCTCGGGTGTGATTAATGATGGATGGATTCCTGAATAATTACCAAGACTTTTAATATTCAAGTGATCTCGTGAAACAGATTCGTCGCAGAATTTTGAGTTTTATTCTCATGGAGGCACAGTCGATGTTTTCAGATTCGAGAGAGATGACCCTTCAGAAACGCTCGGAAAGAATACAGACGTAAAGAACAATGGTTTTTGTATACGATTTTGAGAGTTGTTGTTGAGTTTTTAAAGAACATGATCCCTTGAGTTTTGTAAGAATAAGCAACAAAAGCGAGAATGCCATTGAATGCAAATCTCTACTCGAGTTTTAAGGGTAGTATGCGTTATTAATTCGTTATAATTGTCCCCTCATATTCGCTCGCATGTGGCATTTTTATTGCGAATTAGTCTCAATCATTAATTTTGTTTTTCTTTTCGACGTTTTCAAAGTTAATGTGTTTCGAGTGGTCTTATTGTGGTGAAAAAATAATAATATTATAGCTGAGATTTTTATGATTGGTGCTTTCATGAGTGGAGTATCGCTTTACAAAGAGTTTCAATATCGATTGTTGGATACTATATTGTTTAATATGTTTAGCTTTCACCGTTTATTTCGCTATAATGATTTCGACTATTGTTGTTGTTCAGATTGATTTTAAAATACACAGTTATGTTTTAAAGGCGTGTTTTATTGAACAATCAAATTGAAATGTTGGCTTACTGAGAAGAAATAATACTATATTGTTTCATTGCTTTCTGTGGATTGTAAAAACACTTTCAAAACTTTTTATGCTGATGAAATAAGGTAGGTATATTTCAATTTGAATCTAATGACATATTAAGCAACACAGTGACCATAAAAAATGCACCACACAAAGCAGTTACCAGTGTCATCACCATTGAAAAATCTAACAGCTCATATTAAACAATTAATTATTATCTCAATGCCAAGGACATTATCGTAAAATTTATTGCAATTTTCACGCAATCTCCACCCCCTGATATGATTTGCATATGCTTTAACCATTGTCTATGGATCCCCATGTAATGATGGTGTTACTCGCCCATTTGTGCTATAACTGGTTGTCTCGCTTTTATATTATTACAATGGATTAAGTTTACGATTCACACACGTCTGATGCAATTACTTTTGTGATTTAGATGATTTTGTTGGAGATGCATCAAAGCTTTGTTAATTGTTAATCACAAATAAACATTTGAAAATAAGTTAACATCCAGGTATGGTGATGGAATGATGCTTTATCGGGAGGTTTCTACTCTACAACTGATTTCATCGTACTTTCAACAATAAAGACGTGAAATAGAATTTATGTTTTCTTCTTTGCGTTTCGCTTTATTGGGTACTTTTATTTATTGTCCTTAGTAAGCGAAATACTCAACAGACTCTAAATTCGTATTTTTTTTGTTAGATCAATGTATTATTTCATACTCAAATGGCAATAAAGGTTACAATAAAACACTATTTTACGGATACTTATCGCAATAATTTTTAAAATTTAATTCCGACGTTTCAAACACTTTACAGCGTTCGGGTTAGACTAAGATGTTTTTTGTCATTTACAGAGTTTTGAAAAGATTAAACTACCGTCACTCAATAATATTATTTAACGGTCCTGTCCACGCAAAAAGACCTATCTGTATCTTATGATCTGGCAGTGAGTGGTATGGCTTAGGTCTTCGCTAGCACTGGATCCCATGCTGGTGAAATTTCCCAACCAACTTCTCTGTTGAAATTTGAATGGTTTCCTTTTTCTGTATCTTCGCGAAGCATACGTGGAACGAATCTGGCTGGTCAAAACGTATGAAGTGGTTAGTTTTGACTTTTGTCTAAGGCATGTTCACATACTGCATCTTTCATGTTTCATCTATGTTTAACGTAAGCGATATGTCCGAAAATAAAAATATGTGCGAAAAGTATCCGTAAAATAGAATAATATTATTCCATGAGTAATATTTGCGTAAACTTTAGAAACAATTAGGTAAATAAAAGTAAGACTTACACATAATAATAACTTTGTTCCGAGCTAACTTAGGGTTAGGTTAGGTTAGTTCGAATTGTATTTCCCATAATCACAAGTACCTAGGCGAAATAGAGAACAATTATACAATAGGTATATTGAACTCATTACCGTCGATGGGTGACGATAACGAGAGCGTTCGGCTCTGAGGGTTGCTGAGGGCTGTAGAATAACCCTGCGATTCTCATTATTTGCGGTATGGATTAGTGAATATATTGTGGAGTTAAGTTATTTTTGCATTAATTTTAAATGACTAATATTTTTGAATATGTATGTAAAGAAAAAAGTAAGTATGTAAAAAAAGACCTCACACTACTTTAAGTATGAGACATCTTAGTAAGCGGGCATAAGGAGATTTGATGGAGGTGTATTGCCAAGAGAGGGAAAACCAACCTTAATGCCAACTTTAATTATCTATTTCATGACCAAAATATCAAGTTTAAGTATTATAAAGCAACTGTGGCAGACATGGTATCGAACCCGATGTTATCCGGTCGCATGTCTATAGCGCAATTAATATTCAGGCTTCGATTCAATTCCTTTTCTGACTCAGTTGTTTTATACAAAACACAATAAAAACAAAATATATAAAAGATCACATTGACAGGCAGAAATAACATGTATATTAAAGTAGCTACGACTATTTAATTCAACATATTTTTGGTCAAGTTTCACTAGAATCATTCTTCGATCTCAGTCTCTAGAAAGAAGACATAAATACACTTTTAATGGAAAATAGAACAAATAAACATAATATAGTCTTATATGAAAGGTGATCAAAAAGAACATAAAAGAGATATTTGAAAACTATTTAGACACTTCTAATCTGATCCATGTGCAAATGTTTAAAAATATCAAAGTTTATTAAGATAACCTACTATTATCTATATTGCGACTGCGCAACATGCATTCAAAACCACGGCTGAAAACCCGTCACTCTTATTCAGGTTTCAAGGCATTGTTAAGTTTATTTGATTTCAATTAATGCTGACCTGATAACCACTCTTTCAGCGCTTTATATCGTTTACTGCGCAGCGCACGGACACTTGAGCACAATAAGTTTCAAGTGCGTGCGCGATACTCGCATGATACATGCCATTTATTCAATTATGGCATTGTTATTATAAAATATAAATTGTGTACAGGGTGGTCGAAATATTATTTAGTAACATTGATTAATTAATAGGTTGACGTTCATTTAAATGTCATAACATCTGTAACGGCATTTTATCTGTTTCAGGCTGGCCAGAGTTTAGTTCTCTATTAAAATTGTTGCTTTTTAGGGCTCCGTAGTCGAATGAAGAATGAATGAAAAAACAAAACCCATTAAGTTTCGTCAAGCCTATCTGTCTGTCTGTTTGTCGGTCCGTCCGTATGTCACAGCCATTTAAGTAGTAGTAGTAGTTTTTGAGACATATCACATTTTCAACAACTGCAAATATAACTTTATCCTTCAAACAAATACTATGAAAACCAAAGTTATTAATGCAGTCAACAAAATATTGTGGTATTTTGGCAAGTGGAAGTAAGTGGACCCCTAATGTACTCGTAGTTAAAGTTAGTACAAAACCCTTAGTGCGCGGGTACGACTCGCACTTGGCCAGTTTTTATATTTTCCTTTCTTGGTTCACCTGTTATTTTTCATGACGATAGTCCATAAATTGTCTGAATGTGCTTATAAAAAGCTAGTTATTTCTATTAACGCCTCGCATCAGTCACTCAACCTGGATATGACCATTTTCATAGTATTTTAACTGGTACGGTCATTATCTAAACACGCTTGCCTCTCTCAGCCACGGATCCTTCACAGCTGATACGTGTAATATGATTGTATTAGAGCTATGACAGAAAACAACGCCCTATACACATCGGATCACTCTCAGTCACTCATGCGCGAAAACTGCAGGAACTTTCCGGTTCTCAAGTGGATCCGCTCATTCATTCAATCCTCATTCAATCCATGTCCGCCATTGTAGCCGACAAAGGTAAAATTGATGTGTTTTTTAAACTGTAACTCTTTGAGATAGGGTGGAAAATCGAATGGACGAGAATTCGGCTTTTTTATAGCTCTTGTATGGGAGCGGATTTATGCAATATTATTTTTAATATTTATTATGCATTGTGTGAAATTAAGTACTGTTTCATAGATGCATTGTTAAGTGTTAATACAGTCATTTGTTAAGATATAAACGTTGCGGTTCTTTTTAGGATAAGTTATACCGAATATTCCTAATCATATTACGTACCTACTTCAAAAAAATAATTATCCAAGCTTAGTAATAATCACCATACAAGTAATTAAACAGCAGTATAGAACGCAGGTACCAGTAAAAGTAAATGAATAAAACGTATTATGTGGTCACAGTTACGATTCCTTAATTTTCTAACGTCACCTGAAAGTTTACAACGCGCGTAAGCCTATTTATTTTGCTGAAGTACTTAAATCATATCAAATCAATATATTCGCATAAAACATGGTTCAATGTAAATGTGTTCATACATACAAGTTCAGCAAATGTTGTCTGGGTGAGACGTGCAAATTGGACGTTTTGTTAGACATGCTAGAGCATAATAATTCAATATCAACTTTATATGAAAATAATAAATAATTAAATGTCCCAGGTGACCACCGCTTGTTGTGGGTCAAGTTAAATTCTATACTTCCATTGTATTTTGAACTTATTAAAAAACTCAGAATTTAGTTCATTTTGGGGACGAATAAAGAGGAGTATTAAATACATATATATGTACATGCGAAATATCAGATTTTTATTTAAAAAGACAAAATGTAATACAATACTCATTATTTATTAAATTACGTTATTCTAAGAACTTTGCTTATTTATTTGATTGATTTAAAGAACCGTTTTTTTTAACGGTGACTCTTTAGTCACCGTTAAAAAAAACGGTAACGGTGCAATAGATTTTTCGGTTGTAACAAAAATAAAATTACTTACTTATATATTATCAGCAGCGACCTGTTTGTATCAGAAAGTGTAAATTAATGACGACAAAAAAACTGAAAAGAAAACAATAGACTTTACAAGAGATAACCCTTTGTTTGGTAACATGACTTTGTCAACATGTTATGCGTGACAACTTTATCCGAACTAATTATTATTATCCTATAAATTGATCGCATGATTCATAACCCTTGTTTCCCCATGATGACAGTGTCCGGTCCTTACAATTTTCAAGGCGAAGTTACAATCAATTTCGCATCGCAAACTATCAGCGAGATCCTAATCTGTGGACCCCTGCCCCTAACTCTGGAACTATGCGTGAAGGCATCCCTGGAGACTGGACGCGTGACTTGCAGGTTCAGCCCTAAAACATAAAGCAGGGGTATACAGTAGGTCTTATTATTAGCACCAAAGATTATAAACGAGCTTGTGATGGATTTCAAAACTAAACTTTTTTTTCTAACGTTCTAGTTTCCATCTTTTGACCCTAGTTCTAAAAGCATTAGGCAACTTTTGCTTTTTGGCATAGGTCTATTAATATTTTTGTTGAAAATTAACTCATCTCAATCAGTTTCGGCAAGCAACGACAGTCAAATTTTTTATCATGCCACAAATATATTTTTGTTGGAAGATCGGATGTTCTGTGCTGTTCTTCTTATTAATATTTCGTAAGTAGATTGAGGTCTTCTCCGTGGATTGTGTAGCAATTAATTTACTTAAATCCGAATAAATTTTTCGAAAATTCTCACTCGTAATTTTCTTACGTCTTTATGCATGTGATTGGTGTCCAATATTTATACTTTGATTCTTATTTTATGTACGTGTAATTCTTGCTCCTGTATAAGCGCCAAAGAACCTACCGTTTAAACTTATACAGTGTATAGGGGGCTAAGATCCTTTTATGCAAAGAGGGTCATGCGGAGATTGATTGTCTCACTATCGCGTTACGAAACTTAAATCGGTTAACGGTAAGCGGATGCCTAAAAGGTTTTCGGTCAGTGAATGCCCTTCTAGATCGGAATTTTCGTGTAATGTTCATTGATTTATTCACACACAAGATAGAAATCTTCTTTGTGTGTTACATTTCAGTTGGAGATACTACGTACCTGGGCTGCATTATCACCGATACTAATACCCGTGATGAAGAGATTAACATCCCAACCCAGAGCGCCTTGCAATGTAGTGCTGCACTTCATAAGGTGTTCGTGTACAAGCTTCTAAGCAGAAAAACGAAAATGAAGATCTACAAGACCGTAATTAGACCCATTTAATGTACGGATGTGAGGCGTGGACACTGACGCTAAAAGAAGAAAATAAGCTGCTGGTCGCTGAAAGGAAAATGCTCCGTAAAATCTTTGGGCCTAAACCAGACCCAGATGGTTGTTACAGGATCCTAAAGAATGCTGAAGTAGAAGAGCGCTGACCTAAATATAATTGGAGAGACATGCGCATAGACTCCGATGGCTCGGCCATGTTGAGAGGTTGGCTAAAGATCGCAGCGCCAAGAAGGCGTATCTCGGTCGCTCCACGGGTAGACGGCCAGTTGGCCGTCCCCGGTATCGGTTGGAAGATGCAATGGACGCAGACCTTCACGAGCTTGAAGCCGGCAACTGGCAAGAAACTGCACAGGACCGGGATGAATGGCGATGTCTCACGTCGGAGGCCAAGACTCATTTTGGGTCACTGAGCCATCGGAGTAAGTAAGTGATACATTTAAGAAAAACTCTTGTCAAACTTAAGTTTAGCATAACTTTATTATTTGCTAGTGTGATTCTCTACTAAAGAGCAAATATATTTTCAAACAGTTTTTATTGTGTTTGGTTGTCATTATAAAATTTTAATTTTATCAATTGCTTTTGTAATCAATGCTTAATGTAGCCCCAGTCTCAAACAAGCGTATTTTGATCCGTTCTTCATAGAAAATATGTTAACGTTATGGGCCTTGAAACCTAACAAGTAGGCAACAATGTCAGAATTACAAATTACAAGTGTCACCAGAGGCAACACTGCCAAAA
The DNA here is from genome assembly GCA_963924145.1 of Pyrausta purpuralis. Lineage (NCBI taxonomy): Eukaryota > Metazoa > Arthropoda > Insecta > Lepidoptera > Crambidae > Pyrausta > Pyrausta purpuralis. Next base: position 2,219,307 of record OZ001654.1, read on the forward strand.
ACACGGTAGATACACAAAAGCATTGACAAAACGAACGGAGCACGACTGATAAATCCACAAATATTATACAGAGGGCTTACTCTGGAACAAGATGAAATTTTGACTCTAGAAGTTTTTCTCAGACGCCTGTAACGAATTATCAGAAAAAGGTTTCTGTACAAGTATGTGCAATAGCTGTTAAAAATGTATGTTTTGTATTATCATTAATGAATGTTTTAATGAGTAAAGTACGCACCTGCGTAATTGCTTGTTTAATGTTTATGCCTAATTATTGAACAAATAAATAATTGATATGAAGTTAACACCTTTTACACTCCCACAAAATGACGATAAAAATCTGCAATTTTAAAATAAATTTTAGTAAAAAGTTTAAGCAGTTACAAGGTAGGAAAGAAACGGACATACATTGTTTACATGCATTTTAATTTTGGGTAAGTGATGGGTTTATAATCCTTATTTTATAGATGTTAATTCGTGATCGAATTTTCCTATTTGACTTCGTCAAACAGGATAAAGAATTTCGTCATTGACTTGAAAAGTTACAAATCACATAGTAGCACCTTTGAAACTCATGACGGATGTCCACTGACAATGGGAACGTGCCGAGCTAGTTAGCGAGCTAATTATGAACGAGTACACCGACAGTGATGGAGCTGAACTTGTAGTTAAAATGGACAAAATGAACGGGGTTTTCAAAAAGACCAAGACTGTCGTAATAACAAGGGTTGGTGGTATCTCGTAAAAGCTCAGAAAAGTTTAAAACTATTGTAAAGTACCTGCATGTGAGGCGATTTTGACAAAACTCGCCACGCTTGGCAGGCGGGCGTTTGCGAGTGCAGGGGTGCAACTCTTTTTGGCTATCATAAGGTAACGGACGTAACCCTGATAACCAGTAAGCTCAAAGAGCAATAGGTAGGGCACAAAGTGCGAAGAACCGATAGCCGTTGGTGCAGAAAGTTATATATTGGTAACTCTTCGACCATCGTCGCAGCATAGGACCATCGGTAAGATGAACGAGTGATCTTGTAAATATAGCAGAACTAGATGCAGAGCGCTGGAAACTGTGGGGGAGGCCTATGTTCAGCAGTGGACGTTTTTGGCTGATAATGATGATGATGATGAGCGTACAGTAAGAACAGTAAGAACTCAGTTTGTAATTGCGGTGATCAATAAACACCACCATGATAGATATTATGCGAATATAAAGGAAAAGAGAATATTTATTGCATTAGGAGGGTAATGAATCCATTTAAATATGATTGATTTAAGAAAGAAACACGTTCTTTTTTTCCTTTTTACGAAAGCTAATTGTAACAAACTTGAATAATATCAAAACATCCGAAGTCTTGACTAATAAAAAATTGTTCGTGTACAACGAGATAATTTATGAAAACGTAAATGTCGAACCTATTAGCAGAGTTTTGAAGTTCGACGATAAATGATCTTTGGCTCATTATAATAATTTTTAACGCGTTGACGCAGCGTTGACAAGTTGTGCTCATTATGAGAAATAAGCGCATGCCAAGTTAAATGAGCCCTTATTTGTCACGTTCATACTTAAAAGTTCATGTCTAGAAAGTTGAACGGCGAATTATTATTTTTGTGCCCAGTTTTTCTCGATGTTTGTTTATTCCTAATAATTTGCACCATTAGTCTTATTAACTGTTTCCATTCCACAGCACGCACCGGTGCGTTATAACAATTAAATTTCTATTGTGTCTCAAGTGTGGCAGCAAATGGGTTAAAACCATAGAGTAGTATTTAATTCGTCTATTTCTTATTTTTTGTCGCATTTTTGTGCCGCCAGTCTAGGAATAAGGAGATTATAAACTGAAATAAATAAAGCACACATTTTTCCGGTATCATGTAATAGCTTTACCAATGTAAGTGTTGCTTTAGAATGTTTTTAACACTCACAGTGTCATATTTTATATTCATAAAGATGAAATAAGAAACCAAAAATTTGCGCACGGGCGGGACTTGAACCAGCAACCTTTTGGCAAACCGGGCCAAACGCTCTTACCAATTGAGCTACCGTGCTGTTAGTCCGACCCTGCGAAATTTGTGGTCTCTTATGTAAACGTCCGTTGCGTGACGCTTAGCGCCATCTAGCCGTCTGTTTATGAAACAGATGGCCCAAGCAGTTATTCTTTACAGAATAAATTCAACTTGGAAATTGATGTCGCTTCGCTATCTAATGCTTTAGAATGTTTTTAACACTCACAGTGTCATATTTTATATTCATAAAGATGAAATAAGAAACCAAAAATTTGCGCACGGGCGGGACTTGAACCAGCAACCTTTTGGCAAACCGGGCCAAACGCTCTTACCAATTGAGCTACCGTGCTGTTAGTCCGACCCTGCGAAATTTGTGGTCTCTTATGTAAACGTCAGTTGCGTGACGCTTAGCGCCATCTAGCCGTCTGTTTATGAAACAGATGGCCCAAGCAGTTATTCTTTACAGAATAAATTCAACTTGGAAATTGATGTCGCTTCGCTATCTAATGCTTTAGAATGTTTTTAACACTCACAGTGTCATATTTTATATTCATAAAGATGAAATAAGAAACCAAAAATTTGCGCACGGGCGGGACTTGAACCGGCAACCTTTTGGCAAACCGGGCCAAACGCTCTTACCAATTGAGCTACCGTGCTGTTAGTCCGACCCTGCGAAATTTGTGGTCTCTTATGTAAACGTCAGTTGCGTGACGCTTAGCGCCATCTAGCCGTCTGTTTATGAAACAGATGGCCCAAGCAGTTATTCTTTATATGACACTGTGAGTGTTAAAAACATTCTAAAGCATTAGATAGCGAAGCGACATCAATTTCCAAGTTGAATTTATTCTGTAAAGAATAACTGCTTGGGCCATCTGTTTCATAAACAGACGGCTAGATGGCGCTAAGCGTCACGCAACTGACGTTTACATAAGAGACCACAAATTTCGCAGGGTCGGACTAACAGCACGGTAGCTCAATTGGTAAGAGCGTTTGGCCCGGTTTGCCAAAAGGTTGCTGGTTCAAGTCCCGCCCGTGCGCAAATTTTTGGTTTCTTATTTCATCTTTATGAATATAAAATATGACACTGTGAGTGTTAAAAACATTCTAAAGCATTAGATAGCGAAGCGACATCAATTTCCAAGTTGAATTTATTCTGTAAAGAATAACTGCTTGGGCCATCTGTTTCATAAACAGACGGCTAGATGGCGCTAAGCGTCACGCAACTGACGTTTACATAAGAGACCACAAATTTCGCAGGGTCGGACTAACAGCACGGTAGCTCAATTGGTAAGAGCGTTTGGCCCGGTTTGCCAAAAGGTTGCTGGTTCAAGTCCCGCCCGTGCGCAAATTTTTGGTTTCTTATTTCATCTTTATGAATATAAAATATGACACTGTGAGTGTTAAAAACATTCTAAAGCATTAGATAGCGAAGCGACATCAATTTCCAAGTTGAATTTATTCTGTAAAGAATAACTGCTTGGGCCATCTGTTTCATAAACAGACGGCTAGATGGCGCTAAGCGTCACGCAACTGACGTTTACATAAGAGACCACAAATTTCGCAGGGTCGGACTAACAGCACGGTAGCTCAATTGGTAAGAGCGTTTGGCCCGGTTTGCCAAAAGGTTGCTGGTTCAAGTCCCGCCCGTGCGCAAATTTTTGGTTTCTTATTTCATCTTTATGAATATAAAATATGACACTGTGAGTGTTAAAAACATTCTAAAGCATTAGATAGCGAAGCGACATCAATTTCCAAGTTGAATTTATTCTGTAAAGAATAACTGCTTGGGCCATCTGTTTCATAAACAGACGGCTAGATGGCGCTAAGCGTCACGCAACTGACGTTTACATAAGAGACCACAAATTTCGCAGGGTCGGACTAACAGCACGGTAGCTCAATTGGTAAGAGCGTTTGGCCCGGTTTGCCAAAAGGTTGCTGGTTCAAGTCCCGCCCGTGCGCAAATTTTTGGTTTCTTATTTCATCTTTATGAATATAAAATATGACACTGTGAGTGTTAAAAACATTCTAAAGCATTAGATAGCGAAGCGACATCAATTTCCAAGTTGAATTTATTCTGTAAAGAATAACTGCTTGGGCCATCTGTTTCATAAACAGACGGCTAGATGGCGCTAAGCGTCACGCAACTGACGTTTACATAAGAGACCACAAATTTCGCAGGGTCGGACTAACAGCACGGTAGCTCAATTGGTAAGAGCGTTTGGCCCGGTTTGCCAAAAGGTTGCTGGTTCAAGTCCCGCCCGTGCGCAAATTTTTGGTTTCTTATTTCATCTTTATGAATGTAAGTGTTTCTTTTGTTTTAATTTGCAATCTGTTAAGTATTTTGTAATAATTTCTTGATTTCACTAACATTAGAATAGGAGCAATTTGTTACGGATATATTTTATTGATAATATTGTCCTTTTATTTGTAGTAGATTGATTCAGTAAAATCTAAATTTTACATTGATTTATAATAATATTACTGTACTTATAAGGAAGCTCAAAATGACAGCGAGTGATTGAGAGGGATTTGTTCGGTATTTCTCTACAAGATCGAATCAAAAATGAGGAGATACGAGGAAAAACTAAGGTAACAGACTTAGCTCTGAGAATCAGGAAGTTTAAGAGGTTCAGCAGTTTACACCCTAGTTGATAATAATGCTGATGATATTACTGTACTTTAATATATACTTCGTCTAAATATATACGACGTCCACTGCTGAACTCAGGCCTCCCTTACGGTTTTCCACAGCGACCGAACGCAAGCGGTATGTATCCAGTTTGATCCTGCTTTATTTACAAGGTCGTCCATCTCATCTAAGGACGTCCTACGCTGCGACTTTGGTCATAGGGTCTCCAATCTAGAACTTGCTCCAACGGCATAAGTTCTTCGCGCTATGTGGTCTGCCCATTGCCACTTGAGCTTACTGATTAGGGCTATGTCCGTTACCTTAGTTCTTCCACGTATCTCCTTCTACTAACTATACAGGGTGGCCAAAACAGTGACGTCCAAAAAATTTTTTGGAAGCCTAACATCCAGTGCTTTTCAAATATATCCTACGTATGTTAGCTCAATCTTCATAGATTTCGAGATATTATTTTTTTCGTAAATTTTAAGAATTCTCAAACAAATATTTTCTCCACTTTTTATGGTGTTATGTCGTGTTTTTATGACATCATCATCATCATTATTATCAGCTAAAAGGACATCCACTGATGAATATAGGCCTCCTCCACGGCTTTCCACAGCGACCGATCACTAGTGATCTGCATGCAGTTTGATCCTGCGATCTTTGTAAGGTCGTCGTCTTTTATGACGGTATGATTCTTATTAATGTAATTTACTTAGATAAAATTATGACCTAGCTTAAGCTAAGAGTAACAAAAGTAAAAAAAAATGAAAAAAGGCCTCGAAAACTAAAAAAAAATCGGTATCATAAATTTGGTATATATGGATAGCCTTGAATGTAAGGCTTTCAAAAAAAAAATTTGGACGTCAATGTTTAGGCCATGCTTTATTTACTTGACGTAAAATATTCTTCTATATCAAAAATGATTCTTCAATGACAAGTGGCTATTGTAACAAAAATCAACACGGTCAGTATGTTGTTTGAATGGAGATGTTTGGTGCGATTCTGCGTCAATCTGTCATTATTATTGCCTAACAATTTATTGTCAACTGAGTTTGGTGTTAAATGGACTAGCGCTTGCTTGTTGGAGTTTTTAGCGTCTTTTGTTAATGGCCACGAAATAGCAAATGAATGTCAATTATTCCGCGTTTTGTGGTCCAAGTTTTGAAAAAATACGAAGTCAATATTAGACTTTTTATTTATTTAATAGAAGTAACTACTCCAAGTTTTCTTACAGTGCTCATATCACACGGAGACACATCTATACGAGTATAGATGTGTCTCCACTATGATTTGCGTTTGAATTTTCAAGTGATAAAATTGTGGGTTGAGCAAGTACACTCAAACCCGCCCAAGATAACTAAGTTAACAGGTTAGGTGTTGATTTAAGTATATGATATCTTTTTACCGAAACCTCCGGCTTATTGGCGTATTTATTTATAAAGTATATAAAATTACAGTCTTAACTTGCTTATAACTTATAAAGTTCTAAATTTCAGACTAACATGTAGTCCAACATGATTGGACACATGGTGAAAAATACATTTTTTTGTGTGTTATCGTTTGGGATAAGAACAAAAAAGTATTGTTTATTATTTTCATCGGGTTTTAGTTACATCATTTGTACCACATAAAAGTCGTGTCGATCAAAGCCTTTGGGCAGCTTTATTTGCGCGCGGTGGGGTTGTGTGCTCAAAGCGACAATGCCGATTAGCGTTTCGCTCCTAACGAGATTGTCACTCGGTTGTGTTCGGTTCTGTTACGTAACGCACGTGGCGATTCACGTTTTGGATATGAGTGTTATCAAGAAAGAAAGAAATAATCCATCCATGGATGGATAATGGATCCATGACTGATATCATCACTATATATTTAATAAAACACGGTCTAAAAAGAACGAAACAAGAACTTTGATTTTATTTTATTATTGTAATAAATCTGTTTTGCTACAGTAGGTGGCATACGACCATGGCTATATTTTCTTGTTTCGTACTTTTTAGAGCGTGTTTTAAGTAGTCGGGTTTTAGTTATATAAACTTTTTATTTAACTTATTTTGAAGTTATGTAAATTTGTGTTAGGTATTATTATGCAGAGAAGACCTAGTATACGAGGGTCAAACTGAAAGTTCTTAGAAAATCAAAAACTGATTACATTAGCCAGTTATTAGTTTTATTATATCTTTTCAAAATATTGTCCATTGACGTCAATACACCGCTGCATGCGATGGAACCACTGGGAAAAGCACTTTGCCCACTCGTCCTTAGGGGTCTCTTCAATGGCATCGCGATACGCAGCCACCGCTTCTTCAGCATTCATAAACCGCTTTCCTTTAAGTTTTTCTTTAATTTTTGGAAATAAATAAAAATCACAAGGCGCGAGGTCGGGGCTATACGGCGGGTGACCCAGTAATTCAACGTTTGATGTCGCCAAATAGTCGATCGTTCGCTTGGCGGTGTGCGACGAGGCGTTGTCGTGGTGAAGGAGGATCCTACTGCGAGGTCGTTTCTCTCGAACTTTTTCCAAGACAAGTGGCAAACAATTGGTAGTGTACCATTCTGCAGAAACTGTTTTTTGATCCTCTAACACAATTGTTGCGAAATGATCTATCCTTCCAAAGAACGAGGCCACCATTTTTTTTCCCGCACTTCGATCTCTCTTCACTTTAGTTGGCAACTCCTCGAAAGGAAACACCCACTGAGCAGATTGTCTTTTGGTTTCAGGATCATAACAGTAAATCCAGCTTTCGTCACCTGTTAGTATGTCGAACACAGCATTTGAGTCACCTCCGTTAAATCTTTCAATCATTTTACGGCACCAATCCACACGATGGAGTTTTTGAGCCTTAGTCAAATTATGAGGTATCCACCGGGCGCAAAGCTTCCTGACCGCTAAATGTTCGTGGAGGATTTTGTGCACTTGACTCATACCGATGCCTAAGCTTGTCCGAATCTGCTGATAGGTCACTCTTTTGTCAGTCTCTATCATACGCCGCACAACACAGATGTTATTTTCAGTCGTCGCCGTAGAAGGCCGTCCCTCACGTACATCATCAGTGAGATTAGTGCGACCACGTTTAAACTCATTAAACCAGTTGTAAACAGTCGCACGAGATGGGGCTTCATCGTGAAAGGCCAATCGTTGTCTATCATAACTTTCTTGTTGACTTAAATGACATCGAAAGTCATAAAAAATCATTGCACGAAAATTTTCTCGTGTTAAATTCATGTTGACGTGACACAGACAATTTTCAATTTGCCGCCAAATCGTAAAACAAATGACAAATGAATGAAATATATACTCAGTAATATTGGCAAAGAGTTCTATTTTCAAATTTTAGAATATTTTTTTTATTATATTGTTTATAAGTGGCCAGTTCTAAGAACTTTCAGTTTGACCCTCGTAGTACCTAACACCTAACTAGTTTAAAAGTGGGTTTATAAATTCTTGCAATTATCAGGTAATTGCAAGCAAAGCCGTGAGCAACAGCTTTTTCATTTGATACCCCACACCACACCGTTTTGTTTGTTTTAGTTCTTTACTTTAAGTATTCGAGAGGGCGCTGCCGCTGTAGTCAAAGTTACGTAACTTAATGCAGCCTATAACCAGAGGACGATCAAGAGGCTTCCAATGACATCATGATAAATAGTTTAGTAGTAAGGAGGGAACAGATGAACATCCATAACCACATACATAAATAGATAAGTAAATACAGGATAAAATCATAACCCTCCTTTTTGCTTCACCGTAGTCGGGTAAAAAACTGCCTTGGTGGCGCTGCAGCAAGAATGTCGCACTTTAAAGCGACGGCTGCGCCAGAGGTACAAAGCCTACTTAGTCCGAAAATGTGCTCAAAAGTTAACCCTATTTAGTTAATTTTGCATAATATACTTCCTTTTCCATGTCTGAAAGATACACATTCATAAGTGCGTAATCACTGACTACATAGCAAGACCATCTCTCGATTAACAGATTAAAATAGCATTGGGATATAGGTGTATTGAGGATCCCAGTCATTTTTTTTTTATATTACAATAGCAAGAAAATGCATTCTTAAAAATACATTTCTCAATCTTACAAACACGTTGTCCATTTTCCCCTACATTTTCATTGTTATGAAATTCCACGTTGTTTGGGAAATAATAAGTTTCTATTTAAATCGGAGGGCATCGCATAATGGAGGACTGCCGGTGACAACAATACGAGGGCGCGGGTTCGATTCTCGGCCCGGCCACCTTATCGAGATTGGGCAGGACTGTTTTTGGGTTGCTATTTAGCTTGGAAGTCAAGAAGTAATCTCGATCAATATTTTGTTAACAAGTTGATAATTCTGGTATAGTTTCATTCCAAAAACTGGAAAGCAATTGACCAAGAAAACATTCATTAAGTTAAAGTCTCAGACTTAATTAAAAGTATTTGATGCAATACATATACTTCTGAAATGAAAGTGGTAGCTTAATACCAGTCTTTTGGGTCATATGACCATAAATAAAATAAGAATCTAAAGGTAGAACCAAAATTTGTTCAAACAATTCCAATGTTTTTGTTTACAACAGTTATGTTAACTGCTTTCTTGTAGATTATTACGTTATATTGAGCTATTATCTTTAAATCGAACAATAGCATTGTTTGTATATTTATTAGCCGATGCCGACAAAAGCGATCATAAAATCATAACAGGCCATTTAGTCAAAGAACTCACATTTAACTCGAAACGAGAGCTATTTTTCGAAGTGTCCACTATAATAAATCAATACTTATTACTCAGTGTTCCCATAATAATATCGCTTTGTGTATTGTCCAGAGGGCGCAAAGAGGCTAATAAAGCACTATCAGATCGAAAACCAAAGTCATTAAGGAGACGTTCGTCAAACAATGCTATCATTTGTCGCATGAACTCAGATTCTGTCGCATCGAACATCGCTACACATTTTGACAAAGTTCTAAAATCACGATATTCTGTTACTGAAGTTGGACCGTGTCAAAGTATCGAGTGCCTGCGCGGGAGTCTCTATCTTGATTCCGATAAGAGCGTAGAGGATGGCATAAGGAGTGCTCCTTTGTCCGTCTGTCAATCATTTATGGATCTCATCAGACCCGCATGTGAAATAAATGTAACCTTTGTAGTTTATGATGGCATTACCATTTTTGATGCTTGTGTTTTGAAATTGTCGTTGATTCAGTTGATATTATAAACGATCATATAAGAAATACGGCATGATCCAGTACTCTCTGAAAATGCGTTGATTGACACGCAGCGATAGAAAAATACAACTTTTGTAAAAAAAACTATCCCAAGTACTCTTTGCTTGCTAGTGCATGCGATGAAGATTAATTAGGTATTATTTATTTATTTGTAACTTTTTACATATTTATAATGAAAACGGTATACTTACATTAAATATTTGCCCTAATTAACCCTCCCAGTGTGCTCCGTGGTCTTTTAGACCCGATTTATTATGACTTATAATCCTTATGTCACCAGCCTTATAGATCACAATTGACTAGCACAATTATATTACAGGCCGTTAATATTTCGCGCAAACAAATAGTTAAATATTTTTATGTGAGATCGCTCGTAAACCCTGATTGAAGCTCGGTTTAACGGCCGCAGCACAATGGTACAAATTATTGGGGTTTGAGATAGCACTCGTGTACTTTACGATATGTAACTACACAGGTACAGATTAAGTTTTGTCATTAGAGGGTTACTTGGTGATGTGGTTCTTTGGATAAATATCCAATATGTCAGTATTACCTACCAATATTGAGAAAATGTTCATTGCGTTTTTTACGACATTGAAAATCGATAAATACGAGGGATTATTATCGATCTTTGTGTGAGTGTGGTGGTGTTGTTCTTCAAAAAAGGAGACAAAACCTTATTGAAGAACTATAGACCCATCTCACTCCTGAGCCATGTCTACAAACTGTTCTCAAGGGTCATCACGAATCGTCTCGCACGTAGGTTTGATGACTTCCAGCCTCCCGAACAAGCCGGATTCCGAAAAGGCTACAGTACCATAGACCACATTCATACGCTTAGGCAAATTATACAGAAGTCCGAGGAGTATAATATGCCTCTATGTTTAGCTTTTGTGGACTATGAGAAGGCCTTTGATTCGATCGAAACTTGGGCGGTGCTTCGGTCTCTTCAGCGGTGCCACATAGACTATAGGTATATAGAGGTGTTAAAGTGTCTGTATAACAACGCCACCTTGTCGGTCCGAGTACAGGAACAGAAGACGAGGGCGATTCCATTGCAACGAAGTGTAAGACAGGGCGATGTAATATCTCCGAAACTGTTTACAGCGGCATTGGAAGACGCCTTCAAACTCCTGGAATGGGAAGGATTCGGCATCTCCGTCAATGGCGAATACATAACACACCTTCGGTTTGCCGATGATATAGTCGTTGTGGCAAAGACGCTGGATGATCTTGGCACTATGCTCGAAGACCTGGACCGAGTATCCCAACAAGTGGGTCTTAAAATGAACATGGAAAAGACGAAAATTATGTCAAGCTCCCTTGTTGTACCCACTCCAGTGTCTGTTGGGAACTCAACTCTCGAAGTTGTCGACGAGTACGTCTACCTGGGACAAGTGATCCAATTGGGTAGGTCCAACTTTGAGAAAGAGGTCAATCGACGAATCCAACTCGGCTGGGCAGCGTTTGGGAAATTGCGCAAGAGCGTCTTCTCGTCTCAATTACCTCAGTGTCTGAAGACGAAAGTCTTCAACCAGTGTGTGTTACCAGTGATGACATACGGATCCGAAACGTGGTCTCTAACTATGGGCCTCATAAAGAAGTTCAAAACTACACAACGAGCGATGGAGCGGGCTATGCTCGGTGTTTCTCTACGGGATCGAATCAGAAACGAGGAGATACGTAGAAGAACCAAGGTAACGGACATAGCCTTGAGAATCAGTAAGCTTAAGTGGCAGTGGGCCGGGCACATAGCGCGAAGAACTGATGGCCGTTGGGGCAGGAAAGTTCTAGATTGGAGACCCTTCGACCAAAGACGCAGCGTAGGACGTCCACCAACAAGATGGACAGACGACCTTAAAAAGATCGCAGGATCAAACTGGATGCAGACCGCTAGTGATCGGTCAATGTGAAAAGCCGATGGGGAGGCCTATGTCCAGCAGTGGACGTCCTTTGGCTGATAATGATGATGATGACGATTATCAATCTTTGAGAAATATTTCTGTTTACTTAACACGTAATTTGAGAAGACACACGCTAGATCCTGCCCGATAAAAACGTTAATCTTCGGTTAACGACCCACAATTCCATTGCATTTTAATTCAAATAACTTCCAACGTGTCACACTCTCGTCAAAACTATGAAATAACACGTCACAACGAGTTAAAATCGAAGTCTTCTAACCCTAACAAATCGATACAGTTTACAGGGCACCATAGAGCATGGGAATTTCAATGTATAGACAGGCAGGGGTAACAATGACCACCTGAACCCTTCCCCAAGATTTATTAACTGGTTTCACATAATACGTATTTAAAATACATGTGTCTGTACGTACGTGAATGCATTATTGATATTATATGATAGTTTATTTTAGGCAACATTGTATTTGTGACGTCTTAGAAAACATTCGGACGCTTTGTCGGCGGCGATGGAGGGTTAAAAACGATTCGGAGTTCCTCGTTTGAACACGTTAAACTCAAAATAATGTCAGCTATTGATATAAAAGGTACTATTAAGCAATTTTAACACCGTTTCTGTTAATTTGTAAATGCCGACATTTTGAGTTATAATTTCTAAGACTTCAGTGTGAAGGAAATATTAAAATAAAAGTTGCGAGTTAATCTAGGAATAAAATAAAAAATCCATTTTTATGTTGAAATCACAAAACTTTTATTATTGCAAAAAAATGTCGCCGCTAATTTTCGCAACCTCGAGTCTGAGACTTTATATAATCTCCGTTAATAATTTGAGAAGTATTATTTAGAAGTTTTCTTCAAAGAAACTTTTAAAACTTTTTTGTTGTTGTGCTGTCAATTTTCAAACCGACAATTTTGTAGGAAACGTGTTTCCATTTTTATCTTCGAACATAATATCCTTTTCTTACTACCTGTAAATGGTTTAGTTTCTTCTTGTGATTTTGATAGCACGTCATATAAATCAAATCCATTGATACTTACCACATAAAGTTGTTAACTTTGAATCACTTTTGCGTGAATACGTATATAAAAAATACACAATATGAAACATTACATATGCTTAGGTGTATTAAGATACATTTTCATAATACTTTAACTTCTGTGCACACTACAAATAAATACAAAAATATATTTAAAATACGGAACCACGAAACCTTTCAAAAAATATTCAGTTCCAATTTCCTAAACCACCACTGGCGGTGCGTCGGACATAACAAATTGTAGGGATTTCGGTCTGGGTTGTTAGTATGGGTCATCGGCCCGATGCGATTTGGGACAACCTTTGGACGCGACGTCGTCTTTTATTATTACTGATTGACAACCCTAGTTGCAGTGGGAAAGGATTTTTTGACGAAAAAGTGATCAAAAATTGAGTTGAGAGTTTTTTGCTGGCGACCGAGAAAGTACAAATTTGGTGGCAGTAACATTGGGTTTTATTATCACCAAATTTTTACTTTTGCAATGAAAACTATGTACTTAATATTTTAATAAAATATTTGATTGCTTGGAATAATTAAATTCTTAATCTCTACGCGACAAGTGTGCTAAATAAATTGATAAAAAAAGATAATTCAACCATCAATGTATGTATTTTATAAATAGAACAGTTTATAAACGCAGTAAGTTATTAAATATTTTTCACGCTATCTGACCGGCAACGTTCAATTACGTGTCATGTAATGTTGACTAAAAGAGACTCCTCGGCTTACGGGTCGAAATATTGTATGAAAGTCCATTACGCGATAGTTGGTAATATGACATAATTCGCCTGCACATCATCCAGCGAAGAAGAGATAATTCGCAAATCCGACTGGCCACCTCGCGCCGGAAAGAAAAAAAAATTGCATAATTATTACATCAATCATATTTGGCTGTATGACTTGTTATTAGTGACGACCCGTCTGGTGAAGTGGTCGAGAAATCGCCTACTACGCAGCGGGTTGCGGGTTCGATCCCCGCAAAATACATACATTTGTGTGCATGAACATGTCTGTTTGTATTGGTCTGGGTGTTTTCTATGTATATCATGTATGTATTTACAAACAAAAAGTATTTAAGTATTATATCCGTTGTCTGGCTCTCCCACATAACACAAGCTTTGAGTAGCTTACTTTGGGACTAGATGGCGATGTGTGGGAATGTCCAAAGGATATTTAGTTATTTATTAGTAAAATGGAGAATTAATTTTAGAAAAAATAAGTTGATGTGTACATTTATTTCATTGAAATGATTTGGTGCAGCGTGGCGCGCGGGTGCATACTTCAAATTACTAGTTACCATCGTTTTATTACTTTACAGAAAGCGTGAAAAGCAAAATACACTTCAGGCATAAAGGTGTCTTTGTCTTGGGCTAAACTTAATTCCCTCGCTATACTCAGGATTTTCTATTTATTATCCCTTGCTGACGCTCGGGAGTAAAACTATGAAAGCCTTCGCTACGCCCTGAGTGAATAATCTACTATTCGTCTTGTCTTTTCCAACCATGCCAATATATCAATTGAGCAAAATCAAACTAACTCTTTTATATGTTCAGTAGAAACTAAGAGTTGTATTTATGTGAAGTCAATTTAAATATAAAATATTATCTCAACAATCGTAATTACACATTTGTATTAATTGCTTTCATATCATACATCTGTTTATTCTATGCAACTTTCATTGGCGACCGTACCTCTAAGTGTTAAAGGGCAAAGGTCAAATTGCTAAGACGGAAAGACGCATAGAAACGCTTTCAACGAGCTTTATATGACTTCTCTTACAACATGGACTATAAGCTTACAGTTACTAAATAACGCTGCTAATAATAGGTACTTGAAATGGTGTGAAAGTGTGTTCATCAATTACGTCTTAACGGCTAAATGTACAAGAAATGCTTAAAAAAATACGTGATGTTTCGCATTTGATACAAATGTATCAAATGCGAAATTAATATAACGAAATATGTTTTACATGATCGCCGAAGTATAATAAAAGCATTATTTATGTTTAAATAGAACTAATAACTTTGAGTAAATTAAGCCTTATATATTTCAATTTTCTTTATTATTAGTGTAGTCCCAAAGGTTATTGGTATTAAGGCTATTGGTTAAAGTGGTAGATGTAATTATTCAAACGTCAGATATATAAAGCAACTGATTCCAAAATGACAGTTACATAATAGCTGACAAACATGTGTCGTTTTCAAATTAGCCATATTGCATTTTGTTCTATTAATATTTCATATCTGACTATTGAAAAACCTAAGAGTTTGTACCCTTGTTACCGTTATTGAATAGTCAATGCTTGATTGTTTACAAATACAGTTAATGTTCCTTATATCAACTCAAGTTCCTCATTTGGATGATAAGTCAACCTTTGTGACTCTACATTTTCCGTTTGTTAGCTACATTGTCACAATATTGACGTTTGACAGCTGTCAACAGTGTGAATGATCGCCAGTGACAAAGCAAAAGTAACTATTGAAGAGGATAAAAGAACAATTATAAGTTACACACATTGCGATAGTATAAAGTTCTATTGCATTATTTTGTGCTGTGCTGAAAAAAAAAGCTTTCGTGTTAATGATTCGATTATTGATCTTCGTCTTTGTCTTTTTATCGGAATGGTTTTATTTCCTTTTTTTAACTAAAAACTAAGCCTGTATGCAAAGGGTTGAAACTTTAGTAATAACGTAAGTAGGTAATAAGAAACTACAGCTGATCGTATAGGATAGCATTCCCACCGCGAAAATAAATTAAGAAGAGAGGCCTAGTTTCAGCAGGAGACGTCCTAAGGCTACTAATGATGTGATGCCGAAATGCAGGAAAGTAGAAAAAACCTCAACGCAGGTTCATAAAACCGAAACCAACTAAACCAAATCACTTCCACTCTCAAATCCTCGCATTCTTGTATGATTATCGTCCTATTCCGAGAAACAATGGCTACCATATTACTCCTGTTGGCTCGTCCGGTTAGCGCCGGTAGTTATGAACAAACAACGGATCTGCGTCGGACTTGTTTCGACTGTGATAATTGAACGGATAAAGAACAGAATTAGGCTGCGTAGGTTAGCGGTCGGGGTAGTCGGACACAAAAATAATATAAGATTTAATTTATTGATGATTATTAGACGGCCTGCTTTAAAATATATTGTTTTAAACCGGCGGCGAGCGCAATAAACGATTATGAAGGAGGGTTGACCGATTTGTCAATAACAACCCACCCGCAAGTTCTCTTCGGTTATTCCGTGACCATTGTACTTGCAACCGTGCCGAAATATCGGAAGCTTGTAAATCATAAGGTATGCTGTCAATCCGGTATCTTATTCTACTGTTTCACAATGTCCTTTAAGTCCTGGTTAGCGTTAATAGTGTTCAATACTTCATATTGCTATAGGACGTTTCATATTTGATTTGATTTTTTTGTTAAGTTCGTGCTTATTTGTCGATGGTTTTAAAATGACCGTAATCTACAACATTACACGCCCATTTTTACCAACGTCCGATAATACTTTAGTTAGTTTGTTAGTTTGGCTGGGGTGTGTTCCGCACTTAGCCTCACGATCGGGCCATTGTATGTGTGTCCCTCTTTTTTTATTCTAACCACCCTAAATTTTCCCAGAAGGCTAGCAGTCTACCGAGATTGCATGGCGTCCGGGAAAGTGGCTGGGGATTTGAGAATATTTGCCCGTTCTTGCATCACGCCTGTGCACTCCATGAGCACATGGTGTGGTGTTCCTTCTGCCGTCATGCACCCTCTGCATAGGGGGCTGTCTGTGACACCTATTGCGAATAGGTGCTTGTTAAAAAGACTGTGGCCGGTTATAGTACTTATAACTGTGCGTAGTTTGTCTCTTGGTAAGCGAATGAGGTTGCGGGCAAACCTTTTCGAAGCTTCCGGGACTGCGTTCTTTGTTTGCCTGCAACATTCACTGTTTCTCCACTCTGCTTGGTGCTGCTTCAGTTTCTGCACGTAGCCAAAGTCTTATTTGGGCCTGCGGTATGGGCAGTAAAGCTTCCGGTCCATATACCGTTGTTGCTGAGCCCCGCTTGGCATTTCGTCAGCTGCATCGTAACCTATCCGATAATACTTAGTAAGTAATGTAAGTTAGTCCGATAATACTTATCCGACTAACTTACATTTACATAAATGTCATTATAAAACCGGTCGCTTTATACTTATTTGGTCGGATAAGTCCTATGTGACGTTGGTAAAATCGACTCTAGATACTCGTAAGTGTACAACGACCGATTTTAAAATTACATTTACATTCATGATTGCTGACAAATAGGTGACGTTTTCAAATTAGGCGTATTGTACTTTATTCGACGTTTTTTTTTTATCTGACTTTGGAAAAATCAGGTCTTAAATAAAAAAAATGATCAGGAGAATATGCAGTAGTATTTGCATCTGCCTGATTAAATGTTATCCATGATTTACAAGTTGCCTGATGAATGCACTTACCTATTTCGGTGTAGAGACAATGGTCTAAGATATTACGTCTGTATTTAAATTGTTAAAACCTGTGCTCATTATAGCCAAGAAATTGGTAGTTTTGCCTGGAATACTTTCCGGTGGTATAGAAAATGTGCTGTCTTATACATTTTAATGTGATCTTTTCGAACAACTTTTCCGCCTCGTATCATAGCCGCTTGGTAAAATGGTGCCCAGAAAAACATTTCAGATGATATTTATCCTTTTCGGGTTCTTAAACGTTAAAATATATATGCCAAAATTAAAGGAGAGTATTTTTTTCATAAAATCAATAGTTTTGGTGTACAAACTCCACAAAGTGTTAAGTAACTCGCGTTTTTGCCGAATACCATTTATTTTATTTGGAAAACAGTATCTTTTTAAATAATTTTAAAGATTTTTTTTACTCTGGGCACTTCCATCACAAATAAAGTTTAAGCAGCAACTAATTTTTAAGTCAGACTGTAGAAATCATAGTTTGGTTCGATTTGTGTATGTTTGGCGTTAATGTATAGCCATCGTCAATTTCAATCCTAAGAACACAGAAATTTGTAAGAAGTGTTTCTTTTTGACAAAATAGGTGCAGTTTTTAATAAAAAAATCATTTACATAAAAAGTAAGTTAATAGGATAACCACCAGTGTTTACTAACTATATGTTGAAAGAACATCGATTTAAGGTTTCAGCACATTTATTATTTTTTTATTTAAGAACTTAATTGAACAAAAAACTGTGTACAAAAAGTGGACTTAATGCTAAAGCATTCTCTCCCGTCATGCGGAAAGATTATCCGTTACGGGAATAACATCTATTAACTCGAGGCGTTCAGTATTCTCTGTATGATATTCCATTAATCAACGCACATCCACTTCGCAACATCACTACTTCGGATTGAGATCATTGAGATCAACTCGGGAGTTCGAGACCCCCTCTCGACCAGCAGCGCATGCTTGTTTGTAACGGCGAGTCGCCCGATGGTTGCCAACTACCATTCCACCCTTTTCAACGAGCTGTCATTCACAAGAAGAACTGTCATAAGTTGTAGCAAACGCGATCAGGTGCCGATCCCATGCCGAGGCGTTGCTGATCCTACGTTACGTGCTTTCGTATGGTTGACGCCTTGCTGTTCCTATTACGGCTGGATAAATGTAACTTAACCTTAAGTAAAAGAAAAATAATAACTGGTTCTCATTAGGTTTTTAAACAAGTAATCATGTTAATTTTATGATATTTCATATATTACTCAAAAGTAAGTAGTCATCGTTTTTTCCGCCAGCTTCTATCATATTCGTCTCATTCCTAAACCTTTTCAAGTTCATTCATAGAATACAGTCGCAGACATAAGTTAGCGCTCTTTAGTGGCTCGTTCAGAAAGGGCCGGTAAAAAGTGTTAATTTGAACAAATAATGATCATAGCCCCACTTAGTGGGTGTGTGACGCTTCCCAGAAGGACGCAGTGGTTATGAACAGGAGAGGACTCCTGTGGTACGCGTGAGGGACGAGAAACGGCATGGAGTCGCCAACGTACGTGTATTTTTGTGGAACGTTGAAAATCTAAATATATAATAAAGTATTATATTATCTGGGATAATAATAAATGTGGATACTGCAGTCCTAATGCAAACGCAACGAGTACTACGTCCAACAAAGTTTTATTTTTTTGTAAAAAAAAACGAATTTTGAGATTGATTCAAGGTCAGCAAGCCAGCCCGGCTAGTATAAAAATATATACATAGGTAGCTTTAATCAAAGTATACTCACCTATACAATTAAATAAATAGAAGTAAAGCCATAAATAAACAAATATAATAGGAATCTGGTATGCATTTCCGCTGCGAGTCCACGTATCTCGCTAGCCAGGAAGCTATGTTCCTGGCATAGTCCATTACTTAAACAAACCGGGGTGTGTGTAGCCACCACTTTACACCGCGCGAGTGGTTTGTCCGCCGTGTGTACCGGCCCCAAAATAACAATATTTATTGTCTTTATTTATACCTCTAACACAACTATACTCCACTTCGTTTAACCATGAGATTTTTAAGGTGTTTGTGAGATAGTTTTCAGTTACATTTCTTTAATAGGGTATGTTTTAGATAGAATGCAAGAAATAACTGACTTTACAGTTACTTTAAGGATATTTGTTCATATATTTTAATATATTTTTAGGCAAATTTTTCATTTCATTTATTAATAAAAAGATTTCATTTCATTTTTTCATACATGCATACTAGGTGTTACAAATTTACATATTATGTGATATATATGTGTTCATAAAGTGTATTTATAACCTAGTTACTCAGAAGGTATAGCACTTTGAAACAGCTTTAAAGTCAAGGTAATTGAAGAAGCACAGTATCCTTGAACTGCTATTAGTGTTTTAATGTTAATTGTTGATACAGCTCTTGTGTCACCAATACAGAGTAAAAGTTTCGTATGAAAGTAGCTATTGTAAATTGTGAAAATACTTTCACCCCCCAAAAAGGAAATCACGATGTCTGTTATTTGTACTTGACACCCTGGACTTGTGATTTGTTGTAACGAAATAGTTGGCCCAATATTTGGTGAAGAAGTTTGGACGGTGACAGGAGTGTACTTATTTAGTTGTAGCTTTGAGTTTGTTATATCCGTTTTGAGAACGTTTAACTTGTATGTGAGATGTAAGTAGAATCCGAGAAGTCGTTCCATTCATTGATATTTTAGGTCGGTCTATTTAGTAAAAAGAACACTTAAATCATGTGCCTCCACCGCCGTTCCTTTAGCTAGCCATAGCTACTATGATTTCATTTTGTTTCTATTCACAACAAGAATAAAATTTGCCATTTTTTATTTCTGATTTCTAAGTGGGCCTTCACATAAGAGTGACAGCAACACGGCAGCAGCGGACCTATACGTAAAATACTATGGCACTGCTGCTGTGAGACTGGCCGCACTTCGCGCAGCTTTTGCCATTAATGTATGAAATCATCATACAGCTAAAGTCGCCTAAATGTGAAAGCGCTGGGAGAATCTCTCGTCATGCCAGCCTTAACGACATAATCCGCAGGGTTCTTGCCACCGCTTCGATTCAAGCTATTATTAAACCGAATGGGTTGGTCCGGAGCGGTGGTAAGAGGCCTGATGGTATGACTCTGGTTCCGTGAAGAATGGGACAACCGCTAGTGTGGGACGCGACCTGCGTCGATTCCCTGGCTCCATCTCATCTTCCACAAACCTCGTCTGGGGCTGGAAGCGCTGCTGCTTCCGCCGAGTCTCTCAAACGGCGCAAATATGCTGAGCTAAGTAGCTCTTACGTGTTTGAGCCGTTTGGGGTTGAGACTCTTGAGCCGTGGGGGCCTAGTGCACATCGCCTGTACAATGAATAAGCTAAGCGGTTAATTGATTGTACGGGCGACCGGAGAGCTGGCGCATTTCTAGGCCAAAGGCTTAGTTTAGCAATCCAAAGAGGAAATGCAGCCAGCCTTCACGCCGCTATTGCAAGTCCTAGACTTGGAAAATGTTTTTTATTTGTAAATATTTATTTATTTAAATTAAGGTCAATTTTTCTTTTTTTTTCTTTTACAATAAACATGTATGTTATAATGTGAAAGCGCTCTAAGAACTTTGTAAATGTCCAGCCCCTTACTCTAAGGTTTCAGAAATAAGCCATTTGGCTTACAAATGCTCATACAATATCTTGTCTACAGAAATGGTTCCTTTAAATGATTCTGTTCCCAACCTACAGCCCGATAAGAAACTACCTCACTTCAGTAAATTTCCTCCGAGAAATTCATAGTAATAGCGCTGGAAATAGTGTGAACAAATGGTCATACGCATTGCAACCTCACCGGAGAGTTACGTTCCTGAGTTGTGGGGCGAAGATCCTCGGGACCGGGCTTAATAAGTTAAGCTTCGGTATGCCTATAACATCTGTAAAAAACTTAATTTTACCTGGAACCTTTAAGTTTTATGGCCCACTAAACAGTTGTTAGGAAACTGACTCTGTGCGCTGGTCGTAAAGACGCAGTGTTTATATTCGCGAGACAATGGTAGATAAATAATGAAACTGATCAACTCAGACGTGCTCAAAGGGCGAGTTAACACACACGACATTCGAGATGCGGTTTACACTCAGAATATATCAGCCTGTCTTTCGATATTTTAATTCAGTCTGGTGTGATCTTCTTTAAAGCGAGTTGATTGTAAACCTATTTTTATTTGTGCCCTATCACGTATTACCTCGTCATTTGCACATATAAGATCTTCGTATGACTCATTGGACAAAATAAGAGTTGAGAAATTTCTTGTGAACTAAAATCACATACACAGGATAGGTCAGCTCCACCAAGGAATAAGCCCACCAAGTCTTGTGATAATCTCCGAAGATCGCTAAAACTGCATGATGCATTTCGGGCTTTCAGACATAACCGTCAATCCAGTACCTATACAAATATAGACATTGATCAAAATGTTATGTCATTTAATGTAACGCAGTTAGTACATCAACGCATTCGGCTAAAAGATACCGACACGGATGTAACCATCACATTAAGCCATGTTCATATGAGATGCCGCATTTCTTCACTCCGGCGATAGATGGTACGAGTTTGTCTCTCTGTGATAAGTTGACTGTTCTTCTCAGGCTATACCGAAGCTTATTGCCAAACGTGAGCGAAGTCTGATGTGCATTGGTATCTTTATTTGGAACGTCTGTTTGTTCGCACGCTTTGATTAGTGTGCGATTCCTGCGTTAGAGAATGTTATGGTGAGCCCCGTGCTTCGGCAAACAATAAGCGTAATATTTTTGAGCTGGAACACTGAAAATGAGAAAACATGAGCTATGTTTACATAGACGTGTTTGTATGTGCGAATTTGGTCAAGTGAAAGATGAACAGAATGCGAACTTGCTATACATTTTTAAAGCACACAGTTATTATGTCAACTACCGTGGTGTAGTGGCTAAGCACGCTGGGTTTGAAGGCGTCGCCGCTCCGAGGTCCCGGGTTCGATGATTTGCTACCCAAGACTATTAAGAATAATGTGATTGAGGATTTTTCATGATATATTTTATGTCACAAATAAGGGTACGTTTTATTATTGCCAACGCAAAGGCAACTAAAATTGCAATAAAATTGAGTTTCTTTCTGTGCTCTTGTTTTAAGTTTCAAATTTTAAGTTCATCTAAGTTTCAAATTCATATTGCATTAAATAATAATCTTCAATAAATTTTATAAAGTACTTCATTTTGCATGAATACAAACTTGATCCCCCGTATTTCTTGGTTTAAAAAAACCAATATATCTGTACGATATCTGATTTTTGTTTCGCTCATACCTTTTGTTCAAATAATTAAAAAAAGAACGTCATTTCGTATGAAACATCTGGTAGATATACTGGTTGATTTAGAAATGGTGATACAGGCCTTAATTATTGTTTTATAACAAAACTTAACCTTAATGCCTTTCAAGTCTTTTCTCGCTAAAGCTCTGCGCCAATGTGACCATTGTGACCGAATTAATGATCTCGATAGTTGTTCTCGTCTCGAAGCATTTACGGTCATTTGTGACTGTTTGCAGACATTTACAGGCATATTGAGGAGTACTTCACTATGGTGCAGTAGAATTTGGATTGGGAACAATTGCATTGCTCATTGCGTTTTGTCCTGTCGCAGTGTGGGTTAACAATCTTGTTCTTACTTTCGGGAATCATCATAACATCTATTATAGCTAGAGAAATGTAATACATTCACATTTTATTTAAAAACTCTGCCAAGTGCGCGTCGAACACGCGTGTTGAGGGCCATCATTAACTGAATTAGGGGTCCACTTAATTATATTTAACCAAAATACTACAATAATTTGTTGACAGCAAAATAACGTTTTTCATGGTATTTGTTTGAAGGACAAAGTTATATGTATTTGCGGTTGCAAAAACTACTTAATCATCTCTTTGAAACCAATTTTGGCCATCTTTCACCGCTGTCATTAGAAATAAATAGACGAATATGCGCCAGAGTTACTGTCATGGTTTCGAAGTAACAAATTTCTTTCCTTGTGTCACGAATACCAGACAACGATTATTCAAAAAAAAATTCAAAATTATTTATTTCTGTTAACAATATTTTACAAAATTTGCCAGATATTGAAGCCTCCTTTTAGGCATGGAATTGCCTGTGCCAGGAGACAACGCTCTGCATAACTAGGTTAACAGTATATACTAAGTTACTTACTATCAATCGTATAAGATTATATTATATCATAACATTTTACCTACTTACATGAATTTTTATTTTATTTTAATTACGCATATGGATGTACAAACTTAATTTATCATAATGTGTGCGTGTACTTGTGCATGTGCATTGCATGTGCATGTGGTGTGTGTGTGTGTGCATGTGATGTGTGTGTGTGTGTGTGTGTGTGTGTGTGTGTGTGCATGTGATGTGTGTGTGTGCATGTGATGTGTGTGTGTGTGTGTGTGTGTGTGTGTGTGTGTGTGTGTGTGTGTTGTGTGTGTGTGTGTGTGTGTGTGTGTGTGTGTGTGTTGTGTGTGTGTGTGTGTGTCTGTCTGTGAGATTTTTATGTTATTTTAGGTGTCTCGTTATGATTATGAACGGGGTCTTCCATAAATACCTAAATGCTTAGACTTAGGTTCAAATGGCCATGCTCATCACATAATCATTTGCTCCTTGCGTCATTCTAACCCGCGTCCGATGGCATAGCAGTTAGAAGCGCTAACCACTAGGTACACCAAACGCGTTGTCAAATACACTTTATTTACACAGCGCCGCTAGCGGTCACTGACAGAACTAAAATTTTCGCGTGAAAAGTAGACGACGTCGCTAGCGAGTTAAACCGTCGTCGCTTGTGAGTAAACTCATGGAAACGGTACAGGCCCATTTTAATAGTCGCCTAAGACATTCGACTGGTGAACCAGGACAACAGCTTTATATGCTTAGCTCAGCCACAAGCGTGGACCTACTGCCTCACCTATATCTTGCGTTCCAGGCTTTAGCTCGCACCTGACAAAGGCGAAGGCTTTCACGGCGTTTATAAGAGCGTTGTCCTCGCACAATGCCCGGTATGGATTTATGCCGGCATTCACTGTTTTTCTTGGTACTTGCTACGATTCCCCGGGCAAGTTGAACATTTGTATACTTGAGATTAAGCAGCTAGCGGTTAACTCTGGTTAAAAAAAATGGGAATAGATGCGGATTTCCAGAGCTCGCTTCAGAACTATTTAAATCTGTTGGGTTTGTAATGTTAAATTAGCGGAATCCCGCGGCTTTCCCTGCGTGAATGTCGGATCTCAAAAAATGACACTTTAAATTATAGTCTATGTGCTATTTAGATGTACGAACTATATTATTTTATTGTTTCATCAAAATTTATTTAAATAAATTTATTTAACATTCTTACATCTATTTTCGCAATTACAATATTAGATGAATTATCACAAGAAGCTATCTTCAGATTTTTATAGAATTTAGGTTTTTTGTGTCATTGCTTGTATTGAAAGACGTAGACGTTGTATTAATATAATATTTAAGTAGCATGGAAAAATACGTTATAAAGAAAGAAATTGAGAATTCTTTATACATTTTTAAGATTTCATACTTCTTAGCCTATTCTGGTATTATTGTGTTCATAAAAGAATCTTTAATGACCACGATAATATAAATTGCAGACGTGCGACTTAAACAATTAAGTACAATTTCTCCCAAGTGGACCTACCACTAAGACATTGCCACTTAGTAATATAATTAAAGTTAGTTTCCTTATTCCTCAGAAGACATCTGCTATCACAGAAATTAAGTGGCTTAACCGTCCCTCAGTGCAACCAGTCCTTGACAGAAATTGTTTAACCCTAACATAAACACGCGCAGGGGCGGGGCGGCGCGTTAGCGCTGATTTAGGGCCCATTCGGGGGCCTGCACGACCCGGCACTGGACTTGATTAGATTTTAAAACATGAGCCGCTTTTTGAGGTTAAGATATTACGTTCGACCTTGTATTAGTCGCGATAGAGCGTTCCAAAGGTTACTCTGCTGATGGTGATGCGTAGACACAATTTGAGAGTGAGATATTTTGCGTAAAGAAAGGTAGGTAAAATGAGAAATATAACAAGACAAAACATATGAGAATCTTCGAATATACAGGCTGTTGTTTCGGTCAGCGATGCCCGATTCAGTAATACAAACGATACTGATCCCATAAAAATAAAATATTCTTTTTTCAATAGAAAAAGCTTACTTTTTTATTAAGATACTAGCGAGCGAGTCAAAACTACCAACACAAGGTTGCCTCTTCGTGACTTATTAGCTAAGACATAGTATTTCGTAGATACGCACGAGATACGCGCGAAGGTGCGGGTTTTCCCATTCGTTTTGTAAAAGGTTAGGAGATTATGAAGAGGTTTTTCATTTTTCATTTCATTTTTTCCATAAAACTTGCATAAAAATAAAAGGATTTTTCTTCGTCAGACACTGGACGACAGCTCAAGTTGGCCCTCAAACCTAGGTGCTAAATAAATAGGTATAATTTAATGTTTAAAATTATTAATGTATTAAATGCTAACATCAATTTTTTTTAGTTAAATGACATCATTATGGTAATTTGAAATTTTCGATATAAACGAATATATTATTATTAATATTTGATTAATTAAAATTTATTAAGCATTAGTGAATGATACTTCTTTTTAAATAAAAACTTACCTACACGGTAAAAATATTGGACATACCAGTATCTTAAACCAAGCAACTGCAGCAGTGGCTTCCATTATTCTTAATGAGTATTATTATTCTTTTGATGTTAATTTACATGCCTTGAACTATTATCACTAGCGTTTGGACACCACAAACAAATATCGTGCTCCTTGACTTGATGCCACTTGTCATCAACGCACACTACCGCGTAAACGGTATCATATTCAACATCAAAATACCAAGAAATACGTCACAATCTCGTCATAAAGGTGCTACACATTGACGACCTCTGAGCTGAGCACGCTGGGTTTCTAGGCGTCGCCGTTCCGAGGTCCCGGGGTCGATTCCCGGTCGGGTCAATGTAGAAATCATAATTTTCTATATTGTTTTGGGTCTGGGTGTTATAGTATCACCGTTGTGTCTGAATAACACAAGTGCATAATTAGGCTACTTACTTTGTGATCAGAGCAATGTTTGTGATTGGTGTCCAAAATTCATTTATTTATTTACAATTTTTGCTTGGCATTGCTTCTTTAAACATACGTAGTAATAACAACTCACTGTTTTAACAGTAACAAACCTGTGTCATATTAACTTGCAGAACATGAGTGATGTTTGAGAAGCAAATGGAAGCACGCTTGGGTTCTCACAGTGCGAACGAAGAATGAGACACAAAAATCGTTTCGCATCTAGATTGTCTCAGACTTCGCCTTTGTAGCTTTTGTGAGGAATATGTGTTTTCCACTGGTGCCGAATATTTAGGGAAAGTAATATGAGATTTATTATTTTAATACAAAATTCGATACACAGGGGGAAAGTTAGTAAGTGGCAGTCCTCCTTAAGGATTTCTTTAAAACCCAATTTGGCAACGAGAGTAGATACTGAAATTGGCACACATAATCTCTTCATTCAAGCAGGGTCCTGGAAAAGAAAGCTTAAAAGAGTTAGTTTCATTAAGTACTCGAACATAGTTTGGATAAAAACATCCAAGGAGTACAGTCAGCACATCACGTTACACACTTTTGATGCAAACTAACCCTTATAACAACTGTTTAAGATACCGCAGTGTTGACTTTGAAGTGCTGTTGTCCGTACATATTATTAAACCAAATGAATGTTTTTATATGCATTTGATAGTTCTTGACTAAAACTTTGCGAGACGAGCTCTATTGATATCGATATATCGAGCTCTTTGTTTTTCTTTGTATTTGTGCACACAGTCCTATCTATATATTATTTTTAAATGTCCCTCAGCCTTTCAACCGATCGTCTCAAATGGCAAACCGCATCAGCCCTCGTAAGTATATTGAAATATAGTCTCGTAAACGTCACCTGAGTACCAGCTCGACGCGCCACGGACGGACGCGAGATCGATTCGCCTGACGTATGACTTCATTTGTCTGCCTTCGATATACCCTGCCAACATTATTCTGCAACCTCACAACATAAGTTACACCTCTACCACGTTGATATAGAGCTCAATTTCAGGTAAAAAATCGACCGTGGGATGTTGGGGTGTAGTGTGGGAAATACTTTAGAAAGCACCATTTTGACCACAAGATTATAAGGTCGGTCACGCTCGGGGAAAACAAAGATGCGTTTTGATGTGGATATGTGATTTAGAGGCTTGCTTATCGCCGATTTAAGGTGGGAGATGAAGTCAGGAATGCTATGAGCACTTCGGAGTGAGGGTTACACTCTCATAGCATTATTTGTACCTACTGAGGTCCTGTTTTGATTTTCTTATCGTATGAATGGAACTGAAAGCTCTCATCGTGACAATATCATATTTGTATGATTGTATCAAGAAGAATTCGAGATTAGGCATTGCTTACTACCATTCTTTATAAACGTATTGATGGTGATGGCTGATAGTCTATCTTTTAATCAAAAACAAGGCTTTGGTAACAAAATTGTTACCGACCTGACTACGGGATAGGAAAAGGATGGTTTAATTTTACTTTTCTTACCATGTATGAGTTGGTGTTCTTGATAACCCTTGCAATCTATTTCAAAATACATTCCTTTTAGAATTTTGAACCACAACCGACTTAACTTATTTAGTTATCTCATTAAAGTGATTAATACCGAATTTATTAAAAGTTTCTCTATCTCAATTGACAAAGTTGCCTTTCAACTCTCTATATTTGTTTCTTAAGACTGTCACATAAAGTCCATTATAGTTTGGACCAAACTTTCGGTAATGGTTGCGGCAATAAAGACACAAACTTAGTATTTTGCGAATATTTATCGTGACAAGTCACGGATAACATTTTTGTAACTTCATTATTGTTAGAACGCTGTATTTCAGTGAAGTTTCTGGTAATTGGATACTGATAGTTATTGATGTTTATGGCAGAACATTTTTAAAATGTTAAAATTGCTTAAAGTTAATCGTAAATGGCTGCAGGATAACTTGTTGCAGACACGGTTAACTATTTTAACTTGCTGTGTCCAAATTTGGTATGGCTCATAATATTTATTAAGTAAGAATAATGTACCTAGCTTAGTTTCTTCTACGTCTGGACGTGGTAATTTCAAATTTTTGCTAAAGATTCTAATACTAAAATCATAAATCCGGTCACTAAACAAGATCTTAATCATTCGCAAATGACAGTAAAACCTCCACTGTTTTCTTCAGACTGCTGTAAGCAAATCCACTAATCTTGCTCAGCTGGGCAGCGTTCGGGAATTACACAAGAGTATCTTCTCGTTATCTCAATTATCTCAGTGTCTAAAGACGAAAGTCTTCAACAAGTGTATGTTACCAGTTATGACATACGAATCCGAAACATGGTCTCCCACTACGGGCCTTATAAGGAAGCTTAAAATCACACAGCGAGCGATGAAGTGTGCTATGTTCGGTATTATACTACGAGATTGAAACTGGATGAGGAGTCACGTAAAAGAACAAAGGTAACGGACATGGCCCTGAGAATCAGTAAGCTCAAGTGGCAATGGCCGAAGAACTGATGGCCATTGGGGCACAAAAGTTCTAGATTGAAGACCCTTCGACCAGAGACGCGGTCGTCCACCGACGAGATGGACAAACGACCTTGTAAAGATCGCAGGCTCAAACTGGATTCAGTCCGCTTGTAATTGGTCGCTGTGGAAAGCTGTGGGGGAGGCCTATGTCCAGAAGTGGACGTCCTTTAGCTGATAATGATGATGATGCGCTTTCAGAAAAGTAGAGTTACCTTCCATACACTATCGAATTATTTCTACTAACATACAACTACGTAGATTTATCTTTCATACAAACACTTATAAAACTAGCGAATAAATCTCGCATTGCGTACATCACGGTTATCCGTTACTAAAGGCGCGTGCTTAGCGGCAGTATATCGACGCGCGATGCGCCCGCGGCGGTCACGTGATGCGCGCGTAAATCGCAGCCTTATCGCACTACGTGTGGTCAACCTGCACGCTTAGCAATGGTGTGTATCACATGCCTAAGTTAGGGGATATCCTTTTATCGTTCCCTTTATTTACTTTGTTTAGGCCTACGCCTATACCTCTATTTCTTTGTTCAAACATATGGATGACTGGTGGAAAATGCTTTTGGAATTAAGTCCGTCATATTATTCGTCGTCATAGTATTCCGTATATTTGGCATGAAGTTTTAAGTTAAAAAAAAAGGTTTTAGAAGTGTGAATGCAAGTTATGTTACGCGGAATAAAGATCTAGATAGATTATATTTTAAATAAGTCGTGTAGCATAACCTACCGGTGTTCAATAAAAAACCAAAAGAAACTTTTGGTAAATAAAAAAATCCAAAACACAGAATATGAATACGCTATACCAGAAGGCTTTTTCTCAAGTTAAGTTATTCAAGAATTAAACCCATGAGATATTCATATTCACTATGAGATGATGTGGTTCATGATCGAACATATTTCATACATTTATTTATATCCTCAGACATCACAAATGATTACTCGTATGTGTAGTATCTTTCTTGAGCTTTTGTCTCCAAGAAAGTTATTCATATTTATTTAAAAGACTAAACTGTATTCAATGTCAATTTGTGTAACATATTCATTAGGGTAACAAAGCAACCAGTTGCTGAGTATTTTTCACATCGCTTAAAAATATCTGCATTCAACCCATTGTTATTGGTTTCAGAATTATCGGGGCAAACAAGCGATTGTGTGAAAACACACAATGGATGCAAATATCACCCCACAGACACTATAAAACAAATCTACAAATAGATATTTGCCATAACTGGGCTTATCAAAATGCCCGAACGTCGGGGGTAAACCCCCACTGTAAATTGAGCCCTTTTGGCCTGAAAATGGGAACATCTTGTAGGATTTGATAGGCCTTTTTATACTGGCGACACATCACACGTTACCAATATGAAATGACCCGCTATATTCATACATTTCGAGCTAAATTGAAGGGGAATTGAGTTTTTTAGGATCATCTAAGGGTGGTGGGTCAGAACACCCCATTGTATGATTGTTTCATTGTAAACATAATACAATAAACACAATCGTTTTGTAAGCGCTCGCGCAGGATTTTGATTTTAGATTTAGTACAGAGAAGCGGTGATGTAGAGATTTTTAGTGCAATATTGAAACAAAATTGTTATTTATTTGAAACTTTCGTCAGCGAACATTTTTAACCGACTTCAAAAAAAGAGGAGGTTATCAATTCGACTGTATGTTTTTAACCGACTTCAAAAAAGGAGGAGGTTATCAATTCGACTGTATGTTTTTTTTATCATTATTTTTTTTTGTATGTATGTTACCTCATATCTCAGTCATTTGTCAACCGAATCGAAAAATTTTTTCGCCTACTTAGAGGGTGTACCTTCTAGTTGGTCCCATTTTTTCCATTTTGGGATCTGATGATGGGATCTTGGTGTAATCGAGGGAAACCCTTAAATTTTAAAGGCACGTATAGTGTTTCTTTACTAAAATCTTAATTTTGACGTGTTGTTACGTCTGATAGTCAACATCTTGTGGGGCTGAGCTGATGGTGGAACTCCTTAACGCTTAGGAGTTCAGTAATTATAATGACGGAACTTATGATAGGTAATTTGTAGCTTCTTAAATAATAGAATCATAAGGTGCAATTCCCCCCCCCCTCTTATGTAATCACTAAAAATGAAGAAATAAAATAAACTTTAAAAAAAAGTAAAAACCGACTTCAAAACCAAAATGCACTAAAAAGTCTTAAATAAACTCTTCATCATTGAAAGGAAAGGAATCCGTTTTAGGCAAACAATTTCTTTTTGGAGTCGGTGCCATCACTTTGACCATCAAGCAATCACAGCACCGACTCCAAAAAGAAATTGTTTGCCTAAAACGGATTCCTTTCCTTTCAATGGTGAAGAGTTTATTTAAGACTTTTTAGTGCATTTTGGTTTTGAAGTCGGTTTTTACTTTTTTTTAAAGTTTATTTTTTATTTATTTGAGGCTAAGCCGATAGAATAGCAAGTGTTCACTGAGTGCTTTTATTTATTTAG
Source organism: Pyrausta purpuralis (assembly GCA_963924145.1). Lineage (NCBI taxonomy): Eukaryota > Metazoa > Arthropoda > Insecta > Lepidoptera > Crambidae > Pyrausta > Pyrausta purpuralis. Next base: position 2,250,724 of record OZ001654.1, read on the forward strand.
TCCACTTTATACGTTATGATGATGATCAAAAATTAAAAAAAAAAAAAAAAATAATAATTAGAGGGATTTTCATTATTTAATGGTTTAACAAGAAAGATATTTATTTTATGAGAGCGTTTTTTAAAAATATGTTGAACTCAATAATTCATAGTATTGTAGCTCTCTCGTTGTTTCCGATTTTGACAGTGTACTTTTACTGAATACCATTTTTTTACGAATCAGAGCAGCGTATTTGATGTTGTCCACAATTTATTTATTACCTGCACACTCTGAACCTTACCTACTCTGCGCATCGCTCCAAACAATTGCCGCTGTCAGTCCGCGTTACGTCTAAAGTTTAATTTCACATTCATGACGTCACTCCTGCGCAGCTAATCCTCCCCATGTGTACAGTCGGCAAAAAACGAGATTATTCCCATTGAGTTGGTCGCTGAACGGTTTTATAGCGATGTGGAGAGGTTTTGGTAGGTTAATTGTTAAATAAGTACGATTACTTAGACCCCTTACACACTGCGACTTTTAGCATCTATGCAGTCGCGCGTTTTAAGAACGCGGATCAGCATCGCAACTCACGCAGTAAACAGATTTAATTTAACATAGATGCGGTCACCAAAATATCGTACATTACTTGACAATTTCCAGCTTCTGCATCGCGACTGCGTCAATGCTAACGCGCGTTAGCATCGCTACTAATAGTTTTTAAGATGCTCTATCTTAAGAACTAGTAGTTTTTAAGATAGAGCACACTTACAAATACAATCACTAACAAAGTTATATTTATCTGTCAACAAAATATGGTGGTATTTTGGCTATATGGAAGTAAATGAATCTCTATTTCAGTTAAAGTTGGCACGGAACCCTTAGTGTGCGAGACCGACTCGGTTTTTTATCAATATTGTGTGAGTTGCGAACATAATAATAGCTAACCACAACATACCTTGTGAATATTAGGTCCGGCCAAAGTCGACAATTAATTTCTCTTTATCAAATGGTCTAATATATATTACTGAAAAAAACAACAAGACCAACACAAAATTCAGCCGTCAATGAATTTCACACTTGCACAAAACGTTTGAATAAAATATAATATCAGCAATCGATTTCACCCATCAAACCCTATTCTTTCGAGCAAGTAAACAATGCCACTGATTTCTTTTTCCAACGGGGTCTCACTCTGTAAGCGAGGCTTTTTTCGTCATTTTCTGCCTTGCTCACTCAGGGAATCTGTCATTTGTAGCATCGTCTTTTTTCGCCGAAACCATCTTAACTGCATGAATAAACAGAGTAGTGGAAAAGTCAGAGTGAACATGCTTTTTCTGGTTGACCGTTAGACTAAAGCCTAAGTCAAGAGCCGACCCATTTCGACGAATGAAAATAAAACTGCCTATATTTATAAATACAGTGTTGTACTGAGTATACCCTCAGACATCAGAAGACAGTTGCAATCGCCCTTATCTGCACCTTTGCACAAACTCGCATTGTTGAGATGCGTTTCTTTTGTCGTGTGAGTGACAGCTCTATTGTATGGAGAAGATACCTAAATGAAGACACGGAATTTGGCACCGGTGTCTAAGAGTGAAGTTTTATTATTAAGTTCGTGACTTAGTCACTTGATGGCGTATATTATTTTAATAGTGCACAAGAAGTGAATAAAAATTATAATATCAGAAATTTAAACAGATCTGGACTAAAGAGTCGGAAAACTAACGACTATGAAAAGTGTTGAAGAAAACCTACGAGAATATCAAAAGGCACATTGAGTTGGAGGCTTACTGTAAAATGAATAATAATTTTACAGAATAGATCTTGTCGGCAAAGTTCTCGTTGTTATCGGTAACAAGATGAGCTAATGTGGTATAGTGTACCAAGCCGGCAGTCTTACCAGTAGTATTATTGAATTTTATGGCTCAGTAAGGTATAAGATCTGGCCACGTCAGTGGCCCGTTAAAGCCGAGTCAAGCAAAGCGCAAAGGCATTTTAAACTTTCGCGTTGCATGACAATGAGGGCTACACATGACGGGTCTAAACACGAAATGAAAATACGACTAAGAGTCTAGTGGCTCTTTGCTCGTGATCAAGGCTGTTGCAATACAGCCGAAACGACGAACGGTTACTATATGAGTCGCATTTACACATATTTGCAGACCCGTCAGTCAGGTCTGGTTAATTAACACTTCTTTTAAAACAAATGATTTCCCTCAACACTTTAACAAAAATGAATGTAGGCGTTAGTAAAACACTAGCCGCATCAAAAAGCAAATACCCAATGATACACCAAAACAGACGAGCAAACCAAACCAGCAACACAAAACAACATCTTTCTGGTCAAACAATAGCAAACACACAGACAAGTGGAATTGAGACGTCCGTCACTCATTAATTCTCGAAGACGCGTTACTTGAACACTTGCACAAAGCGTCAGGCTGACCGCTAACACAAAGGATAGCCGTGTAACACGCGGCGTTTGTCATTGAGATTCTGTATGTAGAAGGAATACTAATTAGAGGAGATGTGGCGAAGATGATCCACTGAGTCAAAGCATTGACTATAGTGTAACGGCAGGTCACAGGAGTAGTGGAATTAAAGATGTTACTCCCTAAAGACTGCTGTATTACTGACTCACTTTACCTAACACGGTATGTTTATGAAGTACAAGCGTACTACAAGGGATGTGTCATAACACTACAAAGCATTGAATTCAGTTAACAAGAAATGGCCGGTCGTACTAATGTTCACAAGATTCAAGTGAATTTATGGTATATAGGATTTGAAGACGAAGACTTTCAAGAAATCATAACTCATAACTCATAAGGATGTAAATATTACCTATCATGGCGTATAACTGCCAAAGTAACTGCTGAAAAGATAATTAACATTACTGAAAGATACGATGGGCTCAGATCATTAAAGTACGAGTAAACCATCTTGGGCACCTTTACCCAACCTTAAACGCGTAGCCTTCTTGAATTTTGAAAATTAAATGTCCTTGAAGCTATAAATACATTATTAATAAACTCTTCCTTTCGAAACTTATTCAAAATGAAAGCCTTAGTTTGCGAAATTCTGTACCTATCAGTCTGCGAAATACTGTGTCACTTAATTTAGTTTGGTACATAAAACTATTGTGTAGATTTTAATGGCACTTAGGTACAGAAAGATTTTATTACGTGACAGACGCTTTGGATACTCAACTCGAATGGAAGATTAAAGATGCTATTAGAAGATACTATTCGGTAGTTCAGTAGCTATTAGAAGATACTACGTAAATCAATAGCTTTCATATTGCAATAATTTTATTGAAGACATGACAATATTTTGATAGTTCTATCTACTGCAAGCGCTTAAGTACTGACATTTGACAGCGCTAATAAAAATCTACTCGGACACTTGACGGTGCGTCCACAGAATTGCTAGAAAGCACTTATTTCTACATAATCGCATCGCGATTACGTACACGTTACGTAATAACCCAGCTAATTGCTCTTATTTCTGTGACAATGCTCGATAGGTTATTTAAAAGTTAAGACAGCAATGGTCGATTTGAATGTGAATGGTCGAAATTAGTTCTTTTTCTCCGGCTGCTGCTGTGGAGCGTATGAAACGCGTACAATGGATGTATTTACAATTGTCATTATTCATAATTAGAGACAAAAGTGTCAAACTTCTGATACAGTAGTTGAAAAGCGCGGGACACGTCACAATGGGTACACTCGTTTGGTCGCCAGCAGATCATCCTACACGTTTTTATGGAAAATTAACCCTTATTACCGCTCTATAAGAACTCGCAGTGTTAAGCTTGACGTTGTGTGGTCTGTACTTGTCAGAGTTTTGTCTTAACTGGCGCGTTGGACCTGTAACTAATTAGGTTACTAATGGCTTTAGTAACACCGTAGAGTATTGTTTGAGTTTTATAATTATCACACTGTGTATTTTGGTGGTTTCTCTAAAGTTTTGTAGTGATACATACAGTACATAGCAATATTAAGTACTTTGATATTCTTGTAAAATAAGTACTAAAGGAACTGTGTCAGTTGTTGTTTTAAAATATTGCAAATAACTAAATGGAATTATTATCAAAATTGCTTGATTAGAAATGATAATATTAAGTATCGTTTGTGGTATTTTCTACAAAGAAAACATCAGCCATATCGGATCATATGGAGCCCCAACTTGATATCGTTTGAAAACTATTTTTGGTTTTAAATATAATGATATGTTATATTTTCGGAAGCGCCTTAAAAACGCCTTTCACATGATATCATGCACGACAGGTTTCTGTATTTTTTAAATTCCCCGTACAAAATATTTGATGACTCAGCGCCCACTTCTACCAAAATTTTGTTTCGTACTTTGGGTCAAAAAATTGTTTTGACCTGTAGTATGCGTGTGCCAAATGGCAATATCAATTTGCTGGTTTTGCTTGACATAAGACTCATACGCCAATATTAAAATGAATTTCAGTCAAAATAACTGTAAAATTCATACATAAAGTACATATCCTGCCAGTAAAAATACGTATTAAAAATAAACCATCAGAATCTCAAGACCACTCACCCCTCACAATGACGTCATCAAATCGTTTACTGTTTTTTTTTCAAGGATCTTTTATCAATCATCCAAATGCGTATTACTGCGGAGGGCCATCAAAATCAGTTCCAATTGAGTGTTCGCCCTAGAGATTATACGAGTGCATCCCTCAGGAATATTAACGCTTTGGTGCGAGCGAGGATCCGCAATTGTGTCTACCATTGATTGTTTTGAGAAAAGTTGTGAAGTCTCGCTTATAATTAAAAGGTTTTTCTTATTTTCGTCTATAAAGGTGGGGACATAATTTTGTTCTTATATTAGATTCATTTAAGACATAATCCGCCAAAGCATCTCAATAAAAGAACATTATCTTCTCTACTTTCCTTTCTTGGAAGTAAAGTCAACCAAAAAAGGTCGTTTACAAAAAAGTTACCGGTTGAATTTTCTTTATCGAAGAAAAAAAATATTTTTTATTACTCAGGGTCACGATTTCCATGCATTTTGATTTCGTTCGTGCGATAGTTTTATTTTCTTGTATATTTCACTAGATTTTTTAGGTAAAACAATTAAACCTGCAATCGAATAGAATAGAATCTTTTTATTAGCTTAAAACATGGTAAATTTGACAACATATTTTCATCTAAGCTCATCATGTTTTGCCACAGGCTACATGCAAAATTTAAATATGAAAATTAAAACAAATACCACATGAAAAAAGTTCGAATGCCGTAAGAATCTATGTTTGATACTTGAAACTGAAATGTTGGCAGTTTTAACTCATGGTAATCGCCGAAATAACGAAATTAGAAGCAAATCGTGAATCAATTATCTCCCAGCCATCAATGGTACCAAACCGCCACCACAGTATTGCAAGTTAAGTGACAGTTGCAACATGGCACCCAGAGGGGTAGAGAGACCGATCTCCATTATTTATGGTAACTTAAACTATGGCAACGCAAACAATATGCTTCGTGCTTCGTTAGTTTGCTCCCGAGAGGGTGAAGTGTCGGCTTAAGTAGGGCATAGTGTGTCTGTCTGTTTTCGTAACTTGATTATCTGTTTATTTCGGCTATTAGAATGATTTTCAGTACAATCAAGAATTTGCAATGCAGACTTTGGTCAAATTTCAATAACATGCAATAGAAAAATATATAAAATAATGCGATCTGTAAAAACGACTGTATAGAAAAACTAGCAACTTTGAAAACTATGAGAAATACTGTATCTATCTATAACCTATATTTTCCCCAGAAGGTACAAAGTAAATTTATAGTGTTAAACTTAACTCTTGGCATCATCTTAGAGTATAAAACTCTTGGCAACCCAACCAGTATTACAGAAACGGTGATCAGTCATTGTACTGGTTTTAACCAGACTTATTTGTACAAACAATTGATTTACCAACCGTTATTTCGGCGATTTAAAACTCTGTTCTTTACTCCTCCCCATCACGCGTGATAACAGTAATCCCCATGCAAAGGGATGAACTCACCCCCGTTGTTTAAATTTCATTGCCCGATTAATGTGCCAGCAGATTGGCGGAGTGTAGTGGGTTCGAGTGCCGTGCTCATAAATAAATTGACGTGATTTGATTAAACGCTGTTTGTTTTTATTGGCCAGTCATTTGTTTATTGTTATTGTGTTTGTTCTAAGTTGCACTACATATAAATATGCACAGTTAAGTCTTTTTGAGAGAAGACTCTATTAATGCATCAAGGAAAACTTAACGACATTTTGTGAAGATTCGTCATGAATAACTGAAAAATTGCATGTTTAAACACTATTAGAATGTATTTTTGTCTGTACTTAGGCATTCCATTTTAGTTTAAGTGCATCAGTAAAATCTGTTTTGTTAAAGCACAACTGTAGTCTGCTTTTTCAGGAGTGTGCATTCTTCTCAATATTATGTGTGAGTTTGCTTGTTAGTGATCAAGATCTCACCTTATAAATAAAATAAATAAATATTGGACACATATACAGTAAGTAGCTAATGAACCTGTGTTATGGAAATCAGAAACAACGGTGGTACCACAACACCCAGACCCGAGACAATGTAGAAAGTTCTGATTTCCACATTGACCCGACCGGGAATCCAACCCGGGATTTCGGAGCGGCAACGCCATGAAACCGAGCGATCTTGCTTCAGCACTTCACCACGGAGGTCGACCTTATTCTTGACCCTATGGGGTTACGTTCTAAACATTACTAGTTTATTCAATTTTTAACGTGTGAAATGTTCACACATAGCAAAAATATAATAGCCAAATATTGTTACACTTGTGGACTTATCTTCATTATACGTTATGGAATTAAAATGAATTATGAAGCATATTACACAGCTTTTAATTAATTCCAACGACCATAAGTTTAATGACACTGCGAAATGGGGTCATCTAAAAAACCCATAGATAAGAAAGAGTTCTCATCAAAGGCTCATCTAGTTCATTCTAAGTTATGACGAGGTATAAGTCATAGGATAATTCTTGTACAATACTTCGTTAAGTCTATTGTAAAGGAGTGTGCACAAAACAGTGTCTCACGTAAGACGGTGTTTACACATATAAATCTTGCGACAATGAGAACAAATGGCCGCGTCGCGATCTTAATAATATGTTAATTTCTATTTAATGCAATGCACTCGGATGCGCTTCAAAGCTTTGTTCGGTGCGCCGGCGCAAGGGCAGTTGCGTTAATCCATTTTATTGCGTGTCACGAGTCTAGTGAGTCGCTTGAGATTTTTTGCTGTTGTCTATCGTTGGTATATAATAAAGATAAAACTGACTGAGTTTAAAATAAGTAAGATATTGATTTTATTGGCAGGTGATTATATTTTAAGAAAAATCACAACACAGTAAAATGCTGAATTTCACATTTGTGAAACATGTTATAATGTTTATTTTAGAAAACGCATCACTTTATTGTGCACCTTATAGGTTATAATAGATCACTTTATCATAATCTAATTAAAGTGCTGAGCTCTTGTCGATTTTTCTATCAAACTCTAAAATTAGGGAAGATAGTGGTAGTTTTCCTATTGCCTTCCACACTGCAGTTTGGGAACCGGGGGTTTCCCGCCTCTTAATGCCCAGTCAAGTCTTTCCTGATATACTATATCTTCAGCATTCTGCCAGTTCTGATGTTGATGCTACCCAACACCAGAGGAACGCTTATTTAATGGCGGCGTTTACTCGCCATGTCATAGGAGCGTCATTGAATATTGTAGCTTTTTATAGAGGAGCCCATCCCACGAGAATATGCTAGGGTTGAGCTGAAGGCTACTAGTCACAGGTGACGGATAGTAAACGGCCACCAGATATGGTGGTTAGCTTTGAATATGTTAAATAAGCAGTCCCAGTCCAAGTAGTGACAGGATAGATCAATAAGGTTTCTAAAAATGAACAGTGCTCTGTAATCGCATCAACTGTACCTACGTTTTTGAATTGTTAGACAGTTAACTTAAACATCATTTGCGTCTACCATAAATAGTATCCTCGTGAAATGGCTGCGACATAGTAACATCAACGCGAGTACGGGCTCAAACGCTTAAATTAATATTAAGATTACCGCCTGATTTATGTACTAAACATCTTCAATAACCGATTTCAACCCCATTCGATGGCCGTTACTGCGTGTTACGAGTATTTTGTTGACGATACGTTTGAGTATTTCTCCATAGATCTTTTCTAGCGTCCGTTCAGAATCCGGTCCTCCTAAATCATTTTGATTGTCAAAAAAACATAGGCCTATGTAAATTGGGCACTCGGTCCCAGATTAGCGTAGTCTCAATAGTTGTAATTAGGAGATTTATATGCAAAGCCCTTTTTGTGGCCGCCATTATTAGTTCATAAAGGGTGGGTTCCGGCTAATGCAAGTCTGAGTGCATTGTCGATGCAAATTTGATGGTCACTCCCATTGCTACGGATTTATGGCCCGTACTGATTTAATAACTTAGTGATAAATGTTATTTATGCGGAGAATTGTTCCCAGGAATAGGGAAATGTGACCGTTGGTCCTGGCCACTGCACGGAGATGAAGTGATAGAGTATTCGGACGCACGCAAGTCTGTATTCCAATACCCATATTTAAGTTTGAAACTGAAAGTAAATATCACATTGCGATGGATTTCAAAGCAATTTAAATGCATTGTAAAGGTAGAGCTTTTAGATGGACACTAACGCTTTTTATTCTTGATAATAAATAGAACAGTGTTCTTTGAATTAAATTAAAATATTCATTTAACAACGCCCTCCCTAAATAAACTCTTTTTGTTTGGTGTCTATTAAAAATGTATATTTAAAACGTTCTGCAACAATATCGAACTAAAATATCCTAACCAGTGTTTTTAAAGTTCAAACCCGTTGAGTATTAAATGAAACCTGCGCAACTGACCGTATTGTCTTCTAATTGGGTATTTGTACATTCGGACAACATTTTGTTCGAATGATCTTTCAATAGAGCTAAGAAAAACGTGGTCAAAAGCCCTTTGTAAATATTCCTTGTTTAAAAAATGCTCGAAAAAAAGAAGAATTGTATCAAGTTCTTACTATTGTTTAGCACAGAGTTGATGCTTCCTTTTCTTGTGACAATGGAGGATCAAAGGCAGGGACCTCTGAACCGTGGACATTGTGCCCTTACTAAAAGTCGACTGTCAATCAAAACGCAGTTTTTGCGTTTGCTTTCGACAAGATGCGCTATGGGAAGATTTTTTTTTTTCGATACACCAATTGTTTTGTGCCAAGTTCCGTTATGGAAATGAGTTGCTCGTTTGACATTTGACACAGTTTATTTAGAGGCCTATTGTTCTGAATTTATTCGTATACAAACGAATAGACATGACTCCTCAAAGTTGAATTTTCAGTCCAGAATGGCGAAATGAAATTCAATTGTGCGTTCAAAAACTGTTTTTCTATTTGCAAGCGGCTCTTGGGCGATAAATAAAAAATTAAATCTGGCATAAGTTTATGCCTTTTTGAATGCTATAATGTAAAGGGAAACTTTTGGAAAGTAATCAGCCTTCAGCCCACAGTTCCACCGTCACATATGGATGTTGAAAGTCATCGAAATGAAAATCGGAGACTTTTTCTACTTCTTTTACTTCGATAAAGGTGCAATTACATTGGTAGTTGGATGCGGGTTCTTTCACTGAGGCCACATAAAAACAGGGTTCCATGCCAACTTTAACTGAATTAGGGAATCCACTTACTTCCACTTAGTTAAAATACGTTATGTTTGCGGTTGTTGGAAATGTGCTATATCTCAAAAACTTCTAGTTCGATCCCGTCGAACGTATGTCCCGTGAAATTATGTATTAAGTTTTTTTTTTCAAAATTTAAACTCACTTAGTTTAGAAGTTAGAGGGGAGGGGGTTTCCATTTAACCACTTTGAAATCGTCTAATTTGTTCGTTCGTTTTAGTAAAAGAAAATGGTTTCAGGAACCTCCATGTCATTTTATATAAGACCTATCCATAGGGCACGTATAGGTTTAACTTAAAAAAAATCGGTTTTAATTTCATGTATGTATAGGGACTTAAACCCTACTAAATATCATTATTTTTTATTTTTTGTATAAGAATCGTAAAGCGGTTAACAGAATACATTTTCCGACCAAAGGAGATTGCCCATTTTACTATGGAGCTTGGTTGCGCAACAAATGAATTTTTATAACTACCAAAATTGGTGATATAGGAGAAGTAATGTTATAAAATAAAATGAACTAGATAAAAAACTTATTGTTTGTGGGGTTTTCCTAATAATTAAAAACAAAGTTCAGTTTTGAGGTTAGGTGTGACTAGGTACTATATGAGGTAAATAAGATAGGTATTAATGAAAAAATGCACATAAACATATTAAAATAATGTTCAACAACTCCAACTGTGAGTAGTCTAAGAAATAAAATCACTCAAAATGAAAGTGTGGAAATACATAGTTTTGCCTTCAATTGTATAATGAATGCTTAAAATAATTGATAGTTTTGTTGCAATACCTGCTGTATCTAGATTATATTACAAGTTAAGTCATTAAAAGAAATGATTGAAACTCTTATAATTATATATGATTTATTCATCATCTTCATATTTATAAAAAACATTGTCTAAAAGTAATGCTGGCGCAGACACCAGTAATAACATTTGATTGAAATGTTGGTAATGGAGGTGGTATTTGTATTGGTGACTCCATGGAAGTTCTCGATGAAGACATAGAAGCATCCAAGTTTTGATTAGATGTGGAAGCTGCTTCTAGTACAACCTCTTGTTGTCTACTCGGGTCGACTTATGCATATCCTTTCACACTTCTATAGACATTTGTTCAATAGGGTAAACAGACTTTCTCAAGCCGGTTAATCTGAAATTAAAAACTGTTTTTGTAATCAAATGTTTTAATTAATTCAAAATACATATTTCTATAATTAACGCCTAAACACCGAAGCGGTCGCATGCGACCGCATAACAATAGAATATCCATTGTGTCTCGTTTACATATGCTTGAGGGATTAAATCATTTAATTTATAAACAAAGCAAATATTTACCTGATGAGACGTTATGCATAAAATAATAACATCCATCTCTAGACTATTCTCTGGAAGTTGATCTATCTTGGCTTTTATAATGGACTTTCTACATACATGGCACACTTGTGGGTGCCCATAAGCCTTTACTACTGGACCTCCGGAAGAGGAGGTCGCAGATTCGTTACGTAGTATGACAAAACACTCTTGACAGAGATGATTGTCTTCAGTGATCTGAAAAAATAACAATACTATACACCCAAATAATATACAGGTCCATTTATATGATCACTATATTTTAATACTAAGCATGTCACAAGAAAGACTGCATTTTATTAACAATTACTATCAACAGCAGTCAAAAGTGTATATTACTTACAATGGCCATGCTTATCCAGGAGCGTAGAATACTAAGCATAGCATCGCTTCGCTTGCCTCACCCACTTGGTGGTAAGGCAGCGTATGCCTTAGAACAAGAGAACAGTTTACACAGCGAGGCACTGGCATTGTGGACGTATGAACGTTCGTCATAAAAACAGCACAGCACTTGCACAAAAGAGTACAGAATCTTAACGTGGAGGAATAAACATTTTGCATTTCTTAAAAAGCAATGAACAACAAAAATAAACCACCTAATTGAATTGTATCAATAATGACATGACTTGATGACGGACGGATGTAGTTATATTTTATACCATTTACGGGGCTTGTTACGCATACTGCCGATTGCCCTACAAGATCCTCATCATGTAAAGATAATTATATTTCCGATACCCACAGATTCATTACAAAAAATAAACAACTAAAATGTTATCTATTTTATTAAATAGGCATTTTTTTTTTGCAACGCAATGACTTAAGCAACAGTGATGATTTTAGACTTTAACTGTCCCTGTAAATGTTTACATGGCCGCACGACAGACTATACCTTTAAACCGCCTCTATTCCTTACAAAATAAAAGCTGTTTTCGTATAACCTGACGTGCTGCTAACTGTATTCAAAATAGGATTTAGTCATTTGAATAATCAATTAAAATGAAAATAAAATTCCCACAAAAGTTTTTTTCGTAACAAACAAATATGAATTATAAAAATAATAAACGAATTTTGGTTGATATGTCATGCTTATACTCTGCTTAATTAGAGTGGGGCAGATTTGGGCATTCTCCTTTCAACAGTGTGATGCTTATATTTACAGAATATATCGGCTGTGACATACGGAGGGACAGACAAACAGACTTAACGAAACTATAAGGGTTCCGTTTTTTGCCATGCGGCTACGGACCCCTAAAAATACTACTAAGCTAAGCTATCACTTTCATAGCTTCAGTTATAGCAGTAGAAACCTAAGGAAAAACGAAATGCGTCAAATACGATCGTCGATTTGCGGATCCGAAGCATTACGTTGTAAGGATTCCATATTTAACATTTTTGAATCTGAAAAACGTTAATCTTATATGATTTATATTCAATTTGAGTAATTTTCGCACATATGTTGTATGTTAGCTTATCTGAGAGTCGTTTAGCTCGTGGCGTACAAAAAATAAAATTGATGGCAAAAATAACAAATCGCTCTCTCCTATCACCGTGCAAGGTCCGACCACCAAGCTTAAAGTTACCCCGTTTCTAATTAAGACGAAACTTTGCCGCAGTGTTTACCCGTATTTACAAGCAGACCAGAAAAAACAGGGAACGGGGAAACTCCAAACTTACCAAGTCAACTCTGTAAGGTTTCGCTATTGTTTCAAAAGCACAGCGTTACAAAATGCACCTAACGACACAGCTTAGTTTTAAAATTAAACCTTTTTGTCTTGCGTTCGCATTTTATTTCAATGGTCTCTTTACGGTAACAAGTCTTGCAATTCGGTAATCAGTAGACTCATTAAGTGTTTATTTTCTTTGAATCCAAATGTCATTTAACGTATCAATTAATTCATATAGATGAAATAAGAAACCACATATGCGCATGGACGGAACTAAACCTGTAACATTCTGGCTAACCAGGCCAAACGCTCTTCCAATTGAGCGACCGTGCTGTCGGTCCGACCGTGCGAAATTTCTGGTCTCTTATGGATACGTAATGACGTCTGTGCTTGCTACCCAACTGTCTTACAACAGCAATGGGCCAAGTAGTTATTCATTACAGAATAAATTCAGCTTGGAAATTTATAACGCTTCGCTATCCAATAGTTTAGAATGTGTACTCACAGTTTTATATTCATAAAGATGAAATAGGAAACCAAAAATTGCGCACGGGCGGGACTCGAACCTGTAACTTTATGGCTAACCGGGCCAAACCAATAATCAATTATTGTTTTGGTAAATATTTTTTTACGTACACATTTTGGCAACACACAAAGGAAACCGAATACAACAACCATTTCTTAAGTCGTAAGGTTTTGAAGACCTTGTGGTGTAGTGGCTAAGTACGCTGGTTTCAAGGCGTCGCCGCTCCGAGGTCCCGGGTTCGATTCCCGGTCGGGTCAATATAGAAATTATATTTTTTTATATTGTCTTGGGTCTGGGTGTTGTGGTACCGTTGTGTCTGATTTCCATAATACAAGTGCAATTAGCTACTTACTTTGGAATCAGATCAATGTATGTGATTGGTGTCCAATATTTAAAAAGGTATCCCTATACAAGCATTTATTACTTGATTTCCTTTGCAAACCTATCCGTATACTAAGATTCGATAGGCCTAACTCATGTAATTTTCTACGAAATACATAGCCGTTTTCAGGTCCACAGGAACCGAATCTCTTACTAGTACACACAGTCCATCGCACAGTACCGAGAACCGAAATAAGCTATAGGGAGCGCCAGTGTTTTCAGCCTTCCTTCCTCAGCATTGCACCGTAGAATTGTTTGGCCACACATCCAGATTAACTAGATCCCTCTCTCTGTATCCAACGTCCCCACATGTTCCGCAATTAGGGAGTTGCGGGGGGAGTGACAGGTCAATTTTCACTGGTTTCGATCCGTATTTGTCTTTAGGTTTAGACCGGACTGTATCTGAGACAGGAAATTAGGTTTCGATGTTTGAATGTGGGCGGTATCAGTGGACGGTTTGTGGGAGTGAGGGTTGCTCAATATGCTTTTATTTGATGTGTGAATCGGAGAAATGATTCCATAAGTCATGGTTTCAAAGTTCTTATTGAATTTTCGAATTATGAAAATTGATCTTGGTTGATTTGAACTCATGAAAACGAAAATAGTTGCCATCGTAGGTACATGTTTAGTTAAATTGCTGACTTTTACTACTCGGTGGCGTTATAAGTTTATAAAAAATACCATAACACTTAATTTGGGTAACCGTGAGTCAGCAAACATGCTTTGTTCTGACATATTACTTTGCTATAATTAGGAGGTGCCAACAAAAATGTATAATTTCACGGAGATTATAAACTTATTAACACTGATGAAACTGTAAGCGCCGCCTCTTTTTTTGTCGAACATTCAAACTTATATCTAATAGCGGTCCCCCGCGATTTCGTCCAGGCGTTTGAGTTTGCTCCCTCTCCTCTCGTCGCAGTGTGATGTTTCGTAGCTCGATAAATAAATAAGCTATCCACCTAAAATCGGTTTAGTAGTTCTTGAGATTAGCACGTTCAAACAAGCAAACAAACTCTTCACCTTTGTAATATTAGAATATCACTGCCTCGGTGGCACAGCGGTTAGAGGGTGGCACTTTAACACTTTCACAGCGGCTCACGCGGATACCAAGTGATCGCGCTTTTAATTTCATACGCGGTTCACGCGCATAGCAAGTGATGCATTCTAATACTTACTGTTCGTAAATCACTTGTCGTACGCGGTATCCGCGAACGAAATAAGACTCTTGTTGATATAACACACACGTTGATACAAAATTTCACTGTGTGAGTAAGTTCATTCAGTAACAAGAGCCGATCGTTCAAGAGCGCCCCGCGGCCAGTGCGCGAAACTTAACGTAACGTATGTTTATGTAACGTTCCATATTTCAATATATAACATACATAAAAAGATTACACAATGTAAAATTCATAGTTTTTATCACTTTATAGTACTTATAAGCTTCAATTTCAGTTTGTAAGTCTTCTGTTAGAGTTTTTTTTTTTCGAGAAACATACTATTTTCATTGGTAAATAACTAAAAGTAGTATTACAATATTTCATTGTTTTATTTTTTATAAACAATATACAAGAAAGCAAAAACAAAATAAAAAATAAATCAAACAGACATCTATTATAGTTTACATTCTATGACTATTTGAAATATGCCTAAAACCGCCCGCGTACGCGGAGGCGCGGTTAAGTAATCGCACCGCTGCGAAAGTGTTAAAGCGTCAGGGCCAAAAATGTGTACCTGTGTTTATCTGTTCAGAAATTATCAGGGTAGCCCGGAGTTTGGAAGTTGGCGGTGTTTCCGTTGTATACCCGTTGGTCCTGCGCCTGACCTCTCTCCGGTCGCCACAGATTGCTGTCCCATCGGGCTATGAGAGTGAGAGGAAAAGAGAGTGCGCCTGTTTTCACACTTGTGCTCTATAATATGTCCCGCGCAGTCGGTTAGTCGTTGTGACTAGCCACCGTAGTCGAAATCGGTAAGGAAGACTATTATTATTAGAATAGGTATAGATCGACTTTTAATTAGGTACACTACATGTCATAATAGCCTAATTGCACGAAGGTGTTTGTATAACTTTGGGTTATATAAGAAACATAGACAAATGTCTAGCTAAATGAATTAAAAGTAAACCACGATACATTTTTTTTAAATTATTTCCAGTTCCGTTATCAATCAATAAGTGCTATTGGTTAATTAATTTAAGGTTACAACGCGAAACCTATTTGTATTTGGTTCTCGTATCTATTTATTTTAAGGTTGATTTAAATACATAGTCAAGAAAATACTCTATAAATCTCCTCCTTCTTCTTCATTTAAGAGCAATGCTCTGTGTCAGTGTCAGTGGAGATTTTTTCCATTCGTCTCTATTCCGAGCCATCTCCTTGACTTCTTAGTGCAACTCGACGTCCAACTAATTCGATTCGATTCGATTCTACTATAACTATGTACTGCTTCAGTTATGTTATGTAAAAACCATTGAGATCATCTGAAACCAATAACATAATTATTACTATATATTTAAATGTGTACAGCGTTGTACGGTTAGTGGACTTGAGGCATTAGGCATTCTCTAAAGTCACCAAATAGTAAGTTAACAGTTAAGAGATTATTTTTACTCATTTACATCTCAAACATAATCCATGCGAACCGCTAAATTTGAAATTAGAACTAGTGATGTCCACACGGCGGAAAACGGCACTCGCCGACAATCAACGGCGCGGCGGGGCGCCCCACGTGGCCGAACCGGGCCGAAACCGCCGATGCGAGATAATCTCTCAAAACATCACACGCCAAATCGAACCCAAACTATAACAAAATAAGGACCAATATCTCACGAAATAACACACCAATTGTCAACAAGTCGAATGCACAATTTTCCGCTAATTATAACTAATACCAATCATGGGAGCGCCCGCTGAGATATTAAGGGAAAATTGTAATTTAATTTGGAGGAAGGTGTAAGTAATAAGCATCTTAAAGATTTTAAGGACTTTTGATGACTGGTTTTTAAATGAATACTAGGCTATTAGAAGCGTATTTGGTTCTGAAGTTTACGCGAGTACTATTCATTAAAATAAACCACTTACGGATTATTTTTCATCATCATCATCATTATCAGCCAAAGGACGTCCACTGCTGGACATAGGCCTCCCCCACGGCATTCCACAGCGACCGATCACTAGCGGTCTGCATCCAGTTTGATCCTGCGATCTTTATAAGGTCGTCTGTCTATCTTGTTGGTGGACGTCCTACGCTGCATCTTTGGTCGAAGGGTCTCCAATCTAGAACTTTCCCGCTCCAACGGCCATCATTCTTCGCGCTATGTGCCCTGCCCATTGCCATTTGAGCTTACTGATTCTCAAGGCTATGTCAGTTACCTTAGTTCTTCTACGTATCTCCTCATTTCTGATTCGATCCCGTAGAGAAACACCCAACATAGCCCTTTCCATCGCTCGTTGTGTAATTTGAGCTTCATTATAAGGCCCATAGTAAAAGACCATGTTTGTCATCAATGGTAACACACACTGGTTGAAGACTTTCGTCTTAAGACACTGAGGTAAATGAGATGAGAAGACACTCTTGCGCAATTTCCCGAACGCTGCCCAGCCGAGTTGGATTCGTCGATTGACCTCTTTCTCGAAGTTGGACCTACCCAATTGGATCACTTGTCCTAGGTAAACGTAGAGGGAGCTCGACATAATTTTCGTCTTTTCCATGTTCATTTTAAGACCAACTTGATTAATTTTGCACAAATTAATTTAATCATACTGTAAGTGTTTTTTTTTTCAACTGTTAGAATAGAAGCGTTTTTATTAAATTTCTTAAATAGCATAAATATTGTATTAATGTAGAAATTTATTTTATTTGTCTACTTTTCTTGTCAGTAACAATATATATCTGAATTCGGTAGTTTTTTTTTCTAAAAATTATGAATTTAACTTTCTTTGGCAATGTTTTCACAGCATAACTATACCGGATTCAAAATTAGCACTTTTAAATCAATGCCAGTAACCTATACAACAATTTCTGCAAGTAACGCACTTAATAGACTAACTGATTACTATTTTCCTTTTCATAAAGGTGAACACAATACAAAATAATCTTTTAGAATAGAGGGGCGCGCTAAAGAACGCTATTCATCGTATAATAGAAGCGCCTATCAGTCTCAGGCCTGCCGATACAACAGAAGCGATCCAGATAATTCTCATTACACACATTTCACTATTCGATGTCGGTAGATTCTAAAACACTATTATGCATATCCGCGGGCGGTCCCGATTGTGGCGATCGGCGTCTTTGCGGCACATCACTACCGAGTGAGCGGGTCCCGCCAAAATTCAAATGTCATCGTTCCAATTCGAAATTCAATTACGAGTAATTAATACGGCCAGTGGCGGAACAGCCCATAGAGAAATAAAATAGAATGTTACCGATTTGAAAACAATACAAGCGAACACGTTCAGCCGAAAGCAAAACGCAACTCATGCTTTTTTTGTTTCATTATTCAACAAAGGTTTTTTCTTTTCGGTTACGATTAGCTATTAGGGCGATATGTGTCCGCCTACGCAATTTTGCAGAAAAATACTTTTAATTGATGACTTAATTCAAACACACTCTTTTTCAGAAAGTTTTGTCATATTCGGATAAGGAAGATCTTTTTAGCTCTTAGTACTATCTAGGTATTTTCCCACTTTATCAATCGCTAATAATACTCGTAATAAGTCCAGGGAACAAAGAAATTGAAGAAAAATAGTTTTAAGTTATGCAAACAGTCACCGACGATCATTGTGCGATACACGTTAGTCCAATATTTAACTCCTTCAACTTTTATAAGCATTCCATTTTCTAACATTCCAAAAATTAATTATGTAATCTGTACAACAGGTGACAACGGTAGCTGGCCAGTAATTACCGAACACAATGGAACTAGTACGGCCATTGCAAAGTTTGGCGCAAGACAATGTTCATTGTGCGGAACTAGTATTCACGCGGTAGGTAGCGTAGGGATGTGCGGAGTCGATATCGTTTGTCGGTGCAAAAAATTAAAAAAAACTGACTTAAAAACTTGAAATATTAATTAAGATGTATGTATTTCAAAAACCATTTTTCGTTATGACTCATATCTCAAAAATTACTGGACCGATTTGATAAAACTTTTACTGTAACTTTATTTGCACTATACTTGATTGAAATAAAAAATAATTATCTCGCTTCTAATCTAATTATTCTCCTTCTTTAAATTTAGTAATAAAACGAAAATAGTTTTCATTCAATCTATAGAGATTGAACCATGAATATGTAAGTAAATCATGCTATTCGATTGTTTAAGTTTCTATCATCCATTTTGGTGGTAGTGACCAAACTTAACAGGTTGTCAATTTTCGTAGAGTTCGCATTTGAATATAGTTCTCAAAGAATTTTCTTTATCAAAGAAAATACAGTTTTTTCTTTATCAGGTTAATGATTTCTACATTTCGATTTGTTTTGTGCGGTATTTTTTTAATGTGTGGACATATTACTCGAATTTTACGTAAAACTAGCACTACACTACACAAGCCATTGTGTGTGTGTTTGTATTTTTTTATGTTTTTATTCCCTTACTTCAAACTGTGATGTGTGTTAACAAATCTTAGTTAAGCTGAAAAAGCTTTTGAGTAAATTGTCAAAATTCGATACTACACTAACTTTACACCCGTTCGTTAGGATCTTCATACGACCCGTGGGCGGGACGGTGTTTTTCGAAAGCGGACTGGTAGACAATGCGAGGGCGTCTCCGCCGCATCCGTTTCTATGGCGAGGTGTTATAACTATTGTCTTCTTAACAGGAGCAATGAATAATTCCGGAAAGATGATATGTTGTAGCATTGTCCGGGCATTCTGTCTGTCATTGCCAGAATCAAAAAAAGTTTTTAAAACACATTCTAATAAAACCAGTTCAAAATGCTGGTTATGTTGTATTCGGTACGATTTCCCATGTGAGATATTTATGAGATAAGTTCTATTTCACATCGTGTTTGATTATTTCTTATTTTAAGTTACCATTTGACTACTTTCATAATCATTCTTAAAGATGAAATACGAACCCATAAATTACGCAAGGACGGGACTTGAGCCTGCAACTTCTGGCTGAACGGGCCAAACGCTCTTCCAATTGAGCTACATTGCTGACGAATCGTGCGAAATATTTGGTCAGTTCTGGATACATACTTCATTACGCAAGAAACTGGAGTGTCAAAAACATTCTAAATCATTTGATAGCGAATCGTATTCAATTTCAAAGTTAAATTTATTCTGTAATGAATAACTACTTTGCCCACAGTTGCATAAACAGACGGGTAGATAACGCTGACGTCATGTGTAATGACGTATCCACACGAGTCCATAGATTTCGCACGATTGGACCGACATCCCGGTAGCTTAATTGGAAGAGCGTTTGACCCGGTCAGCAAGAAGTTGCAGGTTCAAGTCCCGCCCGTGCGCAATTTTTGGTTTCGTATTTCATCTTGAATATGAAATATGACACTGTGTGTTAAAAACATTCCTCTACATCATCTACCCATGCTTTTTAAAACTCCATTCTCTGCATTTAAAAAATATTACAGTTAGAAGTAAAAGGATATAGACGACCCGTCTGGTGTAGTGGTCGAGAAATCGAAAAAACACAGCGGTTTGCGGGTTCGATCCCCGTACAATACAAACATTTGTGTGCATGAACATGTCTGTTTGTATTGGTCTGGGTGTTTTCTATGTATATCATGTATGTATTTACAAACAAAAAGTATTTAAGTATTATATCCGTTGTCTGGCACCCATAACACAAGCTTTGAGTAGCTTACTTTGGGACTAGATGGCGATGTGTGGGAATGTCCAAAGGATATATTAAGTCTGTTATTTGAAGCTTTCAACGCGAATTACGGAAATTCCAGCAGCTTCGTTTAATGAATAATCTCAATAACTGTTCAAAAATAATCCTTTTCTGAAGCCACGTAGTTTTTAACGCGAGTCACTGAGAATCCAACTCTGTCGTTTGATAAATCACTTTCTATCTGGCGCCGCCAGCAATTTCTCTGTATAGACCTATGGTTGACTGGTAGAGAATGCTATAAGCATTAAGTCCACCATATGTACCTTTTGTTTGTGCATGAAGTGTTTTAAATAAAAAAATAAAATAAAAAATTGCACTCCGGGAGTGCCGGCAGAAGTGAAAACTTGAATATCAATGTTGTGCATTTTTGATTTTTTGGAATAGTTAGGGAATAATTTTGAATGAATTGCTCTTATTATCAATATAAAAGTGCTATCATTTTTGTGATGGAATACAATAATAATAATAATAATAATATAATATTTTTATAGAATACAATATTTATTTATTGCGCTATCGTACACAAACATTACAATTTATATATAATATTAAATTACATTAAAAAGTTTATCTCTCAGAAAAATCAACTTACATCCATAATTTCGCCAACCGTCTTACGGTTTTTCGATCAGCCCACGTGTCCTGACGCGAGTTTCACATTTTTCCCCCATCCCACAAAAGTGCTCAACGCCGCTAAAGAAGTTTTCACTTCAATAAATCCATAGTCCCAGCCTAGTGATTGATCGAAAATCCTTCGGAACCTAGTCACATAGTACCCACCCGGGCACAAATCAGCAACGTGTTAACCAACTCATTCGCAACTGGGACATTTGTGGAGCGGCGAGGCGTGTGAAGGAAGCCACGCAAATGCTCCACTTTGCTCCACATACACACACAGGGCAGTTACCGCTGGAGTTTGGGAACGATGAACTAAGGGGTCTAACTTGGGCAATCGATTTTGAGGTGATTATGAGGTCTAGTCGGAAGCATCAACTTAGTGTAACCCATAATCTTCTACAACTTTGTCATAATATATATACTAGTATATAAAAGTATATTCATTTATTTTATCGCTTGTATTATGTACAGTAATCGGATAATCGGATGCATATTTACCTAAAGTTAAGTTTTGGCTATGCCATTTTGGAGGCGGCTTTTAAATGAAAGAAACTTTATATAAATCCCGAGATTTCAATAACTCCGTGAATGTGAAACTAGTCTGTAACATAGTGAGGAACGACGCCTTAGCTAAGCCAAAAAACAGGACTCCGGCATTGTATGTTATTACTATGTATGTTCTTAAAGTTTTTTTAAGCTCCCTGTCAGTTACTGAGTATGTTGGGAGTAAGAAGAGCATTAGACCGTACATAGACACACAGTAGTACACCCGATTTGGTTCCATAATAAAAACACTAGATTTGTCGATTTAGAAATCCAGGATTTTTTCGATATAAAAGTGCATTCTATATTATCCAACACCTTAAAATAAATAAATATACCCAACCCAATTACGCCCAAAATGCCTGGAAATTTACTTTTGTGACCGCGTGTGGGGTGCTTGGATAATAAGCACGTAGTATAAATCTTCAGATTCTTCGCCAATAGATTTATTCCAACAAAGTGAGAGAGAGTATAAATAGAGGACATATTCTGCCATGTAGCTCGCTTTCATAGAAATCAAAACCCTGAACAACTGTAGAAAACAGTGGAGACGACATCCGTTTCCATGTCTGAACATTTACTATAACATTTATTTGTAGGGATAACCGATCTGCTAATTAAATATATAAATTATTTAGTTATTAATCGTACTGACTTTAGTAAAGCTTTTAGATTCTTCTTTTAATAGTTACAATATTTGAAATAAATCTAACCTCCACTAACCAATCAGAGCTAAGGTGGAAATGTGTAAAGCAATCGTATTCATTTGACAGTTCATAACGTACGGTATGATCTGTCAAAGGCTTTGTTCTTTGCGTTTGGCAGATCATACCGTACGTTTTGAACTGTCAAATCAATACGATTGCTTTACACAATTTCACCTCGGAGTTAACTTCCCTTTGGCGCCAAAATGTACATTTTTTATACGGCAGACATAAAAATCTAATAAGTGTCCCAATAATCTTTAAATATTCAATTGACAATAAATAAAATATAATTATAATAAATAAATCATCTAAAGAAATGATTATGTGTTTATGTGTTTTCGCCGTTTGGCTTTGAAACATTTGGGCCGTGTGGGGGACCCTGTGCTAAATTGCTGTTTAGAAAAAAATGCGCCTAAATTAAATTCTGTAACAGCCAATCATAAAGTTGGCTGGTTCCTAGTTCAAAGAATTAGCATAGGTAGCTATCCAACGTGGCAACGCAGCCAGCATCATAGCCTCTTTGCTGCAAGGAAATGGTTTCGTTTTGAATAGGTAGATTTTAAGTTATTTTTCATGTTGCATGTCTGAGTTTTATTTTGTCTTGTTTGTAATCCAAGTTATTCTTATATCATAGCCGAATTACATGATGGTGGACACTTCCGGCATTTCGATAGATGTGGTATAAATTATGATGTATTGAACATATGACGAAGAGAATGTATAATTTAGTGAATACAGTGGGGTTACATAAGTCACACACAGTGAGTTTAGTGCTGAAGTATACTATTTCAAAACTGAGCAAATATGTGGGGCAGACTAGGATCGAAAATCATCGTGTAGCTAACACTTTTTACCGTAGCTGAATAGCGAAAAATGGAACCCTTATAGTTTCGTCAAGTCTGTCTGTCTGTATGGACATACATGTATGTCCGTATGTGACAACCACTTTATTCTGTAACTATAAGCATCACACTGTTGAAATTCGGTAGGAAGATGTATCCTGTTAACCACTTCACGATTCTTGTATACTTTCAACGAAAATTGGTTTGGACCGAATCGAACGAGAGGTTTTTGAGATATACCTTGATGCACATTTGCAACAACCGCAAACATAACTTTGTTTTTCATACAAACACTATGAAAAACAAAGTTATATTTACTATCAACTTAATATTGTGGTATTTTACTAAGTGGATTAGTTAAAGTTGGCACGGAACCCTCAGTGCGCGAGTCCGACTCGCACTTGGCCGGTTTTATTCCGGTAGATACAATTTGCCCATCTCTAAAATGGAATATTAGTTAATATTATATTTATTTTAAATTGTATTCATGTTGTTTTATATTAAAGATGTTTAAGGTTTTTTTTGGTTGTAGATTTTTTTCTAGGTAAGTAGGTACTGTTTTGTAATAATAATCAATTTTATTTATTTGTCGCACCGCAGACAATCATTTCTGCTCAGCCCAAAGGTGTGACTGGTATAGAATGCATGAATAAGGCTTCTAAGAATCTCTTCGAATAATGGTCAATTAAAATATTTCTACGAGTTCGTATATTCTTGATAGAGTTTTTTATTCTCTGCTTTCTACCCTTATTGATCCGAAACATTTAACTTTATCCTTTTTAGATGCTACGTGTAGTAATGTCACTATTTGGTTAATAAACTTCATAAAAATGTATAATCATTGATTAAAATTCACTAATCTATGAGTTAAACAACTTGATAAGATTTCCCTTAATCAGATTTTAAACGAGTAAGTCCAGACAAAATATTGACCTTTGTTTTGACAGTCTGTATTATGTTTCGATCACAGTTTCTCACAGAGCCCAAAACATACTCGTATATGATTAGAATAATTGTGGCTGCACCTAATTAGTAGTTATTGAAAACATTTCCGCTCGCAAACGCAGGCTTGACGCGCGCAAAGAAACCTCCCTCTGTGCACAAAAACCCTCTTCTCTGAGCACGTAACACCTGCACTAAAAGTGCCTTATTACAGCATTTACGTAGTGTGGCTTATCAAGTTCGCAAAGGCCCGGTTTTAGAGAAAAAAACTTCAAAGGCGCTAGGAATGTTTTCAGCCGGGCTTTCGCCTTTTTTCAATGGCAATTAGTTAGCGTTCCAGCCGTCGCTTGCTCTCACGCCTTGTGCAATTATAGCGGGGGGCTATGGATGGTAGTTGGTTCTTGGATACGTCAATCGAGTGTCACTTTTTACGAAACTTGAGTACCTGAAACTCGTCCTATGTTCCTACAGGAGAGGTCCTCTGCCCCATACATGACCTCTAGTCAAGTTAATATAATAGAAAAATTGAGGCAAAGCCCATAAAGAGTGTTAGTAACAAGTCTCAGAAACTAGAGTCCTGTCAATTTACATGGCACCTGAATCAGTTTCAGGACATCATGACTATGATAAAGACAAATAGTGTACATTAAACTGATTTTTAATCATTTTCCTGCTTCTTCGAATTCTAAAACGTGTTTTAATGCCGAAGTTTTGTGAACCGCAGACGTTTTAGTACTTAATACCTTTTTTATTTCTTTCTAAACTTGTTGTTTGTTTAATAGGTTACTGGCACACTTGGTAATTTCTCTTGTGAAATAATGAAACCTTTCAAGTATTAAATACCAAACTTATGAAATCTATGTGTTTTAACACTTAGTAGTTTGCACTCCCACTATCAAACTTTTCACACAGGCTTTCGTACATCCCGGTTCTAAAAGGGGGTCTTAAACTAAAAAATGATTGATATTAAACGAACACCGCGTTAATTAAGCTTTTCATTCGTTTATTTTTTACTTAGTTAAACCCGACTTTTGGTTAGTGCCAATCTAGTTTCACATTAATTAGCAATGCATCGTTTTGATCGGCGAAGCGCGGCTTTTACTTTAAATACATTTGCCCACAATAAAGAAAAGCCTGGCGAAACGCAATTAAAACATTTATGGTGAAATGCACCAAATTATGATGTTCATACTGTTTAAATTTTAAAGAATGGTGCACGAGAAAAGATTCCGTCCACTCATGACAGCGTCACAGTTTAAAGCGGCCCACAGATAACAAAATCTCATTAAAAATGTTCAAGCAAACCATGAACTAATTGGTATAGCCGCGATTATTCGGGCCGGTTAAGACAGACGTCTCTACGCACTCCCAATTAGGAGTTTCACAGTTCTTTAGAACACAGGCTCATCTTCATAAAGACAAAAAAATAACCCATTTTCAACCATAACGTTCTCGCAATACGGTGTGTTTTGGTTACATGTGGTGTGAGTATGGGGGATCTCTGAGAGTTTGGGCCAAGTGACATTGCATCGTCGGCTTCGAACAAAGTAAACTTGAAAAGGCAAATGAGCGTCTTTACAAAGTTGAAGCGATTAGCGTTTAAGGCGTTAAGGAGGAAGTTTGCAAAGAGGGAACCGAAGTGTCGAGGAAAAATAGGGACGCATTAATTATTATGATCGGAATAAAACTCTTTAATCAACTCCTCGTCTCGTCTCTTTTAAAGACGTTGAAACACTCTTTATTAATTACTTAACGGTAATACTAACTACTGATGAGTAATTAATTGTTTTATATGGCTGATAGGAGTAAAACTTTTTCTTTGATGAGAATACAAAGCATCTGTAGGTTGAACAATTGCTCCTTAATATTACAGAACTCCAAACTTTGGCCAAAGAGTTTTCGGCGCTTTATGCAAATCAAAAAAGTTGAAAGTTCATTCAAAGTGAAATGTTACGTATTCCGAGTAAAAGTTATTATATCAATTAAGTAATATTAAGTAAACTTCGCTTACTAAGACTTCAGAAGAAACTTCGAAATGTTAATGTTACGTGAAAGTAACACTTTTTTGTATAAAGGTTACTCTAATTTTTGGGACTTCTAATGGTTTCATCCTTTGTTTTTTGGAATTTGATAGAACAATTGCTACATAAAGGACTTTTGTTTTGGTTGAGTGAATGCTTTGTAAGCAAAGACTTTGTTACTATGTATGTGACGATTTAAAATTTGGAACAAATGTTTTTAAATTTTTTGGGCCCATTTAGTTTCCGGTCGGTCCGAGTACAGAAGCAGAATACGAGGGCGATTCCACTGCGGAGAGGTGTGAGACAGGGAGATGTGATATCTCCGAAACTGTTTACTGCGGCATTGGAAGACGCTTTCAAGCTTTTGGAATGGGAAGGAATCGGCATCAATATTAATGGCGAATACATCACACACCTCCGATTTGCCGATGATATAGTCGTTGTGGCAAAGACGCTAGACGATCTTGGCACTATGCTCGAAGACCTTGACCGAGTCTCCCAACAAGTGGATCTTAAAATGAACATGGGGAAGACGAAAATTATGTCGAGTTCCCTTGTTGTACCCACTCCAGTATCCATTGGGAACTCAACTTTTCGAAGTTGTCGACGAGTACGTCTACCTGGGACAAGTGATCCAATTGGGTAGGTCCAACTTCGAGAAACAGGTCAATCGACGAATCCAACTCGGCTGGGCAGCGTTCGGGAAATTACGCAAGAGTGTCTTCTCATCTCATCTACCTCAGTGTTTGAAGACGAAAGTCTTCAACAAGTGTGTGTTACCAGTGATGACATACGGATCCGAAACATGGTCTCTGACTATGGGCCTTATAATGAAGCTCAAAATCACACAACGAGCGATGGAAAGGGCTATGCTGGGTGTTTCTCTACGGGATCGAATCAGAAATGAGGAGATACGTAGAAGAACTAAGGTAACGGACATAGCCTTGAGAATCAGTAAGCTCAAGTGGCAATGGGCAGGGCACATAGCGCGAAGAACTGATGGCCGTTGGGGCAGGAAAGTTCTAGATTGGAGACCCTTCGACCAGAGACGCAGCGTGGGACGTCCACCAACGAGATGGACAGACGACCTTATAAAGATCGCAGGATCAAACTGGATGCAGACCGCTAGTGATCGGTCGCTGTGGAAAGTCGTGGGGGAGGCCTATGTTCAGCAGTGGACGTCCTTTGGCTAATAATGATGATGATGATGATGATGATTTAGTTTCCGAAAGTCATCAGCCTCTTAGATCTTGACTTGCGTTAAATTCTCTCGAGATTTTTTTGTGTTGTATGTATACTTTGGTTAGGTATCTAGTATAACTGCAAATCGATTACATATATACCCATTGTAAAAATATTACGTTGTTACCTTCAATCAGCATCAAGCACAGATTAACAAAATGAAGTGTTCCTTACGTAAAACCACACATCACTCAACTATCATAACACGAACATGTAGTTTTCCTTGTCAGTCGCTGTAATTATCACAATGCCTCGTATAATTCAACAACGCTCAATAACCCCCTTTTTTGAAGTCGGTTAGAAATGATGAATGCACGCGTCATTACACGCGCAAATCTCTGATTACCCACTGTTTCGGAAACATGAGTTGATTTGATTGACCGCTCAATAGCCAATTTACTCGGGAGTGACGCCTTTTTGAAACATCTTAATTTCTTAAGTCATTTAGAATTTCAACCGACTGCTACATGAGTCATCGTCAATGATAAATATGCGGAATGAGTAACCGTATTGAACGAACCTTAAGGTGGTATTTGGGATCTAAAATCGTTGCGCATCGAAGCTCACTCAATGTGTATGTATGTACGCGCCAATTCACAATAGCGACTGACAATTGAAAATTTATAGTTTATAAAAACATCAGCTTCGCATATAGTTTGAATAGACACGTCAATAATAAAGAGTATCATTTGGCGGCGTGCGCGCAGGCTGTCTGAGATGATACCAATTTCCATTCAACTTACAAAACTTTTAATGCCTTAAATACATGGCTGATATTCCTCTAAAAGTTTTTAAGTCTGGCTGCAAAGAAAGAAACGTTCGACAGTAATGTCTGATTTATGATGTGGTTCGGACACCCATACAACAAAAACGCGTATCAATAGAACAAGAAACACAAATGAATAGCTGTTACAATACACGCCGTAATTGTTTAGACAAAGACATTAGCTTCGACTGTGCTGTACTTAACTAACAAACTGTCATTATTTGAAATCCAATCTTAATTTATGTACGTAGAGTCTACTTTGCAGATAAAGGATATTGTCCATTAAATCATTAAAAATACTGGACTTGAAGCTATATCTTTTACCATCAACGCTTTCGCTAAAGTTTAAGAGGTAAAGTTAATTTTTATGACATCTTACAACAAAAGGGAGGCATTATTATGAGAAAAGAGAACTGAACTGAGAATAAAATTTATATATCAAGGGTTCTGTAGATAACCGTATCTACAAATAAACTCAAAAATCATGAAAAAAAGCAGAATGTCACTTAATGTTTAGCCAGTTAAAAATCATTGAAATAATTTGACATTCGTTTTATGAACTCTACATATGAGTAGTAGTAATAAAAAAAATGCATATCATTAAAAAAAATAGGTGAGATAAAGATACTTATATTTTGTATCTCGTCTCCATTTTTAATGGATACTTAGAGTCACAATGAACCCCAAAAGTCGTTTAAAATTTCTATTTCTGCCATTTAGAGCCATAACCGTTGTTTTAGGACCCTTAGCGAATTCTCTATTGAGAATGAATCGCCATGGTCATGCTCCATCCTAGCAAGTGGCCATAACTACATCACCACCCATTGTTTTGTACAAAGATGTTTGTGGACATTTCTTTTGATTTTTTTCACATTCTAAAACCATTCGGCCAAAGACAAGGCTGTCTACAACTCAGATGATCGATTTCGAATTTTAATGACAGCGAATGTAAACTCATTCTTGATTGGGCACTGGAAATGTGTCGTGCTGTTTCGGAACCACACTAATGAGCGTCGTATAATGAATTCAGAAGTAATAATATGGATGTCGGAGATTGACTAGCGGACAAAACATTCGGCTATTGTCGGCTCTGACGAATTATACGCTCAATGTTGACCGTTACGAAATGACCGAAACTGGTTGACAACTCAATTGTAACGTTTCCTAGATGCAATATTCCAAAGACATAATGTTATTTCTGCAGCTGTTTGTGTAATTATATTAGAAACAAATAGCATTACATAATGTTCTTTGAAGTTTTCCGAATCGAAATTTAATTTCCAAATTCAAATCTCAAATCGTTTTCATTACCATAATTTCGAATTTTAATAGTTGTGCCAATCGAAGTTGGTCGAAGACTGGGTTTTTAAATCCTTGGGAGAAAGAGGGGATGAAAAAACAATCAATTAGGCGAACTGTCAAAGCCAGCGGTGGGGACGGAAAGTTCGATAAAGATTTTCATTATCGGTGTATAGCACCGAATTTGTTGTTCGATTGGACAGGACAAGAAAGCTCTCATAGGAAAATAAACAAAACAGGCACGAACATCTAGAAGACGTTGCTGATCAATCATCGAAATAAGACGTACACATTCCACCACCCATAAACATATTGAAATTTCAAAGTATTTGAAGAATTTGTCTTGCTAGGATTTACGAAATATGTTTTGATTGATTCTCATTTTGGTACACAGTGTACAAAAAAAATTGTTCTTTAAAAACGGAGGTTTTGTACGTGACATGTTTCTCTAGTTACCCACTTAACCAACACCGTCAGATAAAAAGGTTTCTCAACTATAATTCCTCGAAGATATAAAGATTCCTATTAACGTTATTCCCTGTCTTTCTTTACAGAGGACAATTGCAAATGGGCGTCTGATCAAAAGAATCAATTGGACAAATCCCTGTCCTACCCGATAGGTATCTCCAATCAGGATTCACACCCCAATCCTGGACGCTAATTGCACAAAAAACCCCAAACAAACACACAGACACACAAAAGACAGATTAGGGAAGATCCAGATCGCATTTAAGATAAATATTTTCGCTAAGTGTACGGACAAAAGCACGTCAAGGTAAACACTGCGGTATCTTAATCAGTTGCAATAAGGGCTAGTTTGCAACAAAAGTGGGTAGCCTGATGTGCTGGCCAGTGTACGTCGGATTTAGATCGAGAGATAGAGGGCAGCTGTGTGTGGCGGGCCTAACGGTGACGTCATTACTGCCAGTGGTTGTGCTTCGTAAAGTTAAAGATATTGGTCGCTATGAAGTTCAATTAAGGGTTGAAGGAGATTTGTTGATGTCATTCGGCCACATCACATCGATCTCAACAACAATTAGTCAAGAACCTACTTACGTTGAAACCACCCGTATTTTGAAATTTAAAATTAAAACTTAGCTTGAGTCACACCTGAATGTTTAGCTATATTAGTTCTAGATTTTACTTTCTACAAACTGATTTACGAAATTGACTTATATTAGTCTAGATGACATTAGAAGAGCATGTCAGATTACTCTATATCGATAGATATCCCTTCAGTACTTTATCATAGTTGGGTGTGACTGGTTGTGATCAGAGTATATAATACCACCGCGGAAGCTTTTTATCTTTTTTTGTGGTTTTGTGTCTGCAAAACAAACATTGTAGGATTACATTGACGGATTCTGGTTCCGTATTCATGCAGGACCTGATCTCGAGATAACATGGAAACTGTAGCTTTTGAAATTGATACAATATGTGTATGACGATCGAGAAACGAAGACCAGCTTAATAAGTTAGCAATAATACCAACAACATGTAAGCTAAGAAGTGCTGGTTTTCTTAAGTTAACAAGGCTTTTATTGTTAGGGAACTCTTTCAATACATATGCCCACAATTGCTAGACAGATAAATCTGGAACACAACTACAGTATACGTTATATAAATTGCACTTGTAAAAAGTAACTTTGGCTGTGTGACAGACGAGGAATCGAACCCCGTGTCTTACGCTAACTGGGCGTATGCCTATACCACTCGGCCACCGTCACATTGGCAAGCCTTGAATTTTGCAAGCGCTTACTTTAACGCGTTGGCTGCGTGACGTCATCAATGTTGCGAGATTGCTCTCACAATATCCGAAGGAAATATTTTTACAAATATTTAACAATCGGTTAAGATGAAGGAAGCCAATTTATAATTACATTTTTGTTTTTATAGTGTTTTGTCTCTATACAAACTTAATAGGTAATATGAATTGCACTTGTAAAAAGCAACTTTGGCTGTGTGATCGACGAGGAATCGAACCTCTTTAACACGGGGTATGAAACCCTCAAAACCTCGTCTGTGTAATTATACAGTATACGTTATTAATTTGCCCCTTAAACAAAAAAGGCAAAAGTACATCATCCCATCTTAAAGTTCTTTAAATATTCAAGGCTATGCTCATGCAGTATTTATATTCTGTGATATGGCATGCTTTCCTTGAAAAGTTATCTAAAAGTAACAACGGCGCAGATACCGTGAAAGTGCGATTCAACTCTTGCGGTTTATTTCATTACTACTTAAACCTTGTTCGATTAGAGAGTCAGTCAATATATCACATAAATATAATTCCTGTACCACGGAGTCCACGGATAGTCCAAAAGGACAGCTGACTTTGACCAAGTCACCAAGTCATTCAGCCATCTCTCTCACACGCGTACACTCGCGCATACAACGCTTAAGACCCCTTACACACTGCAACTTTTAGCATCGATGCAGTCACGCGTTTTGAAAACGCGCTTTAGCATCGCGACTTACGCGATGAACAGATTTAATTTAGCATAGATGCAGTCGCTAAAATTCAGTACATAATTTTAAAATTTTCAGCTTCTGCTTGGCGACTGTATTGATGCTAACGCGCGTTAGCATCGCGACTGTATCGATTCTAAAAGTAGCGCAGTGTATAAAGGTTGACATTTTGCGACTGCAACAATGCTGACGCACGTTAGCATTGCGACTGCATCGCTCAGTGTGTAAAGAGTCTTAGGGTACACGTTTAAGCTGCTTATTGTGTTTTTATAGTTATTTTGATCGTTTATTGTACGGATAATCCTCCATGAATGTGGAATGGGTATTACGATTGTGCGCAAATGTACACAGCTGATGTGAAACAATGAATTGATGCGAATACTGGTACACAGTGGGCTTATGGTTATGGTCGTTGTGTTTTGATGGCAGTATTAATTTTATTATTGATTCTAAGCTGGTCCATTAATTTCTTGGTTAACGATATAAATTTAAAATAATATTTTGAAATATGTACCAATTTATGAGCATGTTTTATGCTACTCATTATTTTTTTTTGCATTATTGCTGTTCATTATACGTGTGCGAGTGAATAGACGCGTAGCAAGGCGTACTACATGGTCGATTAAATATTTTCGACGAAGTCACGACAATTTGGATCGAACTTAACTTAAGGTAAGCTAGTTTGATTATTTATAAATAATTAATATTGCCATAAAATACACTTATAACCGTTAGGCATCGTTGAATGGTTATTTTTTACAGTCTAAACATTTATTGATTTCCGCAACTTAGTACCTTATCAATAAACTGGATCTAAAATAGCGTTAAAAATCGTCACTAACTGTTGTGTGCAACCATGAAAAAACATAGTATCCCTCGCTCCCATAAATTCAAGCTATAAATGCCACCAACATTACAATGCCAAATTAAACGCATTCCGCACATAAAAAACTAAACAAGTACAAATAGAAATATTCTCTTTAAAAGCATTCATCTATAGACAATTGGACGACATAAATCATAGAGTTGACAAGAAAACACCTCGGCACCAACTTAACATGCACACTTATAATTTAAACACAAACAAAACTGAACCTTACGACATTGTAATAAAAACAGATCAACACAACTAATCGGAATATGACTCCCGATACAGCATACGCATTCGCCGCCCCATCGCTTAAAACGACTTCAATCGGGTTTCGCGTAAATTATGGGACAACCCTAAACAATGAGTGGAAAAAGCTTCATTCGCTAATGGATTTTGTTCTCAAAAATTAATTTGGGGTACTCGACAAAACTGTAGTGTGTACGCACCCAATCAACCAACCCCTAGGGCTGCGTCGTTAATAATTCAGACTGCAATAACGGGTGCAGGCGTTGGTGTTTAACATCGGATTACGTGCATTATTAAACGTTCCTTGTAAACGGATGGTGTTGCATAATTATGTTTTATTGAATATTCTGTACATTTTGATAGATATTTGAAGAATTCTTATTTCTAGGTTTTTTTTTAAATTTTTAAAGTCTTAAATTTTAATGTTTTTTTTTAACACAGTGTTTTCAGTTTTATTTATTTTATGACAGTAATTATATATCTATCCATAACTAGTCCAGCAGTCTACACTTTTCCTCAATCATGCAACACAATTACGTTATTGTATTTACTTGATAACCTTTTCATGTTAAAGAATACCAGTCTAGAATTTTAGACAAACAATATGAATCACTACTTAGAGTAGTTCGCCAACCCTAGACTCTTTTTCTATTAGCCAAGGGCGACAAAACTTAGATCTCCGGGTTGCAGGGTGAAGTGGCATTGTTTCTCAGCCCTAGCCCCACCTAACTTTTTAATTTATTAACGCAAAGGGTTGCCAGTCGTAAAAATTACTTTTATTGTTTGTAACGACGTCTCAGCCTACGTGATAACAATATCTGAGAGTTATAATTCACTTTGTAAAAAGGTACAATACCCACTGTCCAAAAAAGGTTCGACTCTACTTTGTAAGGGATGATGTCGAAATGAGGGGTCATGGAAATTGGTTTATCGCTTCAAACGACACCACGTGTGGTATGTGAAGATTTCGAGTCAAGTGCCTTTTGTTATTACAAAGTTTATGTCCTGCAAAGGTTGAGACAATGAATATAGAACGAAACCAGTTTTTAGAATTTTGATTTAATGCACTGGGAATGCTTTCTAGTGACATCTAAATAGTGTGCTTAGACAATGACACGGTCGTAAATTTTGAATAACAATTATGAATTTAACTAAACGGAATATTAGACGGTGGATATAACAAGTGATAGTTTTTGTGTTTGTACTGAATGAATTGTTTCCATGTTGTAACAAAACTTATATTAACTTTTTCAAATGCAGACAATACAAACGAAGGTATATTTTTCCGTAAAGAAAATCCTAAAAGAAACTGCAAGCTCGTTTTTCAACCCCGACTTGAAATAAAATCTCTATGTCAACCCTTCCGAACAACAATCTATAACTTTTCCGCTGTCGTATTGGGTTCGAAGTCTTGGTAAACTAAATTTTACTTCTTATTCAAAGGCGGTCTCCTATAAGAGGGGACATTATAGAAATCGCGACACCACTCCACAAGGACGTGTGTTGATTCTATCAAAAATCTACTTGAAAATCTTTGTTATTCCCGTTAAGTTCGGTGTTATGGAGTCCAAAAATAATAGTAAGTTTTAAATAAATCATGTGACTTTTATATTAAGGGCCAGTTTCACTTGTGACAAGTATGGACTCCAAATGAAATAGCAGTCTTCATTACTGCATTATATTGTGCAATCTTCATTTTCCTTACCTTATTCCAGTTATTTCTAACAAACAGTTATTAATTTTCTTTCGTACACATTTTATGCCGGCCTGCAAATGATATTCGTATATCTCACAAAATTCACAGTGACGTAAATACTCTTAATATTCGTAACATCCACAATATTTCAACTGTTACAAACATGTTTGAAATGTCCAATCTGTACTAGATAATAATTACAAATCAATGTTAATACATTACAGATGACTACACTGTCCAATTATACAGATTGCTACACAAATAAGCAATAATCACCAAAAAACTTAAATACGGAACGTTATTTCGTATGTACTATTGGACAGATAACGCTAACCTGAAGTTATTATGACTTAATGTTATGAGTATCAAGTGGGAGATTTTATAGTAAACCAAATGTTAATAACAAAAAAAATACACAATTTAATATTATGCGACCTTTGCCTAACAGATTACAATATTTCGGTCCAGAGGTTAAACATGAATTTCGACAAAATATCAAAAAAGTAATTGTGATTTGAAGTATCGAATACGAGGGCAACAATGTGAGAGTAAGCCCAAATCCCTAACGTAAGAGTCTATTCTAAAAAAGGTCAGGGCGGTTTTGTGCGTATTTTTATGCAGATATTGGTAAACTCGCGTGTTGTGAACATACTTAACAATCCCGCAATGGAAGAAAAATCTTTTATAACAATTTCCGGTAAAGGAAAATTTCTTTTACATTTATGATAATAATAAGACGTTTTAATTAATCCTCCTTAAATAAGGAGAATCAATAAAAACATGCGCTGGGAGGTCAGCGACAAAGATAAATAAATGATTAAATAGATATGAGAAAGCCAAACGGCGTTACGCATTTTTAAGGTTCTGTAGCCGAATGGCATAAACGGAACCCTTATAGTTTCGTCAAGTGTCTGTCTGTACGTCCGTATGTCACAGCAACTTTATTCTGAAACTATTAGCATTACACAGATGGTAAAGAGCTTGGTAAGTAGATCTATGTATTCCGTTAACCTCTTTACAATTCCTATACAAAAAATAATTAAACTGAAGGGGGATTCCACGGGGGGATTCATGGTACTATTTTTTTTTTGTCAAACCTGCATAATGTGATGTGACCCCCCCCCCCCCACACCTCTAACTTTTATACTAAGCGAGTGTACATCTTGAATTTAATGTAGCACATTTTCAATAACCGCAAACATAACTTTGTTATGTATACAAATATTATGAAAATAAATTTATATTTGCTGCCAACAAAATATTGTAGTATTTTGGCTGAGTGGAAGCAAGTGCGAGTCCGACTCGCGCTTGGCCGGTTTTTTTCTATTTAGTTTATCAGATTTCAGCGCCTACTTATAAAATTTTAATTAATTACATAATCTTAAATTTCACTGACAGTTGTTTTTGAAACAAAAAAGTATCAAACATTATTCAAAGGCAATATCAATACAGTAATCATATTATGTTGGCATACATACTACACAAATCGTCAAAGACTCAAAGCCTTTAAAATATAATCCAATTCAATAAAAAACGTCTCGTTGTCGGCTGTACGCTCACCAATAGTTTCCCCAAGAGGCGTCCCATATTTTCAATTCGAATCGGCCGTTCTCGATTATACGAAAAACCTAGCTCTGAACCGATGTAAATAAAATAGGCGTCGCAGTCAGCCATTTTAGGAAGACACCAGGGAGCGGAATAAAGTGACATTCACGAGAATACCGAAATGAACCGGGCGCGGGGGATTGCAGGCCAAAATAAACTGGGCGTTTTTAATACGGACCGTTCAAAGTCGATATTTTATTCTTGCTTGTTAAATCTCATTGTAGTTGGAGGATTTTTACTTGTTATTCCTTGTGGGAATAAAGGTTATT
Source organism: Pyrausta purpuralis (assembly GCA_963924145.1). Taxonomy (NCBI): domain Eukaryota; kingdom Metazoa; phylum Arthropoda; class Insecta; order Lepidoptera; family Crambidae; genus Pyrausta; species Pyrausta purpuralis. The sequence continues at coordinate 2,287,363 of OZ001654.1, forward strand.
TTATTTGTGTGCAATGGACCCTCTTTAAGCTTTAATCCAAAACCTTATTGCTGACTTTATGGGATCTAACATCTATTTTGAAACTAATTTATTGGGAAATTCTGTGTTTCGATTTTTAACAAACTATTTACCTGAATTGGTTTTTGTTTTGTAGCATAGAATACACAGATGAATACTTATTTTGTATGTTTTTTTTAAAATTCTTATTTAGAGATTTTGTGCAAGTACGAAACCAATAATTTCTTAGTTATGTATCTATTCTTCTTCAATAAAGCAACTGAACATCTTGCCTAAACAAAATCGTTGCTTAAGATCTTAACAAACGCTCTTCATACAAAGGATTACCAAAATCTGAATTGCATTATTCAAGGCAAAACGTATGAAATCGACCAAATTCAAAGTTCGATTCGGCAATTTAAAGGTCCATTTTTATCATTGTGCTCCGCTATTTTGTGTTGCTCTATAGTTATGAGATTAGTGTACTGTATCGGTTCAGCGCAGGATTACGCAATGTTGGTCAATAGCACATCAAGTTTACCCAAAAACCTCTCAACCGATTTTCAATCATATATTACTGATATTTAAGTAAAATTTAGATTAAGAGAAATTTCTATAATGTGTTAGGTTTATATGTGTGTAAGTACTTTAGTCAGCGAGTAGATCGAGCGCACCTTGTCTGCACATGCAGCTTTCAGCCAAATTGTTGTATATTTATTGTTGACTTGTACACCTGCCTATTCTTCAACGATACTCAAATCGGAGAATCGTCGAAATTGATTTACAGAATCCCACTCCTTTGCTTACAATAAACGATTGAACAGGCATTGTAATGCATTGATGTATTCCCTAAAACCCAAAATGGAGTAGGCACGTTTGAAGTTGATATAGTAAAAACCCATTTTGTAATTTCTTATTTCACTACAGCTACTCCAAACTAGCGGAATATCATACACATTAACAATAATAAAGATGCAACTGTAACTATTCTCAACGAATTACTAGACGCGAAGAAATTTCACGGCAATTTTCTGCCCATGTTACCTGTCCAAATGCAGCCACCGCATTACAATTCTGCATATTTTTCAACACAATGTTAGTGTCCCGCTGGTCCACGCATTTTGCATTCATTTCCTCAGGTTTCACAGTATTTAACGTCCACTGGAAACTAAAAAGTACAACAACAATATCTCTTTGTCCGGGCACACCTTTCTTCCTAAGATTCCCGCTAAATTCCCAACAAACGCCCGCAGTGTCACCAAACGCGTGAAATTATCCAACAATACACGGTAATGATCCTTTACAAGTGAAAAAATAAAAATAAATACATGAATTGTTATGGGGCAAGTTTACTTCCTTCAACATGCAAAAGAATCTGAACCTTACTCCAAATGAGACAGCTCATATTTTGTCAAATGTTAGGCCTGCCAGGCTGATACGACATAGCCAACCATTACGTGCCATTGACAAATTTAATTTCGTCACTTATCGTAAAGGTGTAGAACTCATATTGGTTTGACATTATTTAACAACTCGCAAATAGTTTGGACATAAAGTTCGCTACACCTTTCTTGTCATTACGAATTGTGTTCAGCGGGGGGCTTCAGTGCGATTGTTTTCAACGATTTCGGGATATGGTTGATTGTGATACGAAAATAAATTTACAATACATTGAAGTTGTACAAAAGGGTGGCTTCTGCTTAGTTACAGTGCTTAGTTTTGCGGTGAAAGCTTGTATGCGGGTGTCGCTAAGGGTAGTGTTTTGGGGCTTACATTGTTTCTTTTGTGGTATTGATTTTTACTGTTTCCCCAAATGTCGGTATTGTTCTTATTGAAATATGGAGAAATATTGTTAAAACTTCAATTAGTAGTCCTTAGTCGTGTAGAAGGTTGTAAATCATTATTAGACAGTTTTACTGCGTCAAAGGCCTTAGCGAGTTCATAGTCGTGCGGAATTTCATGCTTCTATAGAATATGTATGAAGTATAGTTGTGGCGTAGACTTCAGTAATGCATATTCCATGTTTAATGCCGCACGTCGCCTCGAATTATGCGTGTAAATGCATATTTATGTGCGCGTGGGTTTATTTATTTTTAGCGGATGGCGTGCTTTGATACGAGTATTTCAGTACGAATTTGGTAATGTAAAAATATGGTTTATGTAAAATGCTCCAAATCAAATAAGAATGGTATTTGAATAAACACCTAAAACATATTTATTTTCTTCTGTATTATTAAATAAGCATTTCTGTCATGTTGATAGTTTTGTTTTATTGTAACTTCTAAAAATATATTATTTTTTCATAATAATACATTTGACACCCTAAAATTTCTACGAGTTCTAGTGTTTTAGGGATTTTAGTTTTCTGACATATTTTAGGAAGGTCTACAATTAATAAGCTTAAATGTAAATATAGACATATGAACTACCATGTAATTGTTTTCCAAATTAATATTATTTCAGTAAAGCAAACGAAACAATAGTGCAAAAAATTGGAAGCAACATATGATAATAGAAAGAGATATACGTATCTCTCACACCTCCATACAGCCAAAGCGGTGCGCAGGAGTCGGCGACGGAGCGTCTGCCGCGGCGCAGGAATGCGGTCCAGCTCGTTTTGTAACTTGTATGCCGCACATGAACCTTTACGCTACATCATCTTAACCAGTTCTAATAAGACCGAGTTTGCTACGAAAATGTATATCGACATGTGGTGGTGACTGCGCTTTCCAAAGGTGTGTTTGAACTTTGTGATCAAGTAATTGATACTGATGATTGTGTTTTACAGAAAAGATAGAGTGATTTTATCAGAAAAGTTCAGGACGAGCTTTCTTATTTCGAATTAGCTGCTTCCAAATACAAATGAAAGTGTGACGTCATTTATTTACAAACCCATTAGCCTTTAACAACCTGATTACTTTAAAGTGACGCCTCTTATTATAGAAATCCTTATGAAAATATTGATATTCCAAAGAATAATTCCTGAGTCTGTTTTTTATATAAATTCAAACAGTAATAACTAGTTTTGCCTCTTTGTATTTAAGTGTGTGGATAACTATGAAACAATCTTATATTTAATGGTTAAGTGACATTTGCATTAAAATTACGACACCTTTCAATTGTTCTAAAGATATTAGAAAGTCATAGCTGGCATTTGCTATCGGCATAGATAATCAAGAGACGTTCGCATTCAATTGACTTAAGGTCATCGTGGATTAATGTATAAAGTTAAGTTTGGGATTGAATAAATAACTTGTTTAAACGGATATTAATATGTTAATAATATAAACTTAAGCTTCTTATCACTTCTATTTAGTTTAATTTCTACTAACAGGTACTTTTGCTAAATAAAATATTATGTTTTGTAATTATATGATTTCGTAGATTAAACAGTTTATTCTGAATTTGATTAAGAAAAAATGCCTCTCTTTTTTTACTTGATAGTAGTTCATGTCTGATATCCTGCATCGCTACCGACCAACATTAACAGACCGAGTGTCGTAGGCGGTGACCCTAAAAAGCAAGCACTTGTAAAGTCTCTAGTGGTGTTGTAAGCAGGTGATGTTATATCAACAACCCATTGTTTTGATGACAAGGTACAAAATCCACCCGATTGAAATAATACCACCTGTTCGAGTTATTATTGTGCGCTCAAGATCACATATTTTAGTTATATTTATTCGACTATGTATGAATTCTGGATTCTGAAGGCTGTGTATGAGTTATATAGATATCACATGAAATAATGGCAAAAGATTACCTATTTACTTACACCTCGATCATTTCAAAAGTCGTTAGTCTATTTTTTCAGTTTTAATATTGACCTCTTAACATCGCATTGACATTATGTTTAGTAAAATATGTCTCAACCTAAATATTGTGACAAAAATCTACACAGTTTTTAAAAAATATATCATACGAGTCATCATAAATCCCACTATTCCAAATGCCAGATTCTATACATGAAAAATATTTTCTCACGAACCGGGGTTAAATAAGCCATAACTTAAGACTTACTAACCCATACGTGGCCATCTAATTATGAATAATTTAGAATCACATATCTAAGCAAATCGAAATTGTTTCAAATTATTTCTAATCCGCTAAACGGTTGGTAACAACGTCTTTGTTAGCAGCTCCGAAACGAAACTCTATATTATTGCTTTAATCCTGCTATTATATCTATTGAATAGTATGTTTATAGAAATATGCTATGTATTCTAATATATTTTTCAGGGTTCCACAGAGAAATAGCCCTCATTTGAAAAAATAGCAAAAGCTTTTGTAATAACGAAAGTTCAGAAAGTACCATTATTAAACTACTACATTGTTTTTATTGATAAATATCTGAGAAAACATTATGTAATATCTGTAAATTTATGTGTTTTAAAAGAGTCCAAAATAATTGAAGATCTCTCTTTCAACAAGTATGAAGAGTAAGCCTTGTTATCTGCACCTGTAAAAATAACTTGTCCCACTCACTCCGGTTCATATTTCACCCCACTTTTTGGCAATGTAGAAAACAAGAATAATTAGGTGCCTACAGAACCATAGTCAACATAGCTTATATCTAAGCAAAACCATAATGCCGACTTCTTTAAACGAATGGAGCATGATCACCCTCCCACACGTCCAAAAGAATCAAATAATAACATTATTATGAGAAAGTATTCCTTATAAATACACTTCTCTATCACTTTACTGCTGGGATATCACCTTTAGATGTACAAGAATAAGGGCTATTGCTTTTTCGAGTGTGATAAATACAGTTTGTGTAACTCAGAGCACATTTTTAAGCGCCTTTGTCACTTGATTACCGCTCAGTAAGCACAATACAACTATAAGTGCGTTCAACCTTCTTGTGACACCTTAGCCTATAGTGCATTAACTATAGCACACTGTACCGCTTCTATAGCACAATCAGCATTATACTAGCTGACCATACTAGTTCAGAAATGACAGTCGGAAAATATGTAATTTTGATGTAACTTTTGTGAATTGATGTTATTTATTGATATGATATTGAGGGGCGTTTGAGATGTAAGAAATGGTTGTGTGATGCAATAAGTATGAAGTGTACGGATCAGAGAGAGCATTTTAAAAGTTAATTTCCTACTTATTTTACATTTTGATGTAGGTAAAGGCGGAGTTCGATGTGAATTGCATATTACCTTCAACTACTGTTATTTTGAAAGATGATATTATCTATACTAATATTATAAAGCTGAAGAGTTTGTTGGTTTGTTTGTTTGTTTGTTTGTTTGTTTGTTTGTTTGTTTGAACGCGCTAATCTCAGAAACTTCTGGCCCGATTTGAAAAATTCTTTTTATGTTGGATAGTCCATTTATCGAGGAAGGCTTTAAGCTATATAACATAAATATACGACTCACAAGACCACAGCAGCAATGAAAAATGTTGCGAAAACGGGAGAAAGATATTCCTTTTGAGAGCTTCCGCTGCGTACGCTGCGGAAACCGCTAAAGTTACACAAAAATCATGTATGACAGGATTGTTCAGCATTAAGAGTTCTATAATAAAGTCCGCGACAGCATAAGTCTATCTTTTATGGTTGACTTACTACAACCTTTTTTATGTTAATAAATTTGTAAAAAAATAATGCATCATTTTTAGAGGTGTATTATACACACAGGTATTTATTCTTATCAAAATAAATACATTCATCATCACGAGCATTTCATTTAGAACAAAGTTGCCCTTTATATCATTTGATTCCAATAAATATCTTAGGAGCTATCAAAGTTTTAACATAACTCTGCACCAAAATAATGTTCGCAGTTTAAGTACAACGTGCGCTTGCGCTAATTATATTATAAAGCTGAAGAGTTTGTTGGTTTGAAGTTGAACGCGCTTATCGCAGGAACTTCTGTGTTAGATAGCTTATTTATTGAGAAAGGCTTTAGGATATAAAACATCACGCTGCGACGGGAGGGGAGGGAGCAAACTCAAAACGCGCGGACGAAGTCGCGGGGGACCGCTAGTAGAAATATAAGTATAAACTCCTCAATCGGCCACTTATGTTTCTTTTACGTAAATTCTATACGACTAGAGGGCAATTCACGTGTAATTTGTAAACTAAAAAAGTACACCAATCAAACTTTCTTTGTCGAAGAAAATATAGTTTTTGATTCCTCAGGGTCACAATTTCTATGTATTTTGATTTTGTTCGTGCGATAGTTTTTACAGTTAAACTCGCAAAAAAAGTTCAATTGCCACGAGAATCAGCTTCCTGAAACAAAGTATACCGTAATTTGACTAGAAGTGAAAATTTGCATTAATACTATGTATAATATTTGTGACAAGTTACTGAATTTCTTGGAAGCAGCCTAACTGCAAGTGGATATTAGTTTAAAGAACAAGATATTTAGTTTTATTATTTTAATTTTATTACAGGTACATAAGTAGGTAAGTATGCAAGTAAATAAGTAGCTTCGACTTTTGATATAAGTAACATAATTCAAATAGGATATTCAATCTTGGGGTCTATTTTTAAATTTGATGGAACTTTTATCTTTACTCAAATGATCCCAAAACTGACTTTTCTAACATAATCCGATAAACATTAACAGCGTTATCTCAATCGCGAGTGTCACAAAGTGTTTTAACTCCGTACGATCGTTTTTGTGTCGCCTGCTTTGTGTTCGGATCGCATCGGTGTTGTGTTTCAATCGTATCGTACGATCTCACGACTCGGACGCGATCGCCGCAAAATATTTACGAAAACCATAGAAAAAATAAATAAGGTTAGAATGGGTTTGATCGCTCGTTTGTATGGGAACCTCTGTCGCCGGTGGGAGTTACCGCGCTGTTGCTGCAGTGTTTCAAGTACCAATCAAAGAATCAACGCATCTATATTACAAACCAATCACAATATTCGCCAGGCGCTCTGTGATTGGTGTCATTAGTACTTGAAACCAACTACCAATCACAGAGCTGCTAGCGTTAAAACCACCAATCCTCATTAAGATACGTTCGTTCTTTTATGTCAAAATACTAGTGATGTGGTAAAAGTCGATTATTTCGGTTGATAAATTCAATTACCGGTGTAATGTTGTTTCTCAATATGAATCAACATGTAGGATTTAAGTTTGAGTTAATTTGGATAATTTTACAGCTCATTTGATGACAGCAAAGTGTTTTACTATTGCTTTGCGGTAAAAACAATAGAAGAAAAAATGGAGTTGCTAAACGTTACTTGAAATATAGTAACTAATACCCATAAAAATTAGAGTAGTATCTAAAATTAATTTTATTAGTAGAATTGAATCATTCTATATACAAAATATAAGTAATATTTCTTATATAAGACATATAGATTCCAATGTAAAGAAATGGTAATAAAAGTGTTTAAAGGTATTTACATGGTCTACATTATTCAGGTATTATATCTGACAACGCTATTTATTCATTCATATTCTTATCTAATACTATAAAGCTGAAGAGTTTGTTTTATTGTATTGTTTGTATTTGTTGTATGTTAAACGCGGTAATCTTAGGAACTACTGGACAGATTTAAAAAATATTTTTGGCTGGGATGTCTCATTTATAGAGAAAGACCAAAACTTCACGCTGGGACGGGAGGGGAGAGAGCAAACTCAAAACAATATGTATATTATAGTAACATAAAAATACTAAAAATAATACTACTCAAACTTTTTTATTTTAAATTCTTTTATTTTTGGAAAAAAGTTAAGATTACAATTAAAAAATACTTATAGACCTATGGTTGACTGGTGGTTGAATGCTTTTGGCATTAAGTCCGCCGCATGTACAATTTTATGTTTTGTGCATGAAGTTTTATATAAATAAATATGATGGGTTAGAATGTCTTTAACACTCACAGTGTCATATTTTAAAGATGAAAAATTTGCGCACGGGTGGGACTCGAATCAGCAACTTTCTGGCTAACCGAGCCTAACGCTCTACCAATTGAGCTACTGACTAACGGTGTCTGTCCGACCTTGCGAAATTTGTGGTCACGTCATTACGCGTGACGTTTAGCTCCATCTACCCGTCTTGTTTATGCAACAGTAGCCCAAGTATGATAAATATGCCCCAAGTTAGGATGGTGGTTAAGTTTAAAAAATGTACAACTGCATGATACAACAGTTTACCTTGCAGTGTTTTTGTTCGCGTTTTAATCACGTCACCAAAGGAGCGTTGTAGAGAAAGAGAGTAAATAACTGGCTTACAGAAGTATTTCATCAGTTTTAACACCATAGTATACTATCAAAATTCAACCATTTCTGAGGTAATTTTCTTTTTGATGGTATAAGAAAATATCAACCGATACTAGCTAACCAACTTAACGTTCTTTTTGAAGCACGGAGATGCTCGAGCACCACGAGCACTTATATGGTCGGAATGGTCACCCTTTAAAAACACGACCGCACCGTATGTTGTTTAACTTCGATATCACTACCGAAGAAAGTACAGTGGCCAGCACATCAGGTTACTCAATTTTGTTGCAAACTAGCCCGTATTACAACTGAATAAGATACCGCAGTGTTTACCTTGACGTGCTGTTGTCTGTACATTGTTGACAGTAAACCAATGTTCAACTTGTGAAAGAGTATTGAAAAAATTAAAATTGAAATTAATAATAACGGAAGTACAAAAGTTGTGAATTAAGCAGTGCGTTTTTGCCGAGTTATATTTTTATTGCAGGAATACGTTATTTTGGTTGCATGAATAAGAATATAATAAAGTTATTTTTTTTTCAAATAGCTCCAGTTTTATATTTATTTAATTATTGTATTTAAAAAATAAATAAACATTCCTTATTTTTGCAAATAATTATTGTTTATTATTGTTAAAATACATCAGTAGGGATATTACCATTTATCGATATTTTTACTGTGCTGTGAGTTACATCCCTAGTGATGCGTATGCAAGCGAACCAAGCAAATTGAACGCGATACATTGCGTACTAACATAGCAGATTTGTTAGAAATATGCGTGGACTGTCATCAATGAATATTTTTTTTAAACTTGGTGCAACGAATCCGCTGTCATTTGAAATATCATAATTAAAAAGTGATTTTTTGCAAATAATGTCGTAATAACTATATTTTATTACTCTTCGGTGAAAAGATACACTTCCTCTCTCATTTTGTATGACCTGGCTTCACGCTCTGCAAGTTATTATAGCACAAGACGGCATTTTTGACAAAAAATAATGCAACGCTCTTGTCACGCGACTGAAGTAGATACGGCTCAATGCAGGCATATGCCTACAATGCTAGCACGCTGCCGCACTGACCGTGGCCATTCTAACCTTATTCATTTTTTCTATGACGAAAACACAACAAAGATGGCCGACTGCTCCGATGTTGCGGTCAAATGTTTGATCTTGTTAACCAGCAGTTTCGTTAGCACGATTATTTAACGATTTTCGGAGGCCACAGCGATTAAAGTGAGCGTGTTTAGATGAAATTCATAGTTTAATGATAGTGATAAAAGATCGGAAGTTTTTATGAATAGAGTAGACGAGAAAAGGGATATTTTGAAAATTTTAGAAAGACGGGGAAATATAATAGGATCGATTCTTAGAAGAATATCATGGAAGGAACGGTAGAAGGAAAGAGGAGGAGAGGAAGGCCTAGGAGAAATCATTTTGACTAAGTGAAGGAAAAATTCAGTGTAACGTCGTACCAGGTCGAGAGGAAGGCAGGCAAAAAGAAAAAAATGGCGATAACTCCACCAAAGAAAGGACATCCTTCTGGAGATCCTTCCAGGATTGCATAGAAATATGACATACTTTATATCATTTATGTAAACGTAGTATTTATGACGCCTAATTAGATTGATCCATCATTATTTCCTTTGAGGGCAGCTAAGCGGGAGCTAACTGCTTTTGTGTAAGTATTATTTTAGTGTAATAATACGTTGGCGGTAACCATACGACAAGAAAGTTTACCTATGTAAGTAACAAACAAAAATATTTTTTGGCATACCTGAAATAATTTATTTTTGGTTATTAGAAATCTTATAATGTCGCGGGTTCGAATCCTGAAAGAGGCAAATATTTGTGTGATGAGCACGAATCGCAGCGGTGGCCGAATCATCCAAAGAGCTGGAGCATTTGGTACAGGAAATGGATGACATCTTTAGCGAGTTTGGGTTGAAGATTAATAATGCTAAAACTAAAACTCTGATTGTAACAAAAACAATACCCAAACACGAACCGATAAAGTTGAATAATATCAATATAGAGCAGGTTAAATGTTTTAAATATCTTGGCAGCATAATAACGGATGACTCCAGGTGTACAATGGACATTAAAACAAGGATAGCCATGGCAAAGAAAGCTTTTAATACCAAAAAACATATATTCAAAGCCAGAATATCGAGGCGAATTCGCAAAAAACTTATAAAATTGTACATCTGGAGCATCGCTTTGTACGGCAGTGAAACGTGGACGATGACGCAGCGTGATAGAGAGAGAATGGAGGCGTTTGAGATGTGGTGTTGGCGAAGGATGGAGCGGATTAGTTGGACAGAAAAGAAGACGAACGAGGAAGTGCTAGGAATTGTGGGTGAAAAGAGATATATATTGAAAACAATTGAAAACCGGAGAGGAAAGATGATAGGGCACTTGGTACGACATGACGACTTAATAAGGATCATCATAGAGGGGAAAGTTGAAGGGCGGAGAAAAAGAGGAAGACCTAGAAGGGCATACATGACGCAAATTAAGGAAAAGTTAGGAGTCAAGTCGTACCAAGTAGTCAAGGAAATGGCATGGGATCGATTAAATTGGAAAAAACTCCACCGACAAGAGCATAGCTCTTAAATAAGAAGAAGAAGAAGAGCACGAATATTTATACCTGGGTCACGGATGTTCAATATGTATTTAAGTATTTATGGCTGATTCCCCCGTCATAATTGTTGTCTGGTATTCGTAACACAAGGAATAATTCCTTACTTCGAAACCACGACTAATTGGTGTGTAGTCTGGTGCATATTTTTTATTCATTTAATGTAATAATGTAGAATTTCTTGTTGTTGAAACGGCACCTCCGTCACTGATAAGACAGCGTCATTGGGATTCACTCATTGTAGCCGCTTTTTAGATGATGCCGATAACGCCGTAGCCGATGTTGACAAAGAGCTCCACGGGCAGGCGCTTTGTCATAATTTGGGTTCCGCAGGGAGATAATTAATACCCTGGTATTAAAATTTAAGACATGCTAAAAACTGCAGACATCAGACTGAATCGGAGTAACGCGCTACCGTGTGTTATGTGGCTTTTATTAATGATATAACTCATCTTATTACGAGTTTGAGTTAAAATAGACCCAAACTACTGGAACACTAGTCTCTGCTTTCAAACTGCATTTGAAAGAGGTTTGAAATAATCAGTAAATCAATATAAAACAATAAGTTGGCCACCTCAAAATAATATACGGAACCATTACCCATTAAGATACCGCGGCCTCTCAGTTATTTCGTCTTTGTCTTTGCCGTGATTCCATTACTCGGGCCAATAACTCACCACAAGCCTTTACAATAAGGCTTTAGACACACGAACGTTTTATGTAAAAAACTGCCTACATAAAATGGAGGATCTATTCAACGAGGAAACCTCCGGTTTTGCTGGAAAAATAACTTCAAGGAAATGCTGAGATGGGCCCGAGAGGCAGAGGAGTCTCTACTTCTGGGACACCTTTTTGTCGTTTGTGAAATATATTTTTATGCTTGTCTTGAATATAACAGGTACGTTTATTTGCTTAAAAAACTGCTTATTTGCTTATTAACAAAACCTTAGTCTACTCGTACAACGAACGGAATCTCTGAGAATCAGTAAGTTCGAGTGGAAATAGGCAGGGCACATAGCGCGTAGAACTGATGGTCGTTAGGGCAGAAAAGTTCTAGATTGGAGCCTTCGACCAAAGACGTGGTGTAGGATGTCCGACAATAAGATCGACAGACGACCTTGTAAAAATCGCAGGACCAAACAGGATACAGACCGCATGTGATCGGACGGTGTGGAAAAACGTGGGGACCTACGTTCAGCAGTGGAAGGCCTTTGGCTGATAGGTAATGATAATAATGAAAGCCAAAAAGTTTTATACACAGCCCATTAAAACAGCTAAACTGTACCCGACCTTATAACCGCAGTTTGTGATTTATTTATTGGTTCATTGAGCCTTAGGTTTGTTGGTCTGTCAGTTAAAATCAGTAAACTCCATGATAATAATAAAGATATATCTGTACATACTTACATAATATATTTTAAGGGCTTTAAGGCCAACTATTTACCTATTTCTGATGTTCATGTATTGACACCATCATGTGTTAGTGATTTTATACCCATTTGATGATTTGAATAAGTTCATGTTACTTAAATGGCAACTTTATAAACAATTTACGGATAACTTATTTGTTTGTCTGACACTTTACTTATTAAACTTTTCCTAATGTTTCAGGTGCCTCAATGAAGCGTTGGGTAAGTCTTGGTGTATAAATATATATATTAGTAATGTAAAGTGTGTTAACATGTAGTTTTAAAAAGCAATGCAACGTGTTAAAGTTGGCATCGAATTTTGTTATCAACCAGAATAATTATTTGCCAGCACACAATTTTGAACAGAAAATAACAAATGTGATAATTTTTCACCTTTTTGAAACACATTTAGATACAAAAAATATCGATAAAAATGTCATAGATCCATATCTCACCGTTTAAAATTCATAATTCGGCGGCCATTAAAACGACAACCCTCTTCAGAGCTAAAAACAAACCGCGAAGTGTCCTTGCTCCTAATAACCGAGCCTGCATACTACATAATTGGTATGAACTGAGAAAGCTCACTCCATCTTTTTACTCGCTAGCGACGTCGCAACTCTTTTTATGGAAAATTTTAGTTCTGTCAGTGACCGCTAGAGTGGCTGTGCAATTTTCCAAAGACTTTTTTACGTGGTCGCTAGCGAGTTAAAGTTTTCGTGTGAGTGAGTTGAGGTGTTCTTAGCGCAATGGTAGCAACGCTTTGGTAGTGATACCGAAGTGAAGCAAGCTACGGCGCGGTCGTGTTTGGATGGGTGACCATTCCAACCATATAAGTGACATACATCACGAGCACCTCCGTGCTTCGGAAGGCACGTTAAGTCGTTGGTCAAGCCTAATATCTGTTGATATTAGTCGTTAAGCCTAGTCAGAGGCCTTATGGGCGGCTTAATAACATCTGACAGCAGGGTTGGTCGCTTGCCTTGCAAACACCCCTCCATCAACCCGGACTGAGCCCGCGTGGTGGAGTATGGCTCGAACTACCTCACTATTTGAGGTAAGGCATTTTCCCAGCAGTTACTTTACTTAGCGAGTTAAAGTAGTCAAATTCTTTTTCATCTTACCTGGATGGAAAATAGCTTGTCCATACCTAGGGTTGAAAATAACTTAGTTTTAATTGCTACGATTAGACATGGAGTCAAAGATAATTGAGTAACTTCATATTATTGCAATGATAGAGCTTTCCATATTTTTTTGCTAGCTAAGCAAAAACAAACATTTAAAAAACATGCTTATTATGAAAAAGTATACAATTGGTCCTATTTTTAAAAAACAGATTAACCAACAATAAAAATATTTAGATGCCCGCCATTTTAAACATAGCGTCATCATAAAACTTTTTATTTTATTTTACATTGACACTTTTATTTTACTTATTGTATTTGACAACTTTTTTGCCGATTATTGCACAGATTTGTAAGCAGGCGACAAGCCAGAGGTGGAATTGTGTAAAGCAATCGTATTCATTTGACAGTTTATAACGTATACAGTATGATCTGTCAAACGCTTTGTTCTTTGCCGTTTGACAGATCATACCGTACGTTTTGAACTGTTAAATGAATACGATTGATTTACACAATTCCACCTCTGAATGGTCGTATTCATTATAAAATCATCTTAACTACTCATTTCCACCTTTAGCTTTCACTCATAGCGCTATATCATGTGACAAAATTGAATTAAACATTTAATATAACCTGTGGTTGTTTTCGAGACAAGGTTAAGATTGCGATCTATCTCTGTTATTATTGTCTGTGAGACAAATTCGATCGATATTTTTAACAAGTATTTGAATGTTTTGATAGCGTCGCGCGTGCCTTGAATCTAGTCCTTTTAATCGTGTGTTGGTACATAGGTATATGTTCTAACTATTGTAAATAAACTAATAGTTTGTGCAAAATCTTGAGGTTTTATTTCTTACCGAACCACAAAATAACTCATTATCCCATCTACAATCACACACCTTTTTTTTCTTGCAGTTGAAATAAAAATAGAATTTTTAACTCGGGTGAAAGCACCCATTCGATCGAATTCGAAAACTCTCGAATTATTGAAACATTTCAAGTGAAATGGGTCGCTTTCTCCCCTTCTATAACAATCTACTGTTTTTCGACAGATTACTTATTACACGATACTTTTTTATTAATAATACGTTACGACTTGCGTCGAAAAATTCATACGTTTTGAAGAGAAACCAGAGTTCAAACCGTCATACGCACAATGGCCCAAACGTTAGGCTAAGTGCTGAAACACCACTGCCAAACTAACTACGTCTTGCGTCTTTTCTCTCTCAAATAAAATTAGGTAAGTAATATTAATATTTATTTTCTTTGCAATAATCAAGTTCTACCAACGTCACATGTAATACCATTAAAAAAAACCTTTGACGTTTAAAGTACTTAGGTGCCATGGAGCTTCGCAAAAGCCCGTGGGCAACACGAGCTTTCTTTTCAAACTTCTATTGGACTATTCAGATGGCGGATTCTCTCATAAATTTATGAGCCATGTCCATGTCAGTTTTTATGACAACACATTTTATTATACGCGATCTCATTATGAGAATCCTTATTATGCTACGTCAAACGTTGTGGTGGCGATTGAGAAGCGGAATATTGCATATTTTTGTGTGGATGTTATGGTAAGTGATATTTATATAAAACTGTTTGAAATTAGATTATTTCATATGAATATAGTGGAGGTAGTTTATAAAAAACAAATTCTTATACTTTCAGTAACAAAATAGTTGAATATAGATTATATTTTTGTCTATTCTGCCCACATATACTCAATATTCAATAGTAGAATATTATTTATGTAGATTTTTTGTTACTAAACAGTTTTATTTAAGCCCTTTTAGTATCACGTTCTCGCACGTAATTATGCATTTTCAAGTGGAATAAATATGGTTTGAATTCCAACCCGTTCGAAATTATTATTTAATTCTTGTTCCAGAACACCGAAACAATCATACAATGTCTTCTTTGCTGTCAAAAAATATTTTTAGTATTGTGTATTACTGTGTTTGTATACTACTACAATAGGTTATGTCTCATTTGTCATTAACAAATTGATCCTTTGCTGGTCGAAATAAATAAATGAATGAATGAATGATTTACAGTAAATCCATATCTCTCGTTTAATATAAAACTTATATCAGTGCTGCAGTGTTGAAACGAGCCTTACAAACCTGTCAAATTGGAATCCAAGGAATGTCGGTTCATTCGCCCGTCGCACTTTATGGTAAACAATTAATTTTTATTCACCATTTCATAGAATATGAAATAGTGTGGTTTCGTCGATTCATAAAACGCCATTGATTAGGATTAGTCGCTTGAATTTAAATTCGCGTATTGTCAAAGAGATTTATGATACAATTTTTTGTAGGGACATAACATTTCAAGATGATGAATTTTTGTGTATTAACTTTGTGTTTTGAGTGTTAGTTTGATTATGAAATTGATCTGTTGCACGCAAGCTAGATAATAATCCCGGAAAATTGATAAATCGGTATTAGTTATGATAAGTATTTATAAGCGATTTTCGATAAGGGATCGCTTCATTAAGGTTCATCTAATTTGTAATTATTTCAACCACTGGATCAGGCCTGATTTTTCCAACATCAGATAAGGAATATGTGTCGAATATAACACAAATCAACTTATTTAAAAACGTCACCTATTTGTCAGCAATTATTTATGTAAATATTATTTTAAAATCGGTCGTTTCATACTAAATCAGTCGGAAAAGTATTATCTGACGTTGGTAGTAACGTCGCTTAAGGGGCTCTCCGGATTTTTTTGAGCACCACTTTAGTAGAAAAATCATAACTCGTTAAATAAAAGACCAATCGAAAATCTGAACGATGCGATTGTAGCTCTGGTTATGTGGTTTAGATACAATGTTTAAGTTAAATAAAACAGAGTTTAAACAGAAAATTGCCAAAAGTGGCCATATTTAGCAATTTTCCTAACTCTAACTGCAGTAAACTACTTTAGAAACAATTTAAACGTACTAAATAAACTAGAACCTGTACTATAATCGTGTCTACCAGATAATAATTATTTAAATTGAGTGGCGCTAGTGTGCGCGTCAAAAATTCGAGTAGCCCCTAAAGGCACGACTTATTTTTCTTTCACAAAGTATACTAGTGCAATTAGTTAATCAATATAAATTATCGTATACCGTTTTAATGGACCTTTTGGACCTATTAATAAGCGTTTTGCATACATTTGCATGTTAATGATGGTTCCAGAGGTATTTATGGTGGTCAGATGAATCTACTAAGATTGATAACTGGATAAATTTCGGTGGCATTATGATCGGTTTTGTATTGCGATGAATTTTGTGCCTAAGACTAAGCAGGAACGTATAAAGGGCATATTATTAGGTTTGCTTTTTAGCCTTTGCGGCACTAAGACGTAGCCGTGCATAGGGTGCCGTGAGTCGCGTTCTGCGTTTGCCCTTTCGTCGCAGTTTTATTAAATGTTTCGCCCCACTTTCCGCCAATCTACCAAACCCGCGCAAGCTAGACGTTATCTTTGGTGCGAAAAAGCTTTTCCGCCTACTCCCTTTGTCCCACTTGCCGAGAATCTCCCTCCTGGACATGATCTACCATGGTCGATCTGTGAGTCCTTAAACAGGCTTCTGACTCAGGTTGACCGAAATAAAGAGAACATGGCCAGCTCGGGATTTTCGGTATGATCCGATGTGGACTGTGTTTGCGGTACAGTGCAAACTATGGCACACTTAACATCGTGCCCGGCGTGCCCCAACACCTACACGCCAGCGGATTAAATGAACTGCAGTCAATCCGCAATACAAGTGGCTGAATTCTGGGCTGCTACGATGTAATCTCGTGTTCCATCGACACGCTAAGAAGAAGAAGATTAGGTTTGCTATATTGAAACAAAATCAATGAAGGTCTAAAAGAAGTTAAGTTAGCCTGTATCGACCCACTGCTAGGCAAATGCCTTTCCCCAACTATGAGGTAGTTTGATAGTCCAGCACGCAGGCTCAGTGTGTGCGGTGTTTGCAAGGCAGCTAACTCTGTTGGGCCTTTTGGGCGGCTTGATTACATGTGTCAGATGTAATCAAGCCGCCCAAAAGGCCTCTGACTAGGCTTAACGACTAATATCAACTGATATTAGCCGGGACCAACGGCTTAACGTCCCTGATATAAAGGTCTAGAGTATTATCTATAATTATTATGACACAGTAAATTATAGTGCATATCATACTTTTTATGTATATTTTTCAAATTTATTTAAAAACATTTTAATAAATAGAATATAAAAAATATTTACTTATGTATAAAAAATAATTACAGATTAATTATTAAGTATATCCAAAGATTCGATTCACAGTTATATGCTAGCACCAGAGAGTTATTTCACATTTAAGGTCTAATTCTAAAATAGTCCCTTGAAACCAAAGGTGGTAGTAACAATCTGTTGAACGAAGTAAAGCTTTAAAGTAAAAAGCTAAGCTGCTTTAAAATAACGCGACGCTCTTTCTTTCACTCAAAAAGTCCCAAAATATGTCAAAGGACGAAAGATATATTGACCCTCAATAAATCCTAAGCCAAGTTCAGCCCTGTTCTCTAATAGAAGTGAGTTGTAACGACGTTGTATGCTAATTGGATATGAAAGAAGCAATAAATATCCCTCGCCGATGATCGTGTGATTTGCTCCTTAATTAAAAACAGTTTACGGTGCTGTAAATGTGTCTA
This sequence comes from Pyrausta purpuralis, assembly GCA_963924145.1. Taxonomy (NCBI): domain Eukaryota; kingdom Metazoa; phylum Arthropoda; class Insecta; order Lepidoptera; family Crambidae; genus Pyrausta; species Pyrausta purpuralis. The sequence goes on from OZ001654.1 coordinate 2,305,395, forward strand.
AATGGGGCAAAGAGTACGAGAGTAGTCGCAGAGTTCCCATGTCTTATAACAAAACATTATAACTGATTATACATTTATTATATCTCAAAAATACAATATAACATTGGATTTTTATACACATACTTTTTATAGGCGTACACAGGAAATTAAACATGACGAAAAACTATTAAATTTCAATATGCACTACTCCCTCCGTATAGTCCAAGTCGGAATTTATGTAAAGCTTTTTTTTAAATGACGGTAGCTTGTTGTGAAAAACGTCCAGAGCTATTTTTGAATCAATCGCGTTAAGATGGCGTGTGATATTCATTGATTAAGTCCGATAGTAATCGGTGAACTATTGAACTAATAGTACTAGAAGACCGAACTAGTTCCTTTTGACAATTGTACTAGTTCGGAGCGCTCCGTTCAGTGTCCGAATAAGAACAATACTATTAAGTAGGTTTGTAGCTTAGGAGTTATTTGTACTGGCTACAGTCTTCTGTCGGAATAGAGGAACATGGTCCTTTATAGCAAGAATTGACCCTAATACAAGTTTTCTCGAGTCCCTTCTACATTTTTATTCATTATTAGGGACCGCCGGTAGCCGTCATTAGGAGTGTTGGCGAACTTACAACACCAGTATAATTGGAGCCCATATATCATTCGTCCGTCGGTCCGTCCGTCTGTCCGTTCATTTTATTAGTCCCACAGTAGCAGTTATAAACTTGTGAAACATGCGTTTGTTATACCACTATGTTGTAAATGCTTTTCATATAATGCCATGTATTGGTTTATTATTTAAGTAATAAAACATTCACTGGGGTTTCGTTCGTATTATTTTGGTGGAATTGCAGATGATAAAACAGTATTTGTTCCGTCAGTGATATCTAGACAATATATCCATATTCTAGAGTTAACGAAAGGATATTTCTAAACTTACTATCTATGCCAGCCATGTCTGGTATACTCTAAAGGCAATAGCAAACCTATTCCATATATTTAGAAAAACTCATAACTGATTGCCAAGCACGATCAGCTTTTCAAATTAATTGAGGTAGGTACATGAAGTCGATTAGGTACTTAAAAAAATGGTTTAGACATGGAGAGAGTTGACAATCATTTTCTTATGCTTTTGTTTATGCGACCGCCGGCGGCCTTTTGATCCGTGAGCGTCTACTTATCTACAATGACTATAAAGGTGCGCACACACTAGCGGCAGTCGTATATCAGCACAATGACATAAAGCTGCGCACTCACGGACGACAATCGTTACACAATGACTTATTACGCGATAACATCGCTTTCAATTAACATTCTAACGAGCTTTCGGAGAAACACAAATGTCAAAACGTTAGTTTTAAGGTACCCGTGAGAAGATGGATCAGGCTTAGTAGGTATCTAAGTATTTATGTGATGATGATACCTTCAGGTTTTTACCACAATTTTAAACAAACTTTTATTATCGGATGGAGTAAATCTTTAGTCTGGTAAATAAAAATAGCCGAATAAAAGAAAAAGAAAGATTTGCTCGATAACACCATCAGTGAGCTGTCTAGTGTTTTTAATGAAAATCCATTATTTTCTAAAAAGCCACGATGTGACGAAAAAAAGAATTTTAATTTAAAAACAATCTTATTATGCAATAAATCGGTTGGAACAATAAAATTGCGAAAACTATTCAAAAAATGTCGTTGTGGTTAACGCATTATAAATCAAATTATCAAGGTCACACAAAATTAAGGATTGAAATATAAAATAAAAACATTGGGCCACCGGATTAACTCAACAAATATAATGCTGCTGACCAAAATCATAAAGAAATTCATATTTATAAAAGAATAAGGTTGATTTTCCAGGGGTTTAGCGAAATCGTAAACAAGCAATTTCGTTGACAACATGTTTTTTTTTTGTTATTTATATTAATGTTTTACGGATTTATTTCCCGCTGAGATATAATATAACACGCGCTACTCGAATGGAAACGTGCGAATAATTAATTCTGTGTGACAAGATTAACTTTTGGATGCATGGCTTATCTTAATGAGGTTTTTAATGCTATGATTATACGCGCCATTTCAGGTCATTGTTGTATGCTAAATGACAGCTTACGCGTTATTATGTATAGTTGGACCATTGTTCATTTAGTTTGTAAAAAGGTGTGACAAAAATACATAATTAAAAGTAAAATATGTTTTCGGTGTAACACGTGTATCGTTGTTTGGGCAATAGTTATCATTATTTAGTTTGCCAATCTGGTGCTGAGAGTTTCCCAACAGTTCCTGTTATTTTTTTAAAATTGAGACACAAATCACCTTAAAACCTTACTCTGATCTCAAAGTAAGTAGCCTTTGCACTTGTGATATGGAAATCAGATTTATAGGTGGTACCACAAACCACAACACCCAGACCCGAGACAATATAGAAAATTATAATTTCTACATTGACCCGACCGGGAATCGAACCCGGGACCTCGGAGCAGCGATCGGCTTAGCCACTACACCACAGAGGTCGTCAATTAATTTCTTAAGCCAATGAGTCATTGCATAATTCATGACAAATAATTTAGAGTGGTGACTAAAGTGAAGTGTATGTATCAAATCTATATTTTTCAAATGTGTGTTACGACCCTAATTTTATGTATTAAAATAAAGTCGCATTAGTTTCACCATTTTATAGTTCGTGAACCAGAGGTACGATTTTCATGATTTTTACTTTGTTAGATCCGTCGTCGCCCCGTTTAAATAGATAACCGATGGAGCCAAAACTAAGTACACAGGTACCGCTAGTAAAACACAAATTAACCTTTACAGCACTCAATATCTTAACTCTTGGAAGATATGTTTTTATAGGAGCAGCAATTATTCAATTATAATATCTGAGAGGAAATGCATTTTTTTTTCAAAAATAGCAAATAATGTACTTGTTTTTCAGTAGCTGCCCATTTTCATCAGCAGGTCTACCTCCGACTTTATTCATGATAACGGCATGCAAAGAGAGCCCAAAAAGATGATAATGATCTCTGCTAAGCAAGATGACACAGTCACTGACAACGTGCCCAGCTGGTCCGCGCTACCGTGCTGTTCTGACGTCAGCTTCCAACGACCCGCTATATGTCCCTGTCAGGAATTAGCCGTCCTTGCTCCTGACTGGTTTTTAATATATTTCATGAGGTTTTTAAGGAGAATACTCAACTCAATAACTGCCTCGGTGGCGCAGCGGTCAGAGCATCGCACTTTAAAGCGACGGCTGCGCCAGAGGTCCTGGGTTCGATCCTCGGGTCGGGCCAAAAATATGTACCTGGGTTTTTCTTTTCATAAATTCTCAGTGTAGCCCGGAGTTTGGAAGTTGGCGGTGTTTCACCCCCGTGCCTAGGAAAGAAAGTAAAGCCTGTCCTGAGCTCTCTCCGGTCGTGTCAGATTACTGTCCCATCGGGCTATGAGAGTGAGAGGAATAGAGAGTCCACCTGTGTTAGCGCACACACTTGTGCACTATAATATATCACGCGCAGTCGGTTAGTCGTTGTGACTGACTACCGTAGTCGAAATCGCCAGGGGGACTATACTATACTCAACTCTAAAAGGTTCTGTCCTCGTTTGCAATCCTGTCGACTAGTTTATTAATTCGTGAAGTTTGATTACTTGATAACTATGCAAGTTAGTATCTTTTAAGTACGGAGCACGTGAAGGTAAACACTGCGATGTCTTATTCAGATGTAATAAGGGCTAATTTGCAACAAAAGTGGGTAACCTGATGTGCTAGCGACTGTACATGTAACTAACTAACTACCATGACTGTACAATTTGTATCAAAAGCATGAATATCATAATGTGACTGTCGGCGTTTGGTCTAAAGAAGTATTTTGTTTAAATGACAAACTATTTAGTACACCATAATCCATAAAAAATTAAAAGGCAAAATAGTCCACATCTCCTATAGCGGGTAGCGCGTCGTCTTAAGGCCAGCGCACACTCGCCGCGGGGCGCCCGCCGCCACCGCGCTCGCATAAATTTGACATTTGTCACGGCATTAACACTCGAAAAAGGGTTTTATCATGTCACCCTGTATCCGGCGATCGGCCAAGAACCTTTGTCGTACGCCGTGAAAAATTTACAAACTTTATGTTGACCCCCAATTTTAATGGGTTAGACGAATTTATTCGCGTTGTGGTTTTCTAAATTAACACGATTCATAAGACGAGTTCTTTTTTTGTTTGAATAAAAAATGAGATAAAGCTATATTCTGATTAAAAAAAGCGCAGCTCTTTCACGCAAATTGTCAATGATTTATAAAAATCGCGTAAACTTCAATCGAGGACCATCTGCACAAAACTAATCAAATTTCCACGCCAGCAAACAACTGAGATAATGCTCGCACAATAACGTGTATTTTGGACGATTTCAATGGAAAAAACACAGCGGAAAAAAACTGTCGATGGAGTAAAGAGCGTTTGTCGGTGATTGTTGTGCAAACTCGCGATTCGACGCGGCTAATGGGGCGGCAGCGGCGCGCCGTTTTACCGCTCATGTGAACCGTGCTTAATGATTCAGAATTAACTCCAACTACCCCAAAGAAAATTCAACCCTATTAGAACTTGTTTCTGGTTTAAATTTAATCGATTGAGGTTCTTTAATATTGACAAAAAACTATCAATATCGATAGACGTTATTGTGATTATGAATTATAATAGTTTACTCCATTTTAACAGAACGCAAGCACGGTTGGACTCCTCCGAATGCTCGATCGTTGCGGAACGCTTTGCGCAAATCAACTCATGCGCACCTAAGTGGGGTATCTTTGTAATTTAATAAAAATAGGATATGATACGATATTTCCGTTCGTGAATTACGATTTTAATGTCGGCTCCTTTTCTTTGTAATGATCTATTTCCGATTTTTTATCTTACAGTAAAGTTCGGCTTCTTTGGTCTACTATATGCAGGTTGGGGTTGTACTTACATTTATAAAGAACGTACTTGAAACTTCTTTTTAAATATGACTTTTTATAATAGAACCAACAGAAATATACAATTCCTTAAACTGCATTTAATTGTATGTATTCAAATATTTAGTTACATCATTTTTAATCAAAAAACCATTGATCTCCACTATCACAATACTCAATAGTCGAAACAACAGTAATCTGAAACAAAAAAAGTGCGGCGAGCATTTTTAATTACCGACAGAGCACTACAAAAGAAAAACAACGCATAAAGCCGTCTATTAAGAAATCTCAAAACACCTTTTTATTAAGATACGATCGATATGACCATAGATAAATATCTCTACATATATTAATCAAACGGAATGCCGCGGCGGAGAGAAAAAAACATGTGTCTAACAAATAAAACAAAATGGTATTAAGTAGACACAAAAAAGTTCATTGAGTAAGCCTCGATTTGGACAGCCCTGCTTTTTCTTATCTTTACATCTCCTGAAACATCCATAATCAATATTCAGCTCTATAACTATGGACACAAATGCAAGATTAAAAATGAATGTTTTGTGAGTTACAACATTTTGTCATGAGACAGCGTATGTGGGTTGGTACACCTGTTAGAATGGACGGTTCTTTAAATCCTTTACATATTTTTGTAACGCATTCTTAGGGACGCATTCTTCTGTTTATTATTCTAAAAGATGATTTCGGACTTCAAAAGGTTAAAGGAATCTGAGAAAAAGCAACACTATTTAACATTTTTATTTACTTACTTTTGTTAACTGCAAAATAAAACGTGAAATTGCGATGATATTTTAGCTGACTGTTAAGATTTAAAATGCGTGGTTAAGGCGTTTGGTTTAATGGTTAAAGCTCCTGACTACAATACAAATTGTCTGGTATTCGTAGCGATTCGAGTCACGAAGAAGAAAATTCCTTACCTTGAAACTACGACAGTCAGTGTGTCGTCCGCGGCATATTTATTTATTTATTCACATTATACAAAAACAGGTAAAATACACAGAAGCTCGTAAATTTTCATGGTTGAATTTCAGCACATTTTACAATAACAATTGACAAAAATAAAACAATTTGTTAATGCTTAATGACTAGCAACTAACAGCACTGTTTTCACCACATGAATGCTTATGAGTAGTAAGGATTCACGGGTTCTGGCTCACTCAGACCGGTCCCTTACGAGTTCTAGCTCACCACGGGTCCTGGCTCACTTGCCAGACGGGGTTTTTGAGCACTGGACTGGTTTTGCGGCTAAAAAAAAAAAAAAAAAAGTTTGGTGTCAAAATAGGGGTTTTCAGCCATGCCCGATCGTCCTGTGCGGTCCAATTTTGCATATTTGCACTCGTTGGCATTTTAGCTGTTGGATCAGAAAACCTCCAATACCCCTCATTAAGCTAGTCCTAATGATCACCTCGACATCTAATTGTTTTGTTGCACAACGATAGGAATCACAATCCTCCTAATTGCTATTAATTTATTAATCAGATAATGTCGTTTTTGTTGTGCGTCATCTTTTGACATTAATTTCACTTACTTACTTTCACAATAATTTCAACATTAAAATATTGGTGTAGGTGCTTTTTTCATTTAGGACACTTTCAGTTATTTTTTATTGTCACAAGACCCTTATAATAATGAAAAATAACTGAAAGTGAATTCCTATAAGATGACACTGTGAGTGTTTAAACATACTAAACTTTTGAAAGTGAATTGTTTGTAAATTATAGTTTGTAACCTTAAATCCAATCATTTGTAACATACAATAACTTTACTTTCTTTAATACATATTTAAAACATTTCATATAGGAATCATCGATCACATCGATACCACCAAGTCCACTCCGAGTATGTATCATCAACATTCTTTAAATTAATTACTTCAATTAGTTTCTCCATAATTGCATTTTAATTTGCATTCAACTTTACCAATTAACTATGTTGCAATCAATGATAGTTTGTGTTCATTAGGATACTCATTATTATGAGATTCAAGTTTCTAGTTAAGTAACATCATTAAAATAATGTACCTTCGAAATCACTATATAAATCTAGTCATAATGCGATATATTACCAGATACCATTTACATTCTACATTGGTGATATTAAAATTGATAATCATGTCTAATTCTGAAAACGAAACAAGTGTTATGTTTGAGGGAGATTCAGACCTCGAAAAAGAAATGTTTGAGCTATGCGAGATAGCAGAGTGTTTATTCTCCAAGGAAAAGGAGTTTTCCGAGGAGGAGGAATTTTCCGAATCAATTGATTCAAACGAAACTACAATGAAACCCGAGACAAAGTAAGTAAGTAATAATATTTTTTATTCAACATTTCTTATGAAAAAAAGTTGTTAACATTAGATTTTTTAATTTATTTTATTTTTTTGTTTTTCAGCTTGCAAGTTGGAGCTGGTTTAAAACGTGTAGCTGATGATGGAGAACATCAAACTACCGGGAAAAGAAGACGTACGAGCAGCGAACCGTCTACATCGAAGGATGTCGTTTGGAAACAATCTATTGAAGATGAAATACTAGAATGCGAGGTATGCAAAGTACCAGTCAAAAAAAGGTACTTAGCAAATCACTATCGGAGTAACGTTCATAAGAATAATTCATTACGTCTTCATCACAGTTTGTCAAATGTAACATTAATAGAGTCTGCATTTGGAAAACGTGTGCATACGTATCGAATTGTACCTCTCTCCGATAATGATGAGCTATTAGAATACAATTTATTTTTTTCTTCTATTAAAGATACTCTTCAGACTTTGTTGAATGAATGTATCTCGGATTTAAAAACATTCAAAGTTAATTTTATAATTCATGTAAATTTCATACAGCAATGTAAAGAAATTATTAATACATTTGATTTTCAAACTCCAAACTATATAATAAACATATCAGAAAACTTATCTGCATTTCTCGACGCTCTACATGATACACTTTCAAACAAAATAAGTGATTTTGAAAAAAAAGACAGTGGTTGGTCTGTTCGACACATACTGAGCATTGATATGAACGTAAATAAATTTAATCCACTTCGTGGTTCTTCTTATATTGACTTGCCTCATGATATAAGAAATAAAAAGGCAGTAATAAATGTTAAAAATGCTGATGTACAATGTTTAAAGTGGGCCTTACTCTCAGCATTGTACCCAGCCAATAAAAATTCAGACCGTGTGACTTCATATTCCAAATATAAACAGAAATTAAATTTTACAGGTGTTGCTTTCCCAGTAAAGTTAAGTGACATTCATAAAATCGAAAAATTAAATAATTTAAGTATAAACGTATATGGTTTGGAATACAATGCTGTGAGTAAGAGCAATTCAGTGATTGGTCCATTATATTTTACTAAGTCTCCAAAACCCACTCATATAAATTTGCTGTACATAACGAACGGAAGTAATGGGCATTATTGTTATATAAAAAACTTATCTCGTTTAGTCAGTAGTCAGATTACATCTAAAAAAGGTGGTATTTATATTTGTGATGGTTGTCTTATTTATTTCAACAGCCAGGAAGCTCTTAACAGACACAAAGATAACGACTGTGCTCATATCCGAACTGATCTTCCTAATGCTAATGTGAGTAGGAAAAATTGGTTCGGTGTAAATGTACCGAGCGATAAACTAAATTTTGAAAATTTTGAAAGAAAACTGCGAGTGCCATTTGTAATTTATGCTGATTTTGAGTCTTTTCTCAATCCAATTGATTCGTGTGCCAATGATCCATCCAAATCGTTCACTACTAATGTGAATAGACATGATGTCTACAGTTTTGGATATTATGTTAAATGCTCTTACGATGATAAACTCTCAAAATATGTAACATATACAGGTCCAAATTGTGCTCATGTTTTTTTAACAAAATTACATGAAGACATAAAAATTATCACCAAAGCTAACACTTTCCCAAAACACCCACTTCCTTTATCCGAAGTGGATAAAATCAAATTACAAGAAACCTCTATATGTTACATATGCGAGAAAAAACTAAATGCTGAACAATATATTGACCATGATTGGCACACAGGTGCTTTTAGAGGTGTATGTCATGAGGTGTGTAGTAAAAAATTCAACAAAATACGATTCATACCTGTAATATTGCACAACCTCAGTAATTATGATGCGCATTTTATTGTGCATGCCTTAAACTTTGCGGATGGTGAGGTGCAAATTATCCCCCAAAACAAAGAGAAATACATTTCATTTTCAAAAGTTTTAAATATATACGGTAACCCAGTAAATTTGAGGTTTATAGACTCTTTAAAATTTTTATCCAGTAGTTTAGAATCATTAGCTAACAATCTAAATGAAGATCAGTTCCGAGAAATGAAAAAAGAGTACCCCGACGATACTGACTTTAAACTCTTAAAGCGAAAAGGTGTATATCCATATGAACACATGTCTTCTTTTAAATCATTAGAATTACCATCTTTACCATCGATTGAATGTTTCACCAGTATTTTAACTGGACATAGTATTTCTGATACTGATTATAAGCATGCTCAAGAAGTATGGACACATTTTCTCTGTCAAACTATGGCTGACTACTCTGATCTCTATCTCAAAACTGATGTTCTACTTCTATGTGACATTTTTGAAAATTTTAGAAATGTTTGCATTAAAACTTATGATTTAGATCCTGCTCATTACTATACTGCTCCAGG